>OX030948.1:175864015-176246515 GCA_943735915.1 Pherbina coryleti
AATTTTTTAAACAAAAAAAAAATTTTAAAAATAAAAGTCATTTATAACTAAGATGTATGTATCTCAATCGATTTTAATCATTCATTTCAACCGATTTCAAAAAAGTCCCATAACAGTTATGGCCCTGAAAAATATCGATTATTTTTTAAGCCATTGATTTTAATGAAAAAAAAATATTAGTTTAAAATATAAGTTTAATAACACAACAATAAGAATAATTAAAGTACAATAAGAAATAATTGAATATTTTTTGTCGTTTTTTCGAAGCGATGCACAGTATATCCATTCCCTACAACAGAAGGACAACAATAAAGGGAGTAGTTGAGTAGATGAACTCAAAAAGGAAAATAGTTCCGTGTCAAAACTGCACACTTTTTACACAAACTGCATTAAAAATAGTTTTTTCGAAGTTTTTGAAAAAAACTATAAAGGGTATTCACAATGTGATGTATTTGTGGTATATTTTTTCAACAATGTACTACATATATTCTAGACTGTGAACATATATGTGGCAAATTGATACTTTTTTATATATGTTTATTTGTTGGTGGCGACCTTAGCCGAGTGTATTAAGTAATGTGTGGACCACTCGATGCCACTGCAAGCCCAGGTTCGAATCCCAGCTGAAACAACAGAAAGTTTTTTCAATTGAAATTAATTTTTCTGATCAATCGTCATCTCTCTGCAGACAATGGAAAGCCTCAGAGCGTAAATAATGCCATGTAAAGCTTCTTGAGAACATGTACGTTAGCCGTTCGGAGTCGGCATAAAATTATTAGGTCCCGTTCTCGATCTCGGTACAAACATAAAATAACACGCATCACACAATTTGATCATAAGAAGCTTGATCAAAATCCCTTGAAGTGCTAAAATGGCCAATTTGTTTACACAGGTGGTGTTTGGCCCCATAAAATTAATAAAATTACATTTTTTTCCGTGTACTCGTAAAAAAAAAAAATAAATAATCCCTTGAAGTGCTAAAATGGCCAATTTGTTTACACAGGTGGTGTTTGGCCCTATAAAATAAATAAAATTACATTTTTTCCGTGTACTCGTAAAAAAAAAAATAAATAACTGGCCATTTCAGCCCTTGAAAGGACTTTGACCTAGCTTCTTATGATCAATTGTGTTGTGCGTGTTATTAAGTTTGTACACAATTGACCGAGAAATGGACCTACAAGCTTAACGCCGACTCCGAACGGCGATGAACGAAATGTTCTTATTCTCAAGAAGCTTTATATGGCATTTTGATTACTCTCTGAGGTTTGCCATTGTCTGCAGAGAGGTGGCGGCCGTACAGAAAAATTATTTTAATTCAAATAATTTTCTGTCGCTGCTGCGGTTTGAACCTGGGTCTCCAGGTTCGTTGACATAGCGGCCACGCACGTTAACCAACTACGCCACGGACGCCACCGTGTACTCGTATTATGGCTTTATTAGTAAGAGCAAACATTCCCATTAATAATGGAACACAACGTCGTTCAAGTGGCTGTCTCGGCTGGCTTCGCAGTAGCGCATTCTGTCACTCCAATTTTCCAAGATTTTTTTGATGGTTTCGGGCTGTAGCCCACGGATTGCTTGGATGATATTGGCCTTAAGTGCTTGAATCGTTTCCAGATTGTTGGCATAACATCGGTCTTTCACAGTTCCCCTCAATAAAAAAAAACCCAAAGGAGTCAAATCGCAGCTTCGAGGCGGCCAATTCTCATCGTCAAAACGGCTGATAACACGATTTGGGATTTGGTGCGCAAAAGGTCAATTGTAGCATGGGCTGTATGGCATGGCGCGCCATCTTGCATGAACCAGAGGTCTTCAAAATTCATGTCTCCAATTTCATAAAAAAAATTCTATTAACATGGCTCTATAACGCCCACCGTTGACCGAAACGTTGTTCCCAGCCTCATTTCAAAGAAAAATGGTCCAATGATGACACCACTCCACAATCCGCACAAAACTGTCACTCTCTGTGGATGCATCGGCTTCTTAACAATTACGTGTGGGTTTTTCGAACCCCAGATGCGGCAATTTTGTTTGTTGATGTAGCCGCCGAGATGAAAATGCGCCTCGTCAGAAAAGATGGTTTTTCGCCCAAAATCGCTGTCCAATTCAAGCTGCTCTAATTGCTGAGTTTTTCACAATTGGACCTTGTAAGTGAATAAACCGAGATCTTTGTGCAGAATTATCTTCAGGCTAGTGCGTGAAATGTTGAGCTGTTGTGATCGATGCGTACCGTACCACGACGGGGACCATAAGTATTGTCTACTAGCATACCAGTCTCACGAACTTTTTGCACAAACTTGCGTACAGCAGGCGCGGTGGGTGCTTCATTTCGGCCAAAATTATTTTCAAATAACACACTGTTTGGACTTATTATACGCAGCCACTCACTTTAAAAATAAATTTCCAATATTTCCCAACGTTGTTCGAGCGTAAATGAGTCATTTCTTTCCGCGGAGGTATGATACTGACTTCATAACATGATTTCGAGCGGGAAACAGCTGTCAATGTCAAAATAACCTATGATTTAAAAAGAAAGCACTAGATGGCGCACCCGATCTCATAGCTGCTGTCTTCGTGGCCTCATTATGTCTTGAATTCTTTGTCTATTTTTGTCGTGGGGACTCAGAACCAGCCTTAACTGACGTATATTTTTTACCATAGAACCTCTACATAACGTGTTACAATTTCATTCAACAAATTCTCAGCTCTGTTGCTTAGGCAGCCCCTCCGCGTCCAAATGACGCCTGTATTTTTTTGTTTTTCTTATTTTTATCAAAGATTAACCCTTTATAACTGTCGTTCTAAACTTTCTCCGGTCCATAGAAACTTACTAAAAAGAATTTTGAAGTACAAAGCTTAAAATGGTTTGCTAAAGTTCTGTGTGAGCCTGATGCAGACTGGAACGGACAGCAAGTAGTTCTTTTAGCGAAATATAGTTACCTACAGTTGATTTCTTTAAAATAAAGCATTTACTCAAGGTTAATTTTCTATGGTCCAATGTTCAAATACCAATGGACAAAGATGCAACCGCACACTATACCTTGGACCGTTTTAAGAATTGACTAGGAAAACTAAGTATTTCGATTTAATAGAATCGTGTAGAAAATCCAACTTAACCTGATTGAATTTTAAAAATTTAAGTGAGAAGAATCTGTAAACAAGAAAATAGGAGAAATGTTGGCGGAAAAACTTGTAGGTGAACAAATCTTAAATCCGAATCAATGTATTATTCCTTCCCCTAAACTCTTGGGATCTGTGAGAATTTTAAAACTTGCAACAGAGACAGTCTTTGATATAGAATTTTCTATAAGTATTGTTCTAACACTCATCAATTCAATTTTATTAATAAATTTTTCAATATTTGAAGATATCGCTCCATATGCTCAGTAGAGTGAGTCCGAAAAAAAAGTTTGAAAAGTGTGCCCCTTATTTTAAAGATGAACTCGAGAAAAGTCGAAAAACGAAATAAAAACATTTTTTAAACCTCCGGAAAAACGCCCAAATGGTCTTTTCCCCACAACTTATGCATTTTATGTCCTATCTTAGAACCTCATCAACTACACCGAAAAAAACAATAGTAAAACCACCAAAGCTGGCTTGGGTAGAGAAAATTGTATGGAAATTAGAAACTTATGGTTATTCACCAAAGTAATATATTGTTTAATACATTGCTTTGAAAGCACATATTTCGATACCCTGCCAATAAAAAAATGTTAGATTCACCCAAGCCAAGTATATAACATTTTAACCAATATTGTAGGTAAACCACCGAAAACTTTGACACTTTATCAAAATGGTATAAGCAAAATTTGTCGTTGAATACTCCCTGCTTGTTATAGTTCTCGATTAGTTTTTGTAATGAAAATTATATAGCGTAGATGTTTAGCCAAGGTGCAATGCTTCATGAGTGCATTTTGTTGGCATTAAATTAGATATATTTATAAGCGATCTGAATGCATAATTTTTTTCACTTTGTAAATCTATGGTGTAAACTTTGTAAATGTATGTCTACTTACATTAAATAGAACAGGTTTTCCTTAATAAAAATCAAAATTTTTGGTTCATTTTGTTTAAAAGTTTCACCTAAGTGCTTGGGTAATTTTGCACAACAGCAATATACAAAATTCTACCTTAGTATATGTACATTTCATACTTGTCTTTGGAAATTTTTTACAAAAACAATATACAGTAATTTACCTAAGTACTTGCATATGTTATACTTCTCCTTGTATATTTATTTATCTATTTAACTTTGAGAGTCCAACAAAGTTTTTTGTTGAAACTTTGAACACTATGTTCGGCAGAATAAGCAAGCACGTTTCCTATAAATTGTCGAAGCTATTGTGTAAATTACAAAATACTTCGCTAATTTATCATCCAAATCAATATCGGTAAGTTAACATGTAAAACTTAGGTGTTTTGACCAAAAACTTAGGGAGCTGAAAACTGCCAAAGCCATCGTATAAATAATGCTATGTTTTTTTATTAATTTTGCATAAGTTCTTTTCTTGTACATTTTACTACATTTTCCTCTCAGAGTTTTGGACTTCCAAAGACATACGAGGTGTGGCAATTAAGTTCCGGGAATTCGTCAATAAAACACGAAAAAATTAAGCTTTAATCAAAAGTTTATTATCGACCTTCACAATAGTCTCCCTCTAACTCTACACAACGTTTCCAACGTTGCTCCCATGATTGGAAGCACCCTTGGTAATCCTCCGACGTTAGACTGTTCAGCACCCTTGTTACGGCTTCCTTGACCTCCTGTACGCCACCATGGTGAATTCCCTTGAGGTACACAGAAAGAATTATTGGTTATCTATTTAGCAAATAATATTAATCAAGCATCGTTTATTGGATTAGCAACGAAATTTGTTATTTAAGTGTACAAATTTTGATTTTCAATTAAATTACAAAAAAATTGATTGTCAATACAATTAACAATACTAATTATTATTGATTGTTAGTTAAATCAAATTTTTCGTCATATGGAGTAAGTCTTTCGTATATATTATAAACGTTGTTAATTAAATGAATCATAGCGTTTATCAAAATATTTTTTATAACGAATTTGTATATACAGCGAAATTTTATTTCAAATCAGCAAAGTGATTAACAAATAAAATATGGTACCGTTATCTCAATTTTATCTATAAATGTGTTTATTATATTTACAAAAAATTTAATCAAAAAGTTCAATTCAGTTTCTTTGTGTTCGTATTCTTTATTTTTTTGCGAAAAAAAACGAAAAAAGTCGTGACATTCAATAAAATATTGTATCAAAGTAGCAAACCCTTTAATTGATCACGCAACAAGTTTTAAAAGTTCCGTTATTTCTGTAACGCAT
The DNA here is from genome assembly GCA_943735915.1 of Pherbina coryleti. Lineage (NCBI taxonomy): Eukaryota > Metazoa > Arthropoda > Insecta > Diptera > Sciomyzidae > Pherbina > Pherbina coryleti. The sequence goes on from OX030948.1 coordinate 175,869,363, forward strand.
ACCGAATTCTTCATTGTGTTCACTTTTTGGTAAGTGAAATGAACGACATGAAGAGTGTTGCCAATTTATAATTATTAAAATCCCTTTTATGTATTTCACAACGAGCAATAACATTTTTTTATTATATTACACGGTGAGACCGCCAAAAAGTTTCAGCCAAAATTCTTAAAAATTCCGAGAGAGGGACATCTTGTGATTATATCGCGACTCGTCCGACCTCTCAGTTCCATCACAATTTTTTTTTAAAAATTCTCAAAGTTAAAAAGTAGGAATTCTAGTATTCCGACTTTTAACAATTTTTTACATATGCTTAGGTTGTGAGAATTTAAAAACAAAATTCACTTTTGTTTAATAGAATTAACCGTTAAATTTAACTGTGCCAAAAGATTTTTGAAAAAAATATATAAAGTGGGTTTATTGCAATGGAAAAGTCAATTTTTCAAAAATTTTGTACAAATGTTAGTTCTTCTTTATTTTTTTTTAAAATGGTAACAAACAAAAATCCTTAGTTTTTTTACAGGAATTATTAAACCTACTAAGTACCTTTCAAAAAAGTCTAAAATAACTGAAATCAGTTGAAAATTGGAAAAATGGCAGAAGTTTCAAAGTGTTTTTTAAATCGACAATCATCGATTTTTCTGATATACGTTCACAGCGTTCAAACTGCTGCCTTTTAACCAAATGATAACGGATTTGGCTCATATATGGCTTCTTAGAATGCACAAGCCAAATGTCACATTTTGCAATTCTAGTTTTTGTAGTAAATAAAAACGGCAATATCTTATGACTGCGAATAATAAAAGTTTAATTAATTTTTTGGGATAAAGGTTCAAATTTTGATTGAATGTATGTTTGTGGCTTTATGGTAAATTGTATTTATGTTGGTGCTCTTCACAACACTTCATCTAGTGCCAAAAACAAACACAAATTAGCAATAAAAGATGCAAATTTTTATTTTTGTACCGGTTCACCATTGTTTTTGTCGTTTGATGGAAGCGCTCGCCTTGTTCATCAGACTTGGTTGGAATTGGCTGTTCGAATACATCTATATGATGGTGCAGAAAGAGTACTTTAAGCGACATTCGAACATTGAGCTGGTTAAAAGCTTCCATTAAATCAGTGACAAGACTTGGTGCTGCGCTTACTTCTGGAACTGGGTGTAGCATTGGCAATTCCTCAGAATGTTATTTGGGAAGAAATACGAACATAGTGTCTTGATACACGTATGACTTCTGCATTTTTCGATTGAATTTCAATACTTCTTTGTTGACACAACAGTAGAAGAACTTTTAGCATGACGATGAACAGATTTCCAATCACAGGTATTCCGAATGGCATTACTTTCTTGAAGCCTTTTATGAAAGTCAACATAATGTATTGCAAGGAACATAAAAAATTGGGTGCCCAGGAAACATTTTTTTGCATATCAAGGACAAAATAACTTTTATAAGCGTTTTGAACTTCATCTAAAATCGCTTGACGATATGATTTTAGTGTATATCTAAACACACGTAACAAAGAGTGTTCATTTTGTCGCGCATCATGAATAAAAAAGTCTGAAAAGTATAACAGATGGTAAACCCATTGCAACAGTAAAAAGTCTGAACACACTTTTCACTTTTTTGATCTGCTCAAAGTACACAATATTTTACTTACCGCAGGATATAACAACAGCAAGGAGCTCTAATAAAATTTCTTTCGGAAATAATTTGGAAAATATGCAATGCACTTTTCACTATTCAAATTACACAATTCCAAATGAAGTAGCACACATAAGAAGTTTTTCAATCGTATAGACACTCAAATTATCTCACAACAATCTTGTGATATCTTGTTTGATATCGCCTTTTTTTTTATTTTCTACAAAAACTAGAATCGCAAAATGTGACATTTGGCTTGCGCATTCTAACAAGCCATATATGAGCCAAATCCGTTATCATTTGGTTAAATGGCAGCAGTTTGAACGCTGTGAACGTATATCGATGATTGTCGATTTAAAAAACACTTTAAGACTTCTGCCATTTTTCCAATTTTCAACTGATTTCAGTTATCTTAGGCTTTTTTGAAAGGTACTTAGTAGTTTTAATAATTCCTGTAAAAAAACTAAGGATTTTTGTTTGTTACCATTTTAAAAAAAAATAAAGAAGAACTAACATTTGTACAAAATTTTTGAAAAATTGACTTCTCCATTGCGATAAACCCACTTTATATATTTTTTCAAAAATCTTTTGGCACAGTTAAATTTAACGTTTAATTCTATTGAACAAAAGTGCATTTTGTTTTTAAATTCTCACAACCTAAGCATATGTAAAAAATTGTTAAAAGTCGGAATACTAGAATTCCTACTTTTTAACTTTGAGAATTTAAAAAAAAAAATTGTGATGGAACTGAGAGGTCGGACGAGTCGCGATATAATCACAAGATGTCCCTCTCGGAATTTTCAACAATTTAGGCTGAAACTTTTTTAAAGGTCGAATCGGTCACACAGTGTTATTAATGTTTTAAGCTGATGAATTTAACGAAAAAACAAAATAAATTCTTTTATTTTGCTACAAAATTTCTTTGATATAATAAAATCTATGATGTACCAAAAAAATAAATCATACATCGCACATATGATACATTAATTCATATATTTATGTATTTACCGTGCTGTTGTTCAGTATTATATATACTTGAACTCATAAATCTCACTTTGTCATGTTTTAACGTGTCTTTTTAATTACTGCACTGAGATGATAAAAAGGGCTTTAAAAAATATTCACAATATTTCAAAAACAATAAAACGCAGACTTCATCGAATGGAAATAAAAGTTGGTATTCGGAGGGTCCCAGGGGTTGCTGATAACGAATCTGATGAAAAAAACTTGAAAAAATTGAAAAAATGGCATCGAAAAATTAGGTTTTATATATGAAATTTTCGTTTAACTTTTTTTAAAATAAATGTTTTTAAACTTGAAATGTTAACGATGAAATTATTTTTATAAACAGTGTTTTGAAAACAAAAACTTTTGTTTCAAATTTAACTTCAAAATCATTTGTGTTTAACTTACATAACATTTTTTTCAAGCTCTATTTAGAAAACAAATTCGTTAAATTTGAGCACAACTTGAATTAATTTTGGCACACATTTCCCTCAGTTTCGTAATCACCTTAATCCCAAAAAAACAACTACAAAAAATTCCCTGCAAAATATTAAAAAAAACTTGCGCTCTGTTAGAATTACTGGTCAACCTGAGGAATCATATTATTTATAATTTATTTTGTCTTAAAATTATTTGAATTGTACCTAAATAGAATCGGAAGTTTAAAAATAAAATATGACAGTTGTTCTGTTTGAACTCAGGTTTATTTATTGTCGCACTTCATTTTCAATAACTCTTCAACACTAATTCCCATCTGCCCATTCAAAGATGCAACACTTGAAAAATTTGATTAATGCGGTAACACTGCTTCTTTGTTACGCTTTCTTATTTCATTCTAGCAAAGCAGCTCATTTGGTTTGCAGTTGCAGCTGAGCTTAAGTGAATGTTAAATGTTATTTAAAGTGTGAAATAAAGTGCAGCAAATATTCAACACAAATATATAATTTAATCTTAATAAACATTAAAAATAAAACAATATTTTGTAAATTGCAGTGAACAATTTGGTAAGTAAACAATTTAATTACAATTTAGAAGGCATCAAATGCCTTTGATGTGCTATAAACTGAAAAAAGTCTGAATATAATAAATGATGCAATAGTTTGCTTTTTTAAGAAGCCATTTTTTCAATAGTTTACTGATGCTTAAGACTTCGGTGAAATAAAATAAGGCATTTCAATGTTGTTATTTGTTAATATCTTAACAGAAAGTTAACTTGTCCATCATTTATTATATTCTTTGAGCTTTCATATTGAAATGAACGTATTTTTTTAGAATTTCAAAGAAACTGATTACATAGTTTCTAAATAACTTCGTTTCCAAAAGTTTATGTTTCTAATGACAGAATGAAGTGTTTTAAATGCAGCGAATGTTTCATATGTCTTTAATTTATTATTCATTTAAAAATAGAACACGGATTAAAGGCAAATGATAGATTTGTGTGCACTTATTCAACGTGTTATCAAAAGTTTTCAAGTATACAATCATTCAAAAGACATATTATAAGATTCCATAAAGCCACTAAACCCAAAATTGTAAAACAATTACCTTTTGCTGGTGTCCAAATAAATACAATTAGTAATGGATGCAAATTGGACATCAATGCCGGTGATGGACAAAGTGGCAAAGATCTTGGAGCAAACGATAACTACAGAGCAGATATTCCTCGAATGTATGGTGAAGTTATTGGACCACAGGTTTTTAATTATAATGAGGATCTTTTGAAAGTATTTCGTTTAGCGGAACAATTTTCAGTTGAGCTGCATAGTATTCACAACATATCTCGTTCTGACGTTTTTAAAATACAATCAAAACTTGAAACTTCGATTCTACTTCCTATTTTAAATTTTTTACAAAAATGTACCAAATTGCATCAAGAATGTAATATAATAGATGCTATTCAAGACTTGCGTCCTTTGCTGTCTAATTTAAAGTCGGAACATAAAATGACATATATGCTTAAAAGAAAAGGTCTCATGTCTGAAATCCAAAATGTTAATATCGTTTCCAATGAATTAAGTCAAAATAAAATATCACGCGGAATAGTAATGCCTCTTGCTTATCAGTTCAGAAAAATTTTTGAAGCAGACGATAATTTAACAAAATCACTAAAAAAAATGGAATCAATAAAAGGTACTCTTGATTTGAAAGATTTTACTCAAGGTGAATTGTGGAGAATGAAGAAGCAAATATATTCAAATGAGGTTGTTATTCCATATTATTTATGCCTCGACGATTTTGGTATAAATAATCCGTTAGGTGCAAAATCGAATAGACATTCGATATGTAATGTTTATTACTCATTTCCGCACTTACAAGAGAAATCGTCGAAGCTAAGCAAAATCTAAAAAATCTCACATTCCAGAAAATGTATCAATTAAGCTGCCGGTAACTCATTTAAATAATACAAACATGTTAACTGAACAGGAGCCTCAATATTCTGTAGAAAGCATTTTAAACGAGAGCAAGAGTGGCAAAATGCTGTTTAAATATTATCATGAAAAGAATAGATTTCATGAAGAACAAAGAAATATTCTTATTAATACTATAGCGAGATACATCGATGCTAATTTGGGTACTATTTCATTAGAAGGCGCCGCCAAAATTGAAAAAGAAATTGTTAAAATATTTCCGACAGAAAAATTGGTAAGAATTAAAAAAATATTGATTTGCATTATAAAACTACATAAATATTCTATAAATTTTTTTATTTATTTCAGGAATTTTATACAAATGGGAAATGTGGACGAATTTACAATAAAGTTGCCAATCTTAAACGAGCTTCCAAGTTGCTGGCAATACCAAATGAATTGTCTGCAGTTAGCGTGCACTCATTTGGTAAAATATTCAAATTATTAGTGGATTCATATTTCTCACTTTATATTTATAGCATGGTCACAACAATATAATTCCATCCCAAATTTATTATATTTTCTGCTTTATTTGATAAATGAATAGATCCAGAAGAAAATGCAGAGTATATAATTAATATGATGAGAAGTGAAGAAATAAGTGCAGAGGACTTCACAAGTTTTTGGAAACAGTGCTTCCAATACCGCCTAAAAACAATATCTGAATCAAGGTCGACTGAAGAGATTTTACAAAAGTGGCCAGAATATAGGCGCCCATCAGGTTACCGTTTTGTAAGTCATTTTCGAATGGTCGGTGAAAAATATCAATAAATATTTCTATTCTCCTATACAACAATTTAATTTATTGTATACTGTTTTATAGATTGATATGGATTTCAGTTTAAAGTATTCCGACTCAAGTACTATTTTGACAAAATGGGAAGAAAATGTGGACAAGTTGGTTAAGCTAATGCAAACTAAAATTATAGCCGCTGGTGTCTCAAATCAACTTCAGCAGCTGAAAAGTCTAAAAGAAGGCAAGTAAAACCAAGCAATAACTCCAAATCTGTATACTAATCGATTAATTTATAGATTCAAGAGATCTTTCAATCCTTTGGTTTTTGCACAATTTATTTCCACCGACTACATCAACCATAACAACTTCTTCTGGAGATACAAAAAGGAAACGTTTCACCATATGTGATTCTCAAGAATCCTTTATTTTACTTGGTAAAACATCAAATGATCTCGAAAATAAATTGAAGAACTTCAAACTACAAAAAGCTAACATTCAGCCTTGCTTGTTAATTGTGGGTGAACTCAATGATGTAAAAGAAATCTATGTTTATTTTGATGAAATTCGATATCCTATTTTAAGATGTATTCGTGCGGCTGATATATGCTTTAAAATTTTCTTTATATTCAATTTAAACTATCCAGAAGAATCATCGATATTTTATAACTTTGTTCAAAAATTTTTTTATAATATAGAAATGAAACGCAAAAGTACAAAAATATCAACAATAATTGACGACTTAAATTCCTTACAATAATAATATTACATATATTAACCATAGAAGTTATGAAATTTAATTTATAAATGACTGATATTATACATTTTTCTCATTTTCAAACTACACGTACTTAATATATATACCTTACAAATTAATTTTTTTCTAAAGTAAGAACTTAAAATAAATATTCTATATTTGTGAGTCAAATTTTTTCATAAATATATTTTTATAACTGATCCCATGTCTTAAAGACGCATAAGTATATACCTACATAATTTTTATTAAATGAATTCTTTGAAGTACAAAATAATTTTTATTTGATAATGTTCTTTTTTATAACTTATTAATTTAAAATGTATTTAAAAATTGATCGTAACTCCAAGAGATTTGTAATTAAAAAAATATATACACCTGTAGAAAATAAAAGTATAAAAAAAAAACAAAATTTAGTATTCATTTTAGTAAAAACTTTAATTGGATTAATTAAAATAATTAACTACTTCAACAATTTTATTAATTGAATTAACAAATCAGTTAATCACTAGAATTTTCGTTTCAATTAATTCTTTAATTAAAATAATTAATAGTTTCCTTATTTCAGCAATATATTTTAACGAATATGGAATAACGGTACCATCTTTTATCAGTTAATGTGTTAATTCATACAATTAATGCTGTGTGCTGTTATTACAAAAAATTAACTAGAACATTTTTTTTCATGTTCTAACGGTACCCTTTTCAATCAGTTAAATCATTAATTGATAAGACATTTTGAAAGTTGTTACAATTAACTTTTTAACTGGAGTATATTTAGTTAAAAAATAATAGTATTTGTAAACGTTTTTTGCTATATTTACGCAATATTTCTTTCTGTGTACGACTTCTGTGTACGATGAGTTGTTTACGATGAGTTGTTTACGTTGCTTGTAAAGTAAATCACTAATTTTCGTGAAGCGACTTAAAAAAGCACTTCCAAAAAACACGCATAAAACACAAACTGAACGTGCGATCGACTTCAAACTTTGACTGGAACTGAAAAAAGGTCACTGCCCTCTAGACATGTATATACAAAATACGCAGTGTTACCAGTTTTCGAATTATAACTAAATTCCCGGAACTTAATTGCCACACCTCGTATTTAACTTGTAAGCCCTGTCACCTCGTTCTACCTCCTCTCCCCCCTGAACACGATTTTTTTTTTCTCATAAAATTAAACTTCTTAAAAATGTTATCACTTGCCCAAAAAGTGCTTTATTTGGCCTTAAAACAAAAAAGTAATAACAGTTCGAAATCCTTCTTTAGAAAATTTCTCGAAACTAACAGTTTTGAAAAAGCTAACTCTTAAGTTCTCCCAAAATTTCTTGATTTTAGAAAATTATGAAAAACAAAGCAGTACAACGGAGTCTTTAACAAAATCTTTAGCCATAAAGTATGCAACAATTTCTTAATTTGCCTACCCTACTCTACGCTGTAAACACAACGGCAAATTATATAACAACAACAACAACAACTACAACGGCAAACTCTTCACTTCAGGTTTTTAAAATAATTTATATAAAAGCTTAACCAGGCAGCACTCAACACTTTGGCCAACAACTACCCGAAAAAAACCGGCGCATACCACCTTTGAAGAACGCCTACAACAACAACAACAACAACAAACACACAAAGACGCCAACGAACGAAGTAGAGGATGTTAGCACAACAAAATAAATGGCGCAACTTATGCAAGAGCTGAAAGGATGAAAAAAAACCAACAAAAAATTAAACTTAAATTTATTACGAAAATTTAACGCAGCGTAAGTGTTTTTATGGGCTTAAATTGTGGGGGCATTTGCTATTTAGGGCCAAAGCAGCAAGCCCAGATAACAACAATGACAACAAGAGTCACCCTAATGCCCATGCTACGACGTCAACACAGGCAACAAAGGAAGCAGTCAGTGTTGCAAAAGTTTTACTTTTGGTACTGGCTGCAACTTGTAAGTTTATTAGCCAAAATTGGAGCAAGCTACGGTAAAGTTTAAAGCGAAAGGGCGGGAGGAAAAGGATTGAGGCAGGAGTTTATAACACCAACAACAACAACGACAACAACAGCAACAACAAAGTGAAAAGTGTTGAAAAATGCGCGCATCCTGCTGTTAATGTCCTCGCAAACGGCAAACGTTGCTACTAGCTAAGTCGTGTCCAATCGAGCGAAGGACCCACCACGAATAACACAGACTGACAGTGCGCGTCGAGCTTTGGCTTTAAGAAATATTGTAAGTTGCCAAAGGCTGGCTTGGTGCTGTTGGATGGCATTTTGTAGCATTATGTTGTGCCCGGGTTAAGGTCGTTGGTCATTTTTTACGCTACACCCTCCCTCCTCCACTGTTTCTTTTTTTTTTTTTGTGTATAAATATTTATACACATAACGTAACTGCAGAAATTCTATAAATTCTCAGCTACTTTTAGTTGTGGGTGTTCTTAATGGTCATTAATTAAGAGTTAATTTATTTAGGAGTCTCTCGAGAGTCATCTTGTTGGCAACGCCCATGAGTTGTATGTGGGTGTCTAGTGAAAAAACAGAGGAACGCATGCTTAATTCAGCATGACTAAATTTTATTTCGTAAGTTATTATGTTTAGTTGCAAACTCAAGCGTATTCTTAAAGAGTTAATCTAAGTTGTAGGTGCTTAAGAAAAAGCTTAAAGTCACAGCTCACTGAACAATACTAAAGGTTTGCCTAAAAGTGAAAGTTTTGCGAACGTCTCGGAACTCAGATCTTTTTGTCAAATAAATTTTTATTTTCGAACTTGACTTTGCGAGCGGAAAGACTTTGTCAAAAATTTAGATTTCGAAATAAAATCCATGACATAACATGCGAAAATGATTCACTTCTGAATCAAAATATAAACTTTTTTTATCATCATAAACGAGTTGAGAGGGAATCATAAAATATACCTTTTTTTTCAAAATCATTTATGTAATGATATGATTTGTGTTCGTAACTGAATCATTAATGTTTCCAATTTTTTTTTTGAAAAATATGTTCGTTAATGAATCATAAACGATACGTTTCTTGTTCGTTAACGAATCAAAAATTAACTATAGGAGGGTCTTTCAAAAGGAGGTTGCATTTTAAATAAAAAAAAGGAAAATATTTTTCTGAAAAGAGCTAATAATTTTATTTTAATTCAAACTACAAACTTTGAGGTTAGGAATGAATTTAATTCATTTCTGAATCAAAAAGTAAACTTTTAATCATCATCTATTTTCACGCAATGGAGTTATTATTTTACCAGCTGTTTGGCATGTGACGCCGTCCTGAGGAAAATAAACGTCGTCCATGTCCATTACATCAATATCAGGCCAAAAAAGTCGGTCAACATTGTTCGATAACGCAATCCATTCACTGAAATGGTCACACAAGCATTATTTTAGAAAACATATGGCCCAATGACACCGTCACTTCAAAAACCGCAACAAACTGTCACTCGTCACTCGTTGTGAATGGAGAGGTTGTTCGACTATTTCTCTTAGGTTTTCGGAGCCCCCGATGACGATTTTGCTTATTCATGTACCCAGTCAGATAAAATGAGCCTCAACACTCAAAAGAATTTTGTTTGAGAAATCATTATATTGTTCATCCATTTCCAATACCCTATCAGCGAATTAACGGCATTTTTCATGGTCTAAAGACTTAAATTCTAGTGTGAACTGCACCTTATAAACATGTAGGCCAAGATCTTTATGCAAAATACGGTGCAAAGTGGCTGTAGATAGGCCATATTCCTAACATCGTCTCGAAATGAACAAACCTGGGTTTTCAGCCACACTCTCAGCTACAACTGCAATATTTTGAGTTGACCTAGCCGAATAATCACGAGTTGGGATCTTTACATCTCTCACTTGTCCGAAACGTTCGAATTTAATGATTAATTTTATTATAGCTGTGCGAGAAGGCGCTTGATGATCGCCGAAAACAGTACGAACCAGAGAACAGCTTCAGTACATTCAAATGGCGAATGTATCGTCAATGCACGAGCTACGAATGTGCCTTCTGCATTAAAATTAATGCGCGAATACATGCACCAATCGCTATGGAACGAATGACATATGTTAGAGTTAGAGCGCTTGCGATTACAAATGCCTACGAATCAAGAATACCCAACGAAGCAAGACATGAGCAACATTCGCCGAAAGCAATGAAAATGCATGCTTTTATGTCCATTCACAGCAAGGAAAGAATGTTAAATACACTGTACATCAGTTCTCCAAAAAAAAAAACCCCCATGGTGTTTGGCGAGTTCGTTTAATATTTTCGAAGTCGTTGTAACCGAATATGAAGTTAGTTTTTTCGGGTCACACTACGTTTTCGTACTACGGAGAAGGACGGGAGAGGGTTAATATGTATCATCAACCCTTATATATTAGAGTCCAAAAGGAATAGTAATATACGTCGCTACGGCGACAGCGGATTTACTGTTAGCTTTTTAATGTCGCAATAACGGCGACAACGGAGTGCAAAGGGTTAAACATTCAATATATTAGCGATACTGTGAGCAATTAAATGAGCAATAATATGAGCGAACTCAAGTGAGTGCAACTAATTAAAACAATAATGAAAACCTGTTTTGAGTAAATACAGTGATAGCAAAAGAAATTAGTATTCAATTTAACTACAATTTTAAATAATAAATTTCTAATTCACAAAAATATAAACAGATTGATAATTTTCAAAATAAAATAAGTACTAATATCGAATATTATATAATTTCATTAATCCTTCCATGAATGTCCGCTGCATTTTTGTATATTTATTCCCTACACCTGAACATGAGGGCTTTAAGGGAGGGCGGGAGAGGTTTGATATGTATGACCGACCCCAATTACTTTTTCAAAAGGAAAAGTTTTTCTTTGGGCACCTAATCCCTCCGACCACTCCTTAGGGGGGCTCCCATACAAATTTAATGATTTGTGTTTATTTATTTCCTACACCAGAACAGGGGAGATTTAAGGGAGGGTCTGAGAGGGTTAAAATGTATGATCGACCCCCCTTACTTTTGCAAAGTGAACATTTCTCCCTTGGGGACCTTGCCCTTCCGACGACTTCTTACGGGCACACCCATACAAATTTTATGATTTTATGAAAAATTCATGCAGCAGCAGACACTCGAGTTTTAAGCGAAGCATCCGAATGTTCGCATTGTCTGGATGTTGCCTTTGTATCTATTTGCAATCGTGACAAACTGTGCTTGGCACCAATCGTTGCTTACGAACTCTAGTGGTATGCATGCAATCATTTTTGTGTGCGGTTGTGGCTGACGACGAATATTATTCGAATGGCTAATAAAAACTTTTTAACAAAAAAAAACCGACTTTAAGGGGGGGGTAAGGTTTGACAACTTTTTTTTCATTTTTGAAGTGAAACTTCTTAGGCGGCGCTTCGAAATTTGAATGAGAATATTGAGGAGTGAAATTTCAAGGTCAATTTACTTCATTTCGTTACACGATAGAGAAGAAAGATATGTTGTACAGTAGATAGAATGAGAGAGATATACATTGTATAAAAGACTGAAAAAAATTTCTTTGTCAGCGCTGAGTATCAAACCTGCAATCTTAGTTTTATAAAGCCAACGTGCTATATGCTGGGCTAAGATCTTCATATGCAAATGTTGTCTACATACCAATTAATCAAACTACTTTTGCTGTAGATGCCCAGCGGGAAAATAAACAGCGCTCCTAGCGGGAAAATATAACAGCCTTATTCATAAACACATTTTAGAGGCAGTGTAACTTTAAACAAGAAAACGCTATTCATAAACATTTTCGCAACCATGTTTTTTGTTTGTCTTTTCGTTTAATATCAAAGACATGCTCCATATGCGCCCTTTGCAGCATTTGTTTTATGTGGCGGCCATTGCAAATCCATTGGAATTCTTAATTTTTGTAGAGATTTTCTTTAGTTCAGACACAAACCTTACAAACATGAGCAGCGAATGAAAAAATGTTTATGAATAAAGCCCAAGAATGATAGAAAAATAGATTGCGCAGATAGTAAAAATAATTTTCTACGATCTGCGCATCTACGTTACGATAGACTTACGACATGAGCTTACGATATGGCTTTCTGTCAAGTCTTGTTAAAAATGTGAACAAATATGAAACAATGGCAAAAGATTCAAGAAACAAACTTGGTCTAGCGTGACGTCATGATCGTAAAAAATACTTTGTTCGTAGCTAGAAATGTCAAAATGAAAAGTAAACAACATAACGGACCTGCGCAATGCGTAATCTATTTTTCTATCATTCTTGAATAGGGCGTAGTATACTGTAGAAACGAAAATTTCTTAGCATTTAATTCTACACCCGAACTATTAGTGTAGAGTCAAAAATGTTTGTATGGAGAAAAAAGTAACTACAGTACGACCTTGCTCAATGCAACTTATAGAAATTCGGGCAATTGACATAGTTAGCGTTGAAGAAACGCAATTAAACTTCTAAACATAAAGCTTTATGTCTCTGAATCTTAGATATTGTGGGTTAATGCACTTTGTATCCTTAAATATTGTTTGAATAGATTTTTCATTAAAAATGTATTTTACAAGCAAAGAAGAACTGAAAGAATATAAGATAAAAGTTTATGCAAGTTTACTCAAATGCAAGTTGCGATAATTGTGCAATTCCATGACGCCAACTTGACACTGTGCGCAAGAAAAGTTGGAATAAGTTCTTTCAATAGATAACTATTTTATACATATCTTAGTTATATAATTTTATATCGAACTATTTACTATTAATAATAGTAAGTATAATGTGTGTGTGAAAGTTTTAGTTATCTTTTCACATTTAAAGTTTTGAACAAAAAAGTATTTATAAGGCTTAATTTTTTTAAAGCAAAAATAATAACTAAAATTTGTCCCATAGTTTTTGAGTACAAAATAACCGGTAATTTTTGATTTTTAGTTTTTAAGGCAGAAATAAAAATGAAAGTTAAGATCAAGTTTACAGTTGAGGTAGATTTATTGTTGTGACATTGTTCTGTGAAACTCCTTATTAATATGCCAAAAAAAATCTTTGAAAAACAAATTTATAAATGCACCTGAACCTCCCATTGGCAAAAAAATCGCTCATTGTAGTTATGTAAAATCCCTTTTTAAGAAATTATTCTCTTAATATGCGGAATATGCAACACTTGATTTTCTCACGATCATACTCTCGCTCTCAAACTTTCAATTAAGCTACGCTCTGAGTTTTCTCCCTAGTGCAGCGATGGGTTCTATTGCAGATAGAACTCTACGCCACGTTACGTTGCGTAGCTTTACGATTGCATAATCGAGCCTTTACACTAAAATCGTTCTTATTCTAGAAAAGAAAGAGTGTATACAAAGAAGAAGTTTCACTTCTTTACTGTATACACGGTATACTGTATCTTTTTTTTTTTATTTTTGTTTCTGAAAGTACATCTGTAGAATATTGTATTAATTTTTTGGTTATTCGTAGCAAAATTAACGAAGTAACAGTAGGTTGAATGACCGTACCTCCAACTAGTGTTGCTTAGTGTACAAAACTTTAAATCGATTTTCTCAAACATGTAATTTTTAAAGTCGGTGACCAGCTTACAGAAAAACTACTGAACCGATCCATATTCTACATATAAGTAGCTCTCAAGTGACGTAGATTTTTTAAATTTTTTAATTACTAACAATTTTACTATAACAAATAGGAAGACTTTTTCGTCAAAAATCGTAATTTTAGCTTCGAAATGGTGCCAAAAATTTAAAAATTAAAAAAAACTCGACGTCACTGGAAAGATAAAGTAATAAACTAAAGAAAGTATTTTCATTTTTTGGTTTCAGATGATCCAGTAATGCTGTAGGCTCGTCACCGCACAAAGATTTTTTTCGAGGCACCTGCGGAGATCTTCAATAAATCGTTATTTCTCTCTATTTTTTAACAAAAATTTTTTTAAATATTTTTAAATCGTTGTACTTTTATATAATAATATGTAAAATAAAACTTCTGTTATAGTTTTTTCTAAAAATATTCATAAAAAAAGGTCTTTTTTAGACGAAACAAACCTTACCCCGCCCTTAAAATCACTACATAGGTAAAAATAATTTTAAATAACTTTTCCCATTAATTTCTTGGTCAAATTTTAAAAGTTATTTATAGGTATTATAATAGCTGCGTTCGATTCGCCAGTGCTCAACTCAACTACGAAAAAAACGGCTTCTCACTTGGCTGTTACTTTCTGCATAGTTGGCAACACTGTTGTTTTTACAGACCACATAAAGTCTGCCTATAAATTAATTTTGTTTTTGTACTCACATCACATTTTGACAGAATCTATTACATTTACCTTATTCCCTATACAAACCAACTAAAAAATAAAAACTTGGAAACGCAACTTTACTCAACACAACTGATAATTGACCAACTCTATACTCAACTTTCTGTAGACTTTGTTGTTGTTTTCTCGTACAAATTTTCAAATAAGCGACATGAATTGAGTATAGGCTGGCGAATCGAACGCAGCTAATATTGGAAATCATATAATTTTCATTTTTTCTATATTGTTTTTTATCATCAATATATTAATTGCTTTATGTAGTTGGTAAAAGTGCGTGGCCACTATGTCAACGAACTTGGAGACGAAGGTTCGAACACCAGCAGCGACAGAAAATTATTTGAATTATAACAATTTTTCTGTATGGCCGCCACCTCTCTGCAGACAATGGTAAACCTCGGAGAGTAATCAAAATGCCATGTAAAGCTTCTTGAGAACAAGAACATTTCGTTCATCGCCGTTCGGAGTCGGCGTTAAGCCTGTAGGTCCGGTTCTCGGTCAATTGTGTACAAAACTTAATAACACGCACAACACAATTAATCATAAGAAGCTAGGTCAAAGTCCTTTCAAGGGCTGAAATGGCCAGTGGTTTATTTTTTTTTTTTTTATTTTTTTTATGTACATAAAAGCTTTGAAGTCGGCGCTTATCTTACTAAGTCGAAATCTTATTACTTTAATATTTTCTAATTTGAATGTATTGCCATAAAAATACAAAAGCTTTTTAGCGATTTTGTTTTCAGTGGAAATTAAATTGAGATTTAAAATTACTACAGTGTCACCAAGGCAGCATAGCATCCAATAAAAAAGTTTAAAATTGTGCAGGGACGGTACAAGATCATGATTGTGTGTCAAAGATTAGCGCCGACCTCAAAGCTTTTATGTTCATAAAGCAATTAATATATTGATGCTAATAAAACAAAATAGAAAAAATGAAAATAATAAGATTTCATAAAGCAATTAATATATTTATGATGATAAAACAAAATAGAAAAAATGAAAATAATAAGATTTCGAATATTATAATACCAATAAATAACTTTTAAAATTTGACCAAGAAATTAATGGGAAAAGTTATTTAAAATTATTTTTGACTATGTAGTGATGAAGTCGGTTTTTTTTTTTTTTGTTAAAATGTTTTTATTTCTTCCTTTTTAGAGAATATGAAAAATTTTATGAAAAAGAATTCTGGAGGAAAATTTCAAACATGAAAATTTGTTCTTAAAAAATTTGTTTTATTAATTCCTGAAAGTTTGTTGGGTATTTTCCATTTCTGTCTCTTTACAGTTTTTATTAAAGTGCCACGCCCTTTCTCTAATCCCACCAACTTTATTTACCGTACTTTATAATGATTCTACCTAATCCTGTGCCAAATTTCAGTTCCCAAGTATCAATATTAACCGATATATAGTACTTTCCTTAAAGTGCCACACCCTATGTACAATCCCGCCCACTTTTGCAATAATTCTACCTACCCCCCTACCTGCATAGCAAATATTAGTACCCTAGTGTCAATATTTACTGAGATATAGTATTTTCATAATATTGCCACACCACTTAGTCGAATAACGCCCACTTTCTTTACAATAGTTTTTAAAAATAGTGTCTACCCATGTACTAAATTTCAGTACCCTAGTGTCAATACTATTCGAGATACAGTGTTTTTCTAATATGACCACACCCCTTTGGCAAATAAAGCCCACTTTATTGACTGTAATTTGTAATAAATATGCCTACCCACGTACTAAATTTCAGCCCCATAGTGTCAATATTATTCGATATATGTATGTATAGTGTGTTTCTAATATTGCCACACCCCTTTGTCTAATAACGCCCACTTTCTTTACAGTCATTTTTAAAAATTTAGTCTACCCCTGTACTAAATTTCAGAACCTTAGTGTCAATACTATTCGAGATACAGTGTTTTTCTAATAAGACCACACCCCTTTGTCAAATAATACCCACTTTATTGACCGTAATTTGTAATAATTCTGCCAACCCCAGTATTTTTACTGTAAATTTCAGTACCCTAGTGTCAATATTAACTGAAATACGGTGTTTTTCTAATATTGATACGCCCCTTTGTCGAATATAGCCCACTTTTTTCAAAAAGGACCTCCACGTTCATGGTATCTATCTGTTGACAAACGGAAATCGGGCAAGTGCTTTAGGAGTTATCGATGTACATACATTTAAAAAAAAAACAAAACGGACAAGCCAACGAACTTGAGAACCTCCTTCTTTTTGAAGTCGGTTAAAAATGACAATGGTCTTATGAAGATCTCTGGTACGAACTTTACGAATCATATTTGCGATATTTTCACCGTTTTTGGAGTGAATTTTCACTATTTCAATGCGTTGTGCAAGTGTTTGTCGATCCGTATCTGAACTTATAGATTTTCTTTGTCAAACGTCATCAAATGACAGTTGTTTGTTGCCACCTAAAAAAAAATGTTTGAAATTTAAAATGACACCTCTTGTTGACGCAAAGCGTTATTAGTCCGAGACGTGATAGATATTCTGGGTACTTGTTAAAAGCACTCTGAAATCTTGTGTTATAATGGGTGTTTTTTTTAGGGGTTTGTTTTTCGAATAGAGATAAAACTGGCATTTTGTGGTCAAATCTGGCAACTCTTATGTCATTTATGTTCAGTTTGGTTTGCCATTTCATCATGAACAGGTTGACAAAAGAACAACGCTTGCAAATCGTGCAAATTTATTTCGAAAATAATGGTTCAGGTCGCGAAGTTTACCGCAAGCTCCGTCCATTTTATGGTCGACATAATCGTCCATCAGAGCAATTAATTCGGTTAACCATGGGTCGTTTTCGCACTACGTTTACTCTATGTGATAATACGCATCCGCAGAGACGTCAAACAGTGCGCACCGAAGAAACAATTGCCGCTGTAGAGCAAAATGTTGAAGAGGACCCGAATGAATCGATTCGCCACCGTGCACAGCAATTGGAGCTTTGTCCATCAACTTTATGGAAGATTTTGCGCAAAGATCTTGGCTTGCGACCTTACAAGATCCAGCTTGTGCAAGAATTAAAGCCGCGAGACCATGCAATGCGTCGTGATTTTGGTGTATGGGCCGAAAATGAGATTGATCTCGATGCTGATTTTCATCGCAAAATTTTGTTCAGTGATGAAGCTCATTTTTGGTTGAATGGCTACGTCAACAAGCAAAATTGCCGCATTTGGAGTGAAGAGAATCCACATGAGATCCTTGAGACGCCATTACATCCACAAAAACTGACTGTTTGGTGTGCTCTATGGGCTGGTGGAGTCATTGGGCCATACTTCTTCCGAAATAATGCTGGAGAGTCAGTTACCGTTAATGGAGACCGGTATAGAGCCATCATAACCGACTATTTTGTTCCCGAATTGGATGGCATGAATGTGGATGAGTTGTGGTTCCAACAAGACGGCGCTACATGCCACACAGCGCACGTCACAATCGATTTATTGAAGGAAAGATTCGATGAGCGCATAATTTCGCGGAATGGACCTGTCAATTGGCCACCAAGATCGAGTGATTTGACACCATTGGATTATTTTCTTTGGGGATATGTGAAGTCGCTCGTCTACGCCAACAAACCAGAAACGTTAGGGGACTTGGAGGCCAACATTCGTGGCGTTATTGCCGACATACGGCCCCATATGCTCGAAAAAGTGGTTGAAAATTGGACCTGTAGAATTGGCTTTATTCGAGCCAGCCGCGGCGGCCACATGCCCGAAATCATATTTAAACATTAATGGCATAAAATTATCCTTCCAATAAAGCCAAATTCATGGACATTAAAACGATTTTCTTGTGTTTTATATCAATTCGAAGTTCTATACCTCTAAAAAAAACACCCTGTACTTCCTTTGTGAAAAAAAATTGTTGATTCAGACACACTACCCTTCAACCAGGTCTGGGTTTTTATATTTAGATATCACAAGTTCCTCAAACACGTACCCTAAAAACAGCGGGCTCGGTAGTTGAGTAGGTAGCGTGCTCAACTGCCACCCCAGAGGTCCCAAGTTCGAATCCCTGCCAGGCCATGGTCCTACGCTTTAACCTTTCCCATTTTTGCAATTTTCTATCCTCATTTCTAATTAACTGAAATTGAAAACTAATCAATATTTAGGACTTGCAGTTGTAGTTGGTGGTAGATAAGTTTGTAGATGAGATTGCCTTATAACTTGGATTGACTGAGGTAAAGGCATAACACTTGCCTCAGATTCAAATCACATGTTTGACTTGATTCCTCCTTCGCTCCCACTTATCTATCACCCCATTTCGAACCAAGGCAGACTTGACTGAATAGGTACTACACCTGGAATCCTTGGTTCAAAGCTAAAAAACAAACAAAATATATGGAGCAAAAATGGAACATTTATATTGGAAATTAGATAATACTTTGACGGGCACCTTTTCATTAAAACTACTTCAAGGGATTAATATTTATCAGTTGTCCACTTTCGGGTAATGTTACGACGTTTGTCAAAGAACACAGCTTTATTTTCTGTGTTGAAGAAATTATTCTTTAAAATACATGCAAAGTTGCACCAATTGCGTGAATATTGTACAAATTCTACAAATTGATGCAATTGATTATAACTTGTTGCTTCTTTTGCTGAACTTACATATTTCAACTAACCATCTATTTAAGACGCTATTCATGTTAAGTAAAAGATTTATTTAAAGAAAATTGCAGATAAGCCGGTACGTGTAGCAAAGAGCAGAAAAATTCTTTAGCAGCTGCATGTTGTTGCTTCAGTGTCGAGGCGATTGCGTGTTGCTGCTATAGCAGCAGGAGTAGCTGCAGCAGCAGCAGGACCTGCAGCAATACAATAAGATTATAATTTTATTATCCTGTTGCATAGACACACAAACACAAAGACACGGACAAATGCACAAACACAGACATACAGCCACATAAACATGCAGCCTCACATAATAAGCAAGAACATCAAAGCGTCTTCTTGACTGAAGTAGCATCGAGTTCCACAAATTCTGCTTTTTCATATTTTTATAACTCGAAAGACGAAGACGTCGCAATGAGGATAAAAATTAGAACGACCAAATAAAAAAATCAAAAAAAAAATTATTAAGAAATATTTTTACTGTCATAAACGTTTCTTTGCTCCGTTTTTCTCTTTGGCTAGCCTTTACTTTCCACTACTATTTATTTTGTACTTTTTTACTGCTGCTTCTTTCTCGCTATTCCATGCTTATCAGCTAAGTTTATCTTTTCTCTGCATTTCTACTTTTGTGTTCGGTGTAGTCCTTGTTCAGTTTAAGAGTCCTGGCAATAATTTTTAAAGTAAATGAAGAACTTATTGCATTATTTGCTGCAATTTTCTACTTTTCTTAATGTCGCTGCTGCTGTTGCTGCCTTAAATTAACTTCAGATCAGAGTTGAAGATAAAGTTAGCGGGCAAAAAAGGAAAAAGACGACAGACAAACAATTTCTTTAAGTCAGTTTTATGAATTAGGGAAATATAAGAAGGACGAAAACTGAGCATAAATTCTTTGTTGTTAGTGTTCTATTTTGCTGCTGCTTCTTCTTCTTCCGTAACATTTTGACTTCCTGCTGCCTGACGTTTTTTGTTGTAATTGCTGTTGTTGCTGTTATGTTAACATTGTTACCAATTCAAATAATTCTGTTAACTTCTCGCTTCAATGGTAACTTTAGAAACTCTTTGCTTTCTTGCTTATTTCTTTGACGTTCGGTTCCGTTAATTAATTCCAACAGAAAATACTCGTATGCTTGTGATAAATAATATAAATAAATACAACAAATGCAGACGGAATAATTTCAACACATAAAAAATGGTTATTTAACACTTAAAACAAGGAACGTTCAGACAAAGCGAAAAAGTTCCAAATAGAACGAATTAGAACTTAACCAGATTTAATTATTGCGTGAGAGCTGTAACGAAAAACAATTTATTTCTTTGAAGAGAGGACATTAACCGAAAAACAGTCTGAAACTATCGACAGACACGACAAAGGCTGAGCTCACCTGATGATCATTTGACCGGCGTTCAGTCAATTATTTTTACTGTCTTTCTGATTTTGATCTTTGGAAGGTATCTTTCACGACAGTGAAGTGATCGGCAATCAAATTTGGACATTTCTCAAATATTCACTACTTTTCTCCGCCACTTTATTTCGTACTATACGTAGGCTACCTTTTAAGTTTTGTGTCTCGAGAGAGTTCCTCTCAAAAATTTGACATTTTCTAGCATAAATGTACTCACAACCATGGTTGAATAAATAAGGTTGTCGCATGGGTGAGAACGAGTTCCCATAAATGTCAAATCGAAGTTGACATCTCATACAAAATCTGAAAACGAAAATTAATAACACGAAAAGCCGTTGAAGTTGTTGTTGTTGCTTTTCATTGATTTTGACAATTATGGGTACTGAAAAGAGAGTACGATCAGCCACGAGACAACCTTATTTATTCAACTATGCTCACAACGTTTTGGTGTATGTGCGCTTATTGTGTTGTTTACAGTACACATTGGGCCAGAAATTTGGAAAAGTGGCGTTACATAGCCCGACTAAATAAAACTTGGTGCAGACTACTTGGAACAAGATCTTTTCCAAACACAATGTAAAAAGTGGGTGGTATTCGACAAAGGGGCGTGGAACTATCAATAAAATACTCTAACTCGTCTAATATTGGCACAAGGTTATTGAAATACGGTACAGTAGTTGGTAGGATCTCTTCAGAGCATGATGGGAAAAGTGGGCAAGATTCGACAAAGGGGCATGGCACTATTGTTACCAGTAGGAATGCTCGCTGAGGAAGCTTCCGAATCCCGAAATAAGGATTATAAAAAATTGAGATTAACTCAGGACGAAAAATTGCGAAGTTAATATCCAAGATATGTTTTATAGAGCAATGGATAGTTCTGATCTGATTATAGCTTCACAGAACCTGGAATTACGCTATAAAAAAAAAGGAAATTACCAATTTTGATGAAAATGTGCGCCAAATTACCAATTTTGATGAAAATGTGCGCCAACTGCTTGCAATGCCTGACGAAATTGAACAGCCACAGCCTCACTCTCCTGCAGAATGTTATGAAGACGATATTGAGGAACTACCAGGAATATCTCAAGCTTTTAAAGTCTTAAATCTTATATATTAATAAGCAAACATCGAATGTTGTCGTACACTTTTTTAATATTTGTAATAAAAAAAAAGGAATGAAACTTACGTCATACGAAAGGTACTGTGCCGCAGATGTGCCGAAAAATAAAAACAGCAACAAAAATTAAATATATTGTGTGATTATTGCATTTCAAAACAAAAGTATGCATTCTCCTACTCAAAGCTGTAGTTTGAATCTCTCTGCCTTTCTTACTCGAGAGCACAACAACAACAAAATACATTGCGACACAGTTCTGTTTAACATCGTTGATGTAGCATACACGAGAAAGAGAATAATGCAAGATTCATTCACACACTTTCTCTCTCTCGAATGCCTCATGTCCATGGTGTTTTCAAAGTTTCGTACGATTGTCAAAAAAGTTTGAGAAAATGAGAAAAGAAAAACAAACTGCGTAAAAGTGTCAAATCACTTGCACTCAATAAAAAATTGTATCAGATTGTTTTGCAACTTTTGCTTAGAATTAACCATCAGCTGTTTTTGACAAGTGTAGGTCATTTTTGTTTTTTTGAGAGGAGTTAAAAATTTGCGATCACCTTCTTCCTTAATTACACCATGCTTATGACAAAAATAGACAAAATAATCATGCCGTCATGAGACCGTGGAGAGCCGCTACAAGATCCAAAATGCGTCAAGCCATACAACGTACAAATACAAGTTGCTCACGGATTGCTGGATGATATTGGCCTTAAGTGCTTGAATCATTTCCGGATCGTTGCCATAACATCAGGGCTTCACGGTTCGCCACAAAAAAATTCCAAAGGGGTCAAATCGCAGCCTCGGAGGCAGCTAATTGACACCGCCAAGATGGCTGATAGCACGATTTGGCGACATCCTGCATGAACCAGAGCTCCTCCAAATTCATGTCTTCAATTTTAGTAAAAAAAAGTCGGTTAACATGGCTCTTTTACGCCTACCGTTGATGCAAATATTGTTCCCAGCCTCATTTTCGAAGAAAAATGGTCCAATGATGCCAACACTCCACAATCCGCACAAACTGTCACTCGCTGTGGATTGAGTTCTCGACAATAGCGTACGGGTTTTCGAGCTCCAGATGCGGCAATTTTTTTTTTTTTAACGTAGCCGCAGAGACGAAAATGCGCCTCATCAGAAAAGATGGTATTTTACCCAAATCATCTTCTGTTCAAATAACGCACTGTTTGGGCTACACAGCACTCACTTTGGAAATAAGTTAAGCGACACTTATTTCTTTCCGCGGAGGTAAAGGGTGATCCATTTCGAGGTTCCCTACCTTTTTTAGGAAAAAAACACATAAAATTCAATTTTAATGGGGAATGTTTATTATCATTTGAAAGAACATTCTTTGGCATTTATTTTTTGAAGATAATGTCTATGCCGCGGCTACGTCTCAGATGGTCCCTCCGTTGAGTCAATTTTTCGATGACTCGTTCGACCATTTCGACTGGTAACTGGCGAATGACACGCGTGATGTTTTGCTCCAAAGCCTGAATCGAAGCGGGATTGTCCGCATAATCTTTAGACTTTACATATCCCCACAGGAAAAAGTCTAACGGTGTGATATCACACGATCTTGGTGGACAATCGACCGGCCCAAAACGTGAAATTATCTGCTCATCGAAATGTTCTCTCAATAAATCCATTGATTGATGCTATGTGTGGGAAGTGGCACTGTCTTGTTGAAACCAAATGTCGCTTAGATCACGAGCTTCAATTTCAGGCATCAAATAGTCGGTTATCATGGCACGATAACGGTCGCCATTGACGGTTACGTTCTCACCGGCATCATTTTTGAAGAAATATGGACCGATGATTCCACCGGCCCACAAACCACACCAAACCGTTGTTTTTTCTGGATGAAGTGGCAGCTCTTGAATCTCTTCAGGTTGCTTTTCGTCCCAAATGCGGCAATTTTGCTTGTTTACATACCCATTGAGCCAGAAATGGGCGATATCGCTGAACAAAATTTGCCTCGAAAACGTCGGATCTTCTTGGAACTTTTCAAGAGCCCATAGAGCGAAGCGATGTCGCTTGGGAAGGTCGAGCGGCTTCAGTTTTTGCACAAGCTGTATTTTGTACGCTTTCAATTTAAGATCTCGACGTAAAATGCGCCAAGTCGTTCGATACGTCAGTCCGAGTTGCATCGAACGGCGCCGAATCGACTCTCCACGGTTTTTGTGTACACTCTGAGCTACGGCCGCTATATTTTCTTCACTGCGTGCTGGACGTGGTCTATTCAGTCGAATATTATCCAATAATGAATGCTGGGTCTCAAGATGCGTGATGGTGTTGCGAATAGTACGCTCAGTAGGTCGATTATGTTGACCATAAGTTGAGCGAAGTGCACGAAACACATTCTTCACAGAACGTGAATTTTCGTAATAAAGTTGAACGATTTGTAAACGTTGTTCAAGCGTAAGTCTTTCCATAATGAAATGCCAAACAATACTAAACAAAAATAATATGTCACGACTCACACGTGACCTGTCAAAAAAAGGCTATTGACAAAAGTATCTCTACTTGGATCACCCGTTGTGATACTGACTTTATGTCAAGATTTCAAGCGAGAAACAGTTGACAGCGTCAAAATGATTTTAATGATTTAAAAAGAAACCACTAGACGGCCCACCTTGTGTATTAAAAAATTGAATTTTTGAAAAAAAATTATACCAAGAACACTTCATACATTTTTTTTTATACATTTTCTGATAATAATTTTTTAGGATAAACGACGTAGATTGACAAGAAAAGAATGCATCGTGTAATTAAGATCGACTTTTGGTGATGAGGCACCATACCCAGCGACTGTAAAACGCTGGTTCTATGAGTTCATGCGTGGTTGTCGTTCATTTCAAAAAGAATTTCGTGAAGGTCGTCCAAGAACGGCTGTTGTGCCAGAAATCGTTGATCTTGTGTGTGAACTGTTGGAAGCAGACTGGACATACCGTGAGATGGAGTATATCCTTGGGCATTAGTGGGACTAGCATATATTCGATTTTACATACTTTCTTTTTTATAAATGTACCAAAATTTTAAAAATTTGTATTATTCTTTCCAAGTGAAAAATACCTCATTTTCTGGAATTAAATTGGTAAAATTTAAGAAGCTGGCATTATTTTTTATTTACAAAATTCTTTTCGATGTTTGACCTCTCAACCATTAGCTTTGGTTTTGCATAGCAACCTTTTGAAAATACAAAATTTTTTATTGCAAAAAGACGGCCATAACATCAAGGCGATGTCAAATCTGCATGAAAATTATGATTTATAGGTTTTTGGAGTCGCTGATCACGAATCTGAAGTCACAAATTCGAAATTAAAAATGGCGGCTTAAAAATGGCGTCCATTAACATGCTAATTTTTATAATAACTATATTATGCACATCAAATTTGATGTCCTGAGGGTTGCTGATCACGAATCTGAAGTCAATAATTAAGTATGTCTGCCGCCAAAGATTTTCGGGTCTGAATATAAGAGGCACCTATTAAAAACATCCTCGTTTGTAGCCAGCCGTGACATCCTCCTGGCATTATAATTTCTAAATTTTTTTGCAAATTTATGTGATGTTTTAAGAACCTCTTCAGATAGCTGACCCAATGGCAGCATGCTGCTCTTTGCCACAGAAGGCAAACAGTTTAAAAAAAAAACTTAGATTCCGACACCGTTTTAGTTTTTCTTAAAATTTTGCTACAGTGACACTTTGCGGTAAAAAATTTTTTTATTATTATAATATGACTAGCTTTTCCCGGCGCGCGTTGCTGCACCCTGCAACTATATGGGAACATAATAGGTGTATTCAAAACTTTTCTTAGATTCATAGTTTAACACCACTGTTATTTTCCACTGCCCGTTACAGTTTCCCAGTAGCAGGAGATCACCAAATAGTAACTCCATTTTGAGTTTGTAAGTAAGTATTGCTACTTTTACTTTCAAAGCTATTCGATAATACAAATTTTAACTGTATGGGCGGAGCCACACCCTCTTATATAATGCTCATCCCAGTTTTCTAGTAGATGGACATTACCCTGTTTTAGTACAGTTTCCGACAGTAAGCATACAGACTAAATTACCAAAATGTAGCCCAATCGACGAAAACCGTAGGAATTATAGCATTTTTATAGATTTGTGGGCGGTAAAAGGGGGTGTGACAGAAATTTAAACCATCTCGTACTTGAAAAAAATGTACTGCCAAAATTTCAGCTCTATCGGCTAAGTAATTTAGAAGTTTCCAGCCATCACACAGACAGCGTTTTGCTTTTTGTATATATATTTTGGATAAACGTTATTGGCTATAACTTTTGATTGGCAAGAGATACTTAGATACATTTTTCTATTAAATTAAGTTTTTAGCTTGCATATTTTTTCAAAATTATAAAAACATAATATTGGAAACAAAAAATTTTGTTCGAAAAATTCTAGGGGTACCCTTGCTTTTTGAATCACAAAAATGGTTTTTAATTTTTGCGTAAAATTTACATAATTTTTGCTTATAAATGTTATAACTTTTAAATAGAGTTAAAAATTTTCGAATTTGAATTTAAATTATTTTTACAACAAAACCAAACTTTGAGCCTTTTTGTGAGGAAAACTCCAAAATTTCAGACCTTTTTTAAAAAAAATATTTAAAATATATATACTTAACTAACGGTATTTTTGCAATAAGGTTTTCATAGTACTTTGATGAAGCTTTAAGACAAAAAAAAATTTAACAAAAAGTATACAAAAGCAGCGGAGATATTTGACTCGAAAGTCGCAAAATTAAATTTCTGATTGTTTTTTTCGTAATTTTGTTTAACGATGTTGCATTAAATATATCGTTGTAGTAAAATTTTTCATAGTTTTCAAGATATGTTCATGTTTTTGATATCAAAATAACGGAAATTTTTTTAATTTTACTAAATTTAAGAAATATTTTATATTTTGTAAATATTTGCACATGTAACCTAAGAAAACAACTAAAAATATGCGATTTTGTAAAAAATTTGTACTACAGCACCATCTGGTGTCCAAGGTGGGTCAAAGAAGATAGTGCTAAAAAACTCATCGTACCTGAAAACTACTATATACCAATTTTTATTCTAATCGCATGAGCGGTTTGGGAGTTTTAGGTGGTTTTGTAAAAAATTTGTACTATAGCGCCCTCTGGTGTTGAAGATAGGTCAAAAACGATAGCAGCAGAACACTCAACGGGCCCTTTGCTGTCCTTTGTAAATTCCAAACAATGGCAGGTGCCTTGCGAGTATGAGAATCGCATAGAAGGCCCTTGATAAAAATAAAACATTTTGAAATTTTGATTTTTTTACTCTTTTTTCGATTTTTTTTTTCTTTTTTTTTTTTTTAAACCCGAACTGAAAAATTACCTTTCCAACAAAGTATAAATCATCAAAATCGGTTCGGCCGATCTGGAGTTATGGGACTACATCGCATTCGGACACTTTCTTTTATATATATAGATATCTCACAAACGAACAAATACCTTTCTGAAGGGGAAAAAAGGGGAAAACACTTTCGGTTTTTTTATATTTTAACCCTTAAATGCATGGCCTTTTTTTTTTGCATTCAGAATTTATTTACTTTTGCTCCCAATAATTCAGTCAGCTGAATTCTGTTAGTATAACAGTTTGAAGAAAACGAAAGCTTTAAATCGGTGTGACCCAAAAGGTTTATTATTTTTCCCAAAATTACTCTCGTTCAGACATGATAATTTCTTTGGTTGTGCCACATATGGCACAATGTACAGGGTTGCCCATATTCGACGGACCCATCTGGCAACGCCATAACTTTTGACAGAGATGTCAGATCGCTTAATGACATACCGCGTTTGAAGCGTCAGTCCAAGCAGATTTTTACCATGAAACAATACACGCCACGCGAGCGCTCTGAAATAGTTGAAATTTACATTCAACAGAAGAAGTCAATTGTGAAAACTCAACGTGCTTTTAAAAACTTAAAAAATGTGAGAAGTGCGCCTTCTAAGAACACCATTAAGCGTTTATACGAAAAATTTTCGACTGGTGAGGCTCTTTCTAATCCGAAGAGGCCAAATAAAAGTCGACCAAGGCGATCGGCCGAGAATATCGCTGCCGTACGAGCCAGTGTTGAGAGGCCCCCAGGAACATCCCAAAAACGCCGTTCTCAGCAGTTGGGCATGGCTCGGTCCACTTTACAACGGATTATTCGCGTTGATTTGCATTTGTTCCCGTACAAAATTCAATTGACGCAAAGATTGTTGCCTGCGGACAAGCCTCGTCGATTGGAATGGGCCCAAAGAGTCATCGAAATGGCCGAAGATGACGAGCAATTTTGGAACAAAATTATCATGTCCGATGAAGCCCATTTCACATTGAATGGGACCGTAAATAAGCAAAATTGCCGTATTTACGCCACTGAAAATCCTCAGGAGATTCAAGAAGTGCCTCTTCATGACGAAAAAGTCACAGTTTGGTGCGGCGTTAGTGCGAAAACGGTCATTGGGCCGTTTTTCTTCCAAAATGAAAATGGCCATGCTGTTACCATCAACTAGGAGCGTTATCGCGACATGATGACCAATTTTGTGATGCCAATTATTCGTCGAAAGCGTATGAGGCAGTTCTGGTTTCAACAAGACGGCGCTCCACCGCACACAAGTCGCATAACAATCGATTTTCTGAAGAATTTGTTTCCGGGCCGTTTGATGTCGAAAAGTGGTGATTTGGACTGGCCACCGCGTTCGCCCGATTTGACGCCGCCTGACTTCTTCTTGTGGGGATATTTGAATTCAAAGGTTTACGTTAACAAGCCAAGGACCGTAGAAGAGCTCAAGGACAACATTCGTGAAGAAATAGCCGCTATTCCGGCCGAAATGTTGGCGAAAACGATGGAAAATGCTGCAAAAAGGGCACAATACGCCATCAACGCCAGAGGCGGCCATTTGAGAGATATCATATTCAAAAATTGATGTAAAAAAATCTACTTGGAACAAATTAAATGATTAAGATTGCCAACCGCCAAATTTTTATTTTTTTCTTTGATTTTTTTAACAAAAACATGGGTCCGTCGAATATGGGCAACCCTGTAAATAAAATGTAAATTTTTTTGTATTTAAAAAAAACGGTATGAACATTTTTTGAAGTTTCACTTTTTTCTGACTACTTAAGTTTCGATCACATACATACATGAAAATATACAACATCATAAATAACTTATACAAATAATACAAGAAGTATTCGAACTTGGCTTAAAATATTATCTTTTTTTCTATTTTTTTTTAAATTTTAGTCAGACTTTGAAGGCGTCAAAAATCGTTAAAGAAATTTAAAAAAAAAAATGGCAACGCAGTTCTTTTCCTTTGTCGATCTTAAATCGATATCTAAACTAAAAAAAATGATTTTCAAACATCTTTCAAAATGAGATTTTGGCTGTCTTTTTTTTAACCCTTTAGGGTTGCCAACTAAAAATTTTGAAATTCTGACAACGGATTCGGATTCAGCGACCCATTTTTACCTAGTGTTCGCCCCAACATCGAATTCGTAAAAATGAAAAAAAATTAGGTGGCAACCCTATCAGCCATCTTGAATTTTAAAATTCTGCCTTCAGATTCGAAATCAGCAACCCCCTAAAACTGTAGAATAGTGATTAAAAGTTTTAAAAAAGCATATTTTTAGGTGGCAACCCTAAAGGGTTAAAAATTTCCTAATTTTGAAATTCTGGCAACGGATTCGGATTCAGCGACCCATTTTTACCTATTGTTCGCCCCAGCACCGAATTCGAAAAATAAAATAAAATTAGGTGGCAGCCCTTTCTATCTAAGGCTATCTTTAATTTTAAAATTCTGACATCAGATTCGAAAACAGTGACCCCCTAAAACTGTTTTACAATGTTTAAAACTCGTAAAAAATACATTATAAGGTGGCAACCCTTTTGTTAAAAATTTTATAATTTTAAAATACTGACAACGATTTCGGATTCAGCGACCTAGTTTGCCCTAGTGTTACCCAAACATCGAATTCGTAAAAATTACATTTCTATTTGCCAATGGTAGAAATATTTACTTCGCCAAGGTTTTGTTGTGTTAGGTGTGATTGGTGCATTTTTCGCTGTTAGTAATTGTTCTGTTAAAGCAAACCGAGAACATGGTTTTATTTGAAGCTGACGAGTGCTCTGCAGTGTTCGTTTGTTATCATTCAATGACTTGGATACGCTCTGCTTGACTAACAGAGTTCTGTCAAGCTCTGAACTCTGCACTGTTGGATCTACTGTTGTGGAAAAAACGAGTGCATTTGTGCAGAGGTTTAGTGGTAATCAACGCACAGTTCAAACAACAACAAAGAGAGCTTTCAGAGTGCACAGCTTTGCACTGAAACAAGAAGTTGTCAAAAGCTCTCACAACATTTGGTGCAACATTTGGTGAACTCTTGTCGAGTGTTGGAATTTCAATATAATCATTTCTTTTTTATTTTTGTGTTTGTTTTTCGCTATTTTAATAAAGAAAACATCAAGCAAAAATGTATTAATACTTTTCCTGAATTATTGCAATATATTTACGTATATTCATTCAAAACAGCGAGCAACACCCCCACCACATGAACGCACAAAGCATACTGACTTGAAATTTAAAGCACAGCAGAAAAACAAACTTTTACGCAGTGTACAAACACTGCGAGCCGATTGCTACTTCGTGTGCAAAAGCTCAACAACACACGGTGCCCGCGGGCTATGGGAAACCATGTAGTGAGCACCACTGGTCTATGGCAAAAAGCCTTGAATGATTCTGGAGATGTAAAAAGAAATCAAACTGCCCCTTGCAGCAATGATGTACAAGAATTATACCAGAATTTCATGGAAAATTACATGTAGTTAAAGGGCTCGCGTATGCAAGCATGGCCGATGCGGCCATTTGAGTGATATTATGTTCCATCAATAATCTCCGTATCTCTACTTTAAAATTAAAAAAAAATATACAGACATTTCAACAAAACAATGCATTTTATTAAAAACTGAAAATATCAGTAATTTTTGGGACACTCTTTAATTTTCGCACTTTGCCCCAAACGTATTGTCGAAATAATTACAAAACTTTATGCAACTTATTGATTATGCAGGCAGTTCTAATATTTACATTAATATTCTAATTTCGCTTAAAAATCCATAATGCCACATGGAAATATCAAAATTGTTAACCACTGGCAATAAAACAATATTAAAATTTATAAATGGGAACTTTTAAAATAATTATATTCAATCGTTTTTTTTTTTTTGTTTTTTTCTATCTATAGAAATCGCTATGAACTAATAAGAGAAATTTACGCACGCTTTAGGGACACCATCAATCAATCAATAAATTTTCAGCACATAATGCTAAATGTGTATGAAATAAAATTAAATGCAATATTTAAGCGGAAGTGCGACCAAATAAATGCAAAATAGCTTCCAAAAGTATTTTATAAACTATGCATTTTGCTAAATATTTAATTAAACAAAAATTTAAAATTCACGCTAGCTCAAATTTTCAACAGCAACAGCAACAACAACAACAATAACAACAACAACAATAACAACAACAACGACTTATCGTATCATTATAAATGAAAAACAACAAACCGGAAATCCGGCAGTGACAGTAAATAGCAAATGCAACCGAAATTTCAATGTGGCGACAAAGTGCGTCATCACCATCATCATCATAATTATAAACATCATCACCATCATCATCATTGT
Source organism: Pherbina coryleti (assembly GCA_943735915.1). Classification (NCBI taxonomy): domain Eukaryota; kingdom Metazoa; phylum Arthropoda; class Insecta; order Diptera; family Sciomyzidae; genus Pherbina; species Pherbina coryleti. Next base: position 175,901,045 of record OX030948.1, read on the forward strand.
CATCAACATCGTTAATATCATTATCAGCTGCTAGTAAGTTTGAATTTTAGGCGTTTGAGTGTGGACTGGCATCAATCAAAATAAATAAACGAGTTACCAACAAGTTCGGAAAATGTTGAAATTGTTGCAATTAAAAATAATTTCAGTTAAAAGATTTTTGGAAATGTTTTGGAAAATATAGATTAAAGTTGAAGCTTAATTGGAGGTGACCAGAGAGAAATTAGCTAAAAATAGCAATAAACGCCTAAATGTATGCAGCACATGCTTGACCAGCATGTATTTCAAATTCACATAGCGTGCAAAGATTTGCTTAATAACAACAACAACAACAACAACAACAACAACAACAACAACTACAGAAATTATAACTACAAGAATTACACAACATCTAGAACAACAACAACAACAACAACAACAACAATAGCTTTTACACTCATCCATATCCTTATCCTTATCATCATAACAATAATTATTTACACACCAAATGCGCGAGCGAGCATTAATTGTAATTCAACTGTAGCAGCCAGGATATGCCAAACAGGATGTTAGACATACGTTTGTTTATTCGTTTGATTATATGAGTAGCTTTGAGTTGGTGAGTTTGTCCGTGTGTGTGAGTGTGTGTGTGTGAGTGGGTGTGTGTATGTGTGCGTGTGTTAGCATATCCTGTTGTGCTCTGCATTTACATTTTGGCAAATTTGTTTGCTCCGTTACAGTCACTGATTTTATTCATTTATTTTAGTTGTAATCAACATACATAATCAGCAAGCTTCATGCGCCCTCAAGTATGCAGCAATTAAGTTGTTGTTAGCTCTTTGTGTGTGTGTGTGTGTATGTGTGTAGGCGTAGAAAAAAAACACACGCAGATCTAAGTTTGGCTCGTGAGTTAAGCTAATTTTTCTCGCTTCCTTTGCTTTGTAGTTCCTTTAGAGGTAGTTGATGATAGCTCGCAGCTATGCGAGTGATTCTCTTTTAGATAATATTTGGATTTTTTTTTCTGAATTTTTAGTTATTGCAAATATATCTTTCATATGGAATAAGTTTTTATTGAAAAAATGCTACCAATGTTGCCCTTCGGAAAAAATTAGGGCATATTTTTTATAGTTTTGTTCTTCATCCACACAAGCCAACGTATTGGTGTTAAAAGTTTAAAAAGTTTATAGAGGAACATTTTCAATTTGATAAAGAAGGAATGTCAATAATAGTTTGTGAATTTTTAAAAAAATTACACGAGGGTTGCCTTTTAAGTCTTGCGCCTGGGCAACACTAAGCATTGCCAGATGAATTTTGACAGTTCCATTCGAAAATTTTACATTTTCTAGCATAAACCCAGCAAAAAATTTCAACTATTTGTATGCACATAAAGAGCGCTTCATTCTCATTGCAAATAGTTCTGTGTGTATAGCACTATATTTGTAGAGAGAATGTAGCACTTGAAAAAGTATTAGATTTTAATGTCAAAAAAATATAATTTCAAAAAAGAGTTGGCTGTGCCGTGGACACACCCGTAAGTTTTGACGTGACGAAGTTTCTTGCTGTTGTTGTTAATGTTGATGTTGATGTTGATGTTGATGTTGATGTTGATGTTGATGTTGATGTTGATGTTGATGTTGATATTGATGTTGATGTTGATGTTGATGTTGATGTTGATGTTGCTGTTGATGTTGATGTTGATGTTGATGTTGATGTTGATGTTGATGTTGATATTGATGTTGATGTTGATGTTGATGTTGATGTTGATGTTGATGTTGATGTTGATGTTGATATTGATGTTGATGTTGATGTTGATGTTGATGTTGATGTTGATGTTGATGTTGATGTTGATGTTGATGTTGATGTTGATGTTGATGTTGATGTTGATGTTGATGTTGATGTTGATGTTGATGTTGATGTTGATGTTGATGTTGATGTTGATGTTGATGTTGATGTTGATGTTGATGTTGATGTTGATGTTGATGTTGATGTTGATGTTGATGTTGATGTTGATGTTGATGTTGATGTTGATGTTGATGTTGATGTTGATGTTGATGTTGATGTTGATGTTGATGTTGATGTTGATGTTGATGTTGATGTTGATGTTGATGTTGATGTTGATGTTGATGTTGATGTTGATGTTGATGTTGATGTTGATGTTGATATTGATGTTGATGTTGATGTTGATGTTGATGTTGATGTTGATGTTGATGTTGATGTTGATGTTGATGTTGATGTTGATGTTGATGTTGATGTTGATGTTGATGTTGATGTTGATGTTGATGTTGATGTTGATGTTGATGTTGATGTTGATGTTGATGTTGATGTTGATGTTGATGTTGATGTTGATGTTGATGTTGATGTTGATGTTGATGTTGATGTTGATGTTGATGTTGATGTTGATGTTGATGTTGATGTTGATGTTGATGTTGATGTTGATGTTGATGTTGATGTTGATGTTGATGTTGATGTTGATGTTGATGTTGATGTTGATGTTGATGTTGATGTTGATGTTGATGTTGATGTTGATGTTGATGTTGATGTTGATGTTGATGTTGATGTTGATGTTGATGTTGATGTTGATGTTGATGTTGATGTTGATGTTGATGTTGATTTTGAAGTTGATGTTGATGTTGATTTTGATGTTGATGTTGATGTTGATGTTGATGTTGATGTTGATGTTGATGTTGATGTTGATGTTGATGTTGATGTTGATGTTGATGTTGATGTTGATGTTGATGTTGATGTTGATGTTGATGTTGATGTTGATGTTGATGTTGATGTTGATGTTGATGTTGATGTTGATGTTGATGTTGATGTTGATGTTGATGTTGATGTTGCTGTTGATGTTGATGTTGATGGTGATGTTGGTGTTGGAGTTGTTGTTGGATTTGGAGTTGGTGCTTTTCGTTTAGCTTTTTTTTTGCTTCCCCATGGGTTGTGCTCTAATTTCAATTAATCCAGCAAAAGTGATGCATATGCGTCACATTAGGCGGTTCCCTGAGGGTTTTTGACACACCGTAAAATTTTTTTTTTATTTTTGTCATATGCCCGAAGACCTCACCTTTGTTTTCGTTCCTTAAAATTTACCGTTGCACCAGTAGTCACAGAGTTAAAAATCCATGCAACGTTTTTTCATGGCTGTAGGATTTTACTGCATTATGTGATTGCATCCCTGAAATCATGACAACAAAATTTTTTTTGTAATTTAGTTGTGAAGCGTAATTACATATCCCTGCTGTCGTAAAACAAAATTTACTGTAGCACTCCTCCTGAGTGAGTAATAATTCCATGCAACGATATTACATTTCTGTTACATAAGCTGCTATATTCACGACCTGACGACGCCGGAATTTTTTTTTTTATTTTTGTCGTAAAGCCATGTATAAAAACTTTATTTTCATTTTTAAACTTTTATCGTAGGTTATATACTCATTGAGTAAAAATTCAATGCAACGCCGCTGCATGAATGTTGCGTTATTGATCTTTGAGCGGCTCTCTCAGGGTCCCCATGATGTCAGAAATTTTTTGTCTAATTTTGTTGTGAGGGTTTTTAGTAGGCCTTTATTGGCGTATCGTATTTTTAATCCTAGCACTAATACTCAGTGAGTAATAATTCCATGTAACAAATTTTCAGTTGCGTTGCTTACGCAGCTCCCACTACGTCCCCATGCCGTATTAAATTTTTTTTTTGTTTTTTTAATATAGTCAAAGAATTAACTTTTATGGTCATACTATTTTTTTAATCATAGCTCTTATACCCAGCGAGTAACAATTCAATGAAACGCAGATGAATTTTTAATAAATTCATTTTTCAACTTTTTTGGAAACTAAAGCAGTACAACGTAACTTCGTCACGTCAAAACGGAAAAAATCATCACAACGTCCGGCTTTCCATTCGAAAATTTAATATTTTAAGTTAAAATATAAAGCTTTCGTTAACTGTGTTTTCTGTTTTTCCTACTTCAAATAAATAAAATGCATAAAAAATCATAAATTTTTATATCAACAACAATGAGAATAAAGCGCACAGTTCTCGACACATTTTTTTATCAAATACAAGAAGAACAAAGTGCTCGGTTCTCGCCACATTTTTATATCAAATACAAAGAGAACAAAGCGCTCGGTTCTCGCTACGTTTTTGTTCAAATTGCAATTGGAACAAAGCGCTCGGCTCTCGCTACGATTTCATATTTGCTACAGCGAGAGTCGAGCGCATACAGTGGCGAGCAAAACTTGCTAAATGTTTGCCACTTTCATGGATTTTTAACTGCTGTAGAGTGATTTTTCAATATAACACTACCAAATTTTCAGGTTATCTACTTCATTTATTAAGAAACAAAATGTATTAGTTCAAGCTTGCAAAATGTATAAAAATAAAAAATATATAACAAAAATAACAAAAAAACAAAATTAAAATTAAAACAAAATTAAGCGAGTTTTGTACGGCGGTAATTTTTATTACATAAAATATAAAAGTAATGTTTTGTCCAAAGTCCTTTGGCCTTCATGACGCTATTAATACGTCTCGGCATGCTCTTGACCAGTTTTTCAATAGTTGCATGTGGAAGATAACGCCATTCCTTCTGAACTCTTGACCATAGTTCGTCGATGTTATTTGGAGCCATTTCGTAAGATGTTAGCCGTTTTTTTAGAATAGCCCTAAATTTTCAATTGAATTTAAATCAGGACTCTGTGCCATTACAAAAGCTGGAAGTCCTGATTTTTTAGCCACTCTTGAACAATTTTCGCTGTATGCTTCGGATCCCCACCTTGCTGAAATATCACCTCTTCTCTTGGGTATGCACTTAGGTCAATGAAATCCGACAAATTAGTCTGTAAGATGTTCAAATCTTCATTATACCGAATATTCTTACAAGCAAACCATTATGCCACCATTTAAAGCAGCCTCACACCATAAGGCCACCACCGACATGTTTCATCGTTTGTTTAACTTGATGCTTCTGCATCTTTTCATGGGTTCGGTGCTAGTAATATTGTTTCCCATCCGACTGATACGGTGTTAATATGGGTCTCGTTAGACCAGATCACACGGTTCCAATCATCGATACTCCAGTATTTGTACTTTTGGCAGAAATTCACATTTCTGTCAATGCTAGCTTTTGTGCCTTGATGGCGGCCTCCAACCCCTTTTTTTTCAACGCTCTGCGTGCTGTCCACTCACTTAGTTGCTTTTCAATCTTTTCTGCAGCTCCTTTTGGTGTCTTAGCTACTTGTTGAGTTAATAAGCGCTTCATGGCTTGAGCATCTCTGAACGAAAGTATATTGGGGCGCCTTTTTGTAACCTTTGAAGCCTTTATATTCCGTCGTTTCAATACATTCAGAACAGTTTGATGGCAAATTTGTAAGCTTTGTGCTATTTTTCTTATGAGCCACCATTTTTAGTCATTGAAACAATTTTATCTTCAGCCTTTTTATTAATCTTCTTCATATTGATAAAAATATAAAAATAGTCTTTTTAATTTAAACGATACAGCAAATTTGACGCCGAATCAAGTAAACACTACTAAATTACTTAAATTTTTTTTGTTTATCACGAATAAAGCAACAGTAAATTTCATCAACAAAAACAAAACGGCAATGATAACGGTATGAAGAATGAACCGACGCACAGTGGCGCCATTTGAGTTTTTTCGTTGCAAAAATCATATCTTTTGAACCGAATAACATAACTGAACAGTTTAAACAGCATATGATAGATAAGTGTTCAGCCTATGAAATGAGCTCTTGGAAAGGGTGCTTCGCTATGTAGGGGCCTACTAATGGGTTATCAAAGTTAAAATTTGTAGAAAAATCAATTTTATGATAACTAAAAAAATTCTTTTTACATTTTTAGATTGTTTTTATTTTTTTTCTTTAGGGTTTTATGTTTTAAATTATTACCCAACAAATTAAAAAAAAATACTTATTTTTTAAATTTATTTTTTCAATTTTCTGTAAAATATTCATCACAATTCGTAAGAGAAGGTATATCTAAAAGGCTAATCATTTCTAAACTATAATTATTTTCTAACTCTGTTCGTGACTTCGTGGCGTAGTTGGTTAAAGTGCGTGGCCACTATGTCAACGAACTTTGGAGACCCAGGTTCGAACCCCAGCAGCGACAGAAAATTATTTGAATTAAAATAATTTTTCTGTACGGCCGCCACCTCTCTGCAGACAATGGCAAACCTCAGAGAGTAATCAAAATGCCATGTAAAGCTTCTTGAGAACGAGAACATTCCGTTCATCGCCGTTCGGAGTCGGCGTTAAGCATGTAAGCCCGGTTCTCGGTCAATTGTGTACAAACTTAATAACACGCACAACACAATTGATCATAAGAAGCTAGGTCAAAGTCCTTTCAAGGGCTGAAATGGCCAGTTATTTATTTTTATTTATTTTTGTTTTATTCGTGACTTCACATGCCGCAGGGAAGAAATAAGTGGATCGGAAGATGCTGCCAACATGTTGAAGAGGTCCTCATTTTGCCTTACCCTTGATGCTTTGAATGTGTTCTGCAATCTATATTTTTTATAAAATTTGTTAAGAGACTCCTGTGCTTCTTCAGAAAGCTATCCAATTGGCAAAGACTGGTACTCAACTATATCTTTGCCATGCGCCAATATTTTATGGACGGTCGGGGTCAACTTCTTCTGTGGATACATTTCTGCTAAAAGAGATGCTGTTTTCGATGCATATTCTCCATATTTTGTAGAATTGACATTTTTTTGCAGTTTAAAACATTCAAGATCGTTCCCAATCTTTTCACGATTTGATTGTCAATTCCAGTGATTCTAGTTACTGCCTCATCATTTTCAAAAAATTTCCTAGAAGTGTTTCCATCGTTTGAGTTACCGTATCCGTGCTTGGGCCTCGGTAGTCGAGTAGGTAGCGTGCTCGACTGCTACCCCAGGGGTCCCGGGTTCGATTCCCGGCCAGGCCATGGTCCTACGCTTTAAAACCTTTCGCATTTGCAATTTTCTATCCTCTTTTCTAATCAACTGAAATTGAAAATTCATCAATATTTACGACTTGAAGTTGTAGTTGATGGTAGAAAAGTTTGTGGATGAGATTGCCTTATAACTTGAATTGACTGAGGTAAAGGCATAACACTTGCCTCTGATTCAAATTCACATGTTTCTTTGGCTTTCCACCACACTTAGAACATCCTACACGTGTTTCACCTGATTGATCTATCCTTCCCACTAATCTATCACCCCATTTCGAACCAAGGCAGACTTGACTGAATAGGTATTCCACCTGAAATCCTTGGTTCAAATCTAAAAAAAAAAAAAAAAAAATCCTTTATTGATGTATTTTCATCGAAGTTTTCATCTTGTTGTGGTAGGGTATACGCCAGTTTTAGCAAGAACTCCATACATCTTATCCTTGCGTGCAATGGTGACATTCCATATTCGTAATTCTCCTCGTTTGTAGAATCGTTTAAATTACCAAAGTTCTTCTGACTCTTTTTGCAAATCGGGCATGACAATGTTGAGGTTGTTCCTGTCAGTTCGTTTACGACTTTTCCGTCAACCATGGTCAGGTGGAACTCGTAATTGCATTCAATATATTTTCCTTCTCCAATTTCCAGCTTTGTAGGCTTAATCTTGCTTATTTGTTCTTCAATGTCCTTCACCGTGGTCTTTATGAGTTCTGCCGATTCCCTTGCAAACTGAAACATTATTGGTCGGCAATAATGCACTGATGACGGACGTGGATTTTTCCAGTGTAGCGAAACATCAGATTTTAGCCGCAAAGGAACAACAGATGCCATAAACACATTTCCGTCCGATATTGTAGTCATCGGAAGTTATCCTTTGCTTTTAAACGCTTTGTCCGGATGATCCATCGCAGCCCCATTTGCTGATGAATGTCAGTTTCTCAGGACGAATTTTCACCTCATTTTCAGGAAGACTCTTCAACAACCGTTTTGCTGTATGGCCCATGAGATCCTGCAGATTGGCTTTCACAGAGACTTCCGTAAACTCCGTATGCAGTGGTCGTGAATTTATTTTGGCTTGCGTAATATGCTTGTATCCTGGTAAAACGTCAGCCCCGTGTCGCATCAAGGATGCCCGTGGTATCTCATATTTTTCTTTGGAAAGTTGTAAGTCCATAAACAAGGCCCAAGCTTCTTCGGAACCATACTTTTTAATGTGTGCGTTTGTGGGTGTGGGAATGCTTTCCTTAATCCTTTTTAGTCGCAGTGGGCTTGCAACAGCAACAGATTTTGTAAGCTGCGACCTAACTCTTTCACTATCCTTTGTATATTTAATAGACAGCGCGTCCGATAAATGCTTCGTGGTCAAGTCATTGGTGACATCGGCAAGTTTCCTCTTTCTTGTGAAAATTTAACACTCCTTAATACTTTTTTTTTGCCTTCCTTTTGATGTGGTGGGTTTATCTACTGCCAATATATCCAGGATAGTGTCTTCATTAAGCCAGTCCTTGTATTTGGAGTTTAAGTTCTGAATGGTTCGATTAGATTTCACCCATTTTGCCTTAATATTTGCATATATCAATTAAAAATTATTTTTTATAATTTCGCTTCTCTCAATATTTCCGTATAAGCTATCAAGTTCTTCTAAAGCAGCTTCCGTGAAAAACTTTGGTGTGGTTGACCTTCTAAACAGTTCAAATAATTTTATATTGTTTAACGCCATGGTTTCAGTACTTGTTGCACCAACTTTCAGTCATAGACTAATGCAGACATTATGCTTATTTTGCAATATATAGGCTTATGCTACCATGTCTAAAAATTTACCTGTTCCCTGCATACTTATGGATTTAGGCTGAATTATGCAATTTTGATATTATGCTCGTGTCTAAATAAGATTTGTGCCTACCTGGAGGGACCATAAGTCAATATTGTTCTTGACCATTTGTACTCCAAAGTAATTTTTAAGTGAGGTGCGTACCTGCGAATTTCAATGAGTAGTTTTTTGTGCGTCCTGTGTCTGTAACAGAATATTGGGAGTAGACTTTGGCAGAGGCTCACAGGTAGACAACCGGCTTAAAATGCAATTTTCAAACTATTAGATCAAACTACTGTCAGTCAAAACATGTCAGGGATGCACGCCATACAATTTCTGCAACCAAGTCTTTTTAACCTTTTTTACCTCTAGAAGCCAAACGGGCACGTACGGGCAGATAAAGCCTTTTGAATTATGTAAAGAAATAATCAAAGAACATGTTTTGCAAATGTGGCAAATATAGAAAAATATAGATTTTTTTTATTTTCCGTCAAAGTTGAAAAATACTGAAAAAACGAATAGTTTTTAAATAGTGATTTACCAGGAGAAACACAAAGCAAACAGTTAATTTTTTTTATCATTATACATTTAATAAATACATCAATCAATACAAACAAGAAATAAGGCGATTCGTTACCTATTTTTCGTGATATTACACCTGAAAGCGCAACAAATTGACTAAAAATTGTGTGTTTTTTTGAAAAACGAAAGTCGGTCAACTTTGAACGGTTATATCTTCTAAGCTAAAAATGTGATATTATTAAGAGTAGCATATTTGAAATCGTTGAAAAGTTTCCTATAACATGGGTTTATTCAAAACTTCGTCGGCGCACATGAAAATTTTGATTTTTGCAACATCGTTTGCTCTACGGGCGCCACTGTGCGACGCTGACATATTTGAACACGTGCAAAACTGGCTAAATAGACTTTTTTGTTATTTTTGTAAAATCTTTTTTTATTTTTATACATTTTACGAACTTTAACTAAAACGTTTTATTTCTTAATAAATGTAGTATATATAATAAAAGTATATAACCTGAAAATTTGGCAGCGTTAAATTGAAAATTATGCAGTTTTTCTCGCCACTGTACATCTAATGACATGCCTATTTTAAAAAATGCGCCTTAGGCAAGGAGAATGGAGCGCTCAACTGTTTTTTTGGAGCGCTTCAAATGCGCTCATGGAGCGCTCGGTTCCCTACTGGGAACTTACTCAAAACGTTTCTGTGTATGTGGGTTTATTGTGTTGTTTACAGTAGTTTGAAAATTATATTTCAGCAAAAAAATTACATTAACACGTGAACATTTTAAGGTGATAATTTTTTACGATTTTCGACTTGAATTGATAAGAATGCATCGATCAACTTAATTCGACTTTTAGTGATGAAGCACCACACTCAGTGAGTATAAGATCCATGTTCGAGCGTGAATTCAAGCGTGGTCTCCGTACTCTCCGTATTCTCCAAGACGAATTTCGTGATGGTCGTCTAAGAACGGCTATTGTGACAGAAAATATCGATGATGTGCGTGAACTGTTGGAAGCATGGCAGCATGTGATATAAAGTGAGGTGGAGTCGTCCTCAGGAATTAGTGGGACTAGCAAACCTTCGATTTTAGATAAGTATTTAGACGTCACACTATGGAGTATTTGATGCTGAAACGCGGACATTCGGGAATTGATGCGCTGCCCGAGTGGATCTGGGAAATACTCGAGCTGGTGGCGTCAGGTCTTGTACCTCCCTTGAACACTTCCCATGATAATACCTATATAAAAGGCTAAGGCACCAAACATTGCATCAATGCCCGAGAGAGTTGAGAGAAGATGAAGTATTTTCATCCCCTATAAAATATATCGCATGACGTTGAATTCGGTCCAAAAGCTCCAAACAGGATCTGGGAGCACCTGCCCAAATGTGCGAATTGTACTCCATTTTCGGCATGATGAAGTGTAGATCATGGGGGGATCAGATGGGGTGAAATATCTTTTTCAACGTTTTAAGAAACCTAAGCACTTGGCCGCTTCTTTTGACCCATTGAAAATATGATCATTCTAACGAAGGTCAGATCGAATCGATATGCCCAGAACGTCAAAAGCATCTGACTCCACAAGGTCCACATCGGCACAGGTCCACATCGGCACATCCACAGAGCTCGGCTGATCGGTCCGCAAAAGAATTAATTGGGTTATGAGTCAACGACAGAAGGTTGAAGAAGAAGAAGAAAGCACGAAATCCATCTAGCAAATGTAATACCGACACCATATGCGATTAGTTTAGACACGAGCGCTTTATGCCACACTCGGTCAAACGCTTTTGAAATATCCAGAGCAACAACTCTACCCTCACCGAATAAATGAACACATTGGTTCCATTTCTCTGTGAGGAATTCCATAAGGTCACCAGTAGAGTGAGCCCTACGGAAACCATATTGGCGATCACTGAGCAATTCGTTGTGCTCCAGATAGTTTATCAGGTGGAAGTTTATAACACTTTCCATGACCTTGGAAAGTATAGAGCATATAGCAATGAGCCGATAGTATGCAGGGTTCGCAATGTTTGCATGTGAAATACGAACGCCTTCCCATATTGGTACACTTCAAGTGAATAGGCCGGCCACATGTTTTGCATTCGATGGAGTTTTTGAGTGTCAGTTCTTTAGGCAAAAACCTCAAACGATTGGTGCAAAAATCAATATCCTCATCAGATGGTTTTAATGGTTATTTTGCCTTAAGACACTTGGATGGTGCTGGTTGTGCCTTCTTCAGTGAGGGATTTGCTAGTAATTTTGACTTTGCTGCTGTTTTTCCCTGCTTCAGATCATTAATTTTGTCAGGAGAAGTCAGCTTACAGCTCTTCATTGCCTTTCGCAAAATTTTTTGCAGTCGATTTTCAAACACGATGTCTGTCGCAAGCACAAGCATTACATCTGTACACTTTGGTGTAAATGAAAAAATTGAGTCATGTCAACAGGCAAATTTAGCAGTTAAAAGATAAGCGATATATCAATTAGGGAAAGAAATAAAGTAATGGTTCACAACCCAGGCCTCTCCCCTACTACAGCAGGAGTGTTCAGACACCCTAATTTTATCACAAATGTATCAACAAGAGATGTAGGGAATCAAATGGCTATTATTTAATGGCTGGCCGTTTGGCAATTGCCAAATGTTGATATTTGTCATTTGTAAATGTGGGAAATTTGTCGTGGAATGCTTTACAATGAATAAAAAACGACAAAACTTCTTTCCAAGAGAATGGCTTAAAACAACATTGCAAGAGACTGGCTCAGTGCAAGATGTGAAGAGTCTGAAACGACTTCACCCCTGAAGTTCGATCGAAAGTAACGCTATTTCATCGTTACATAGTTACGCAATGATTCTTCGAATTTTTGTGCCTGGAAGTAGTTCCTTAGTTATTCCTTTTCCCACTTACTGAGAGAACTTTCTAAATTACCCTCGCATATTTATAATTTTCAAAGCTTTTCTAGAAAATACTTAAGCGTAATCGGGGATTTTTTAAATGAGCCATTCAGCATTTTTCAGAAAACACATAGATCGTGGATTTTAAATGGCGCGGATAAAACAAACAATTATCATTTCCAAAAATATTTTAAGCCTAAACGCTGGTCTTATCAACCAAAAACTTAAGCTATAAAAATATTAAAAATCATACACGTAGCTACAAACCAAAATATAGAGGCTCTAATCTGATAACTAACTATTTAGATGTGTGTGTGTGTGAGCGCTCACGCAGCAAAATTACATTCATTTATATACAAGTTAATCTGTTCATCATTTCACACAAACATACACATACACTCCCACTCAAGCATGCAATACAAACAAATATAGTTAAGCGTTCGGCAAGTGCTCAAAGGATATCCTAGAGTGGAGCTATGGCTAGGTACACAAATCTAGGAACAAACTATCTATGCATAATTGCCCTCATTAGTGTACAGACACACTCATACACACACATACAAAAGCCTGCCACGCAAATTGTGCGTGTATGCGTGCTGTTAGTGAATTATAATTACTGCTAAGAAATACGAGTGAACGCACACATACTTGCGCATTCTCTTATATTATTTAGCTGTAAGCAATAATTCACTTTCATCTCAGCAGAGTTAGTTAGATAAACAGACAGACACATAGGCAAACACACATAGTGTTCGACAGATATACACACACACAGACAAGATACATGCAAAATCGCAATAAAAAAAACAAACTCAAAATAATATCCAGCACATGAGGCAAATGAGCAGTCAAGGGAACATAATAAAAATACAATCACGTAATGCGTTACACTTGCGGCTATTGCCGGAAATAATAGAAGTTTCCGGCCATATGCAGAGAAAGTACCAAAAACAGCCACCTTTTAATTAGCATTTGATAGAGCAGGCAGTGGAATAGTTAAGTAAGCCCTGCAGGTGTAGCTTGTAAATAATTCAGTTGGCAAATGTCAATACATTAAAAAGTTTTAATTTTATTCAAATGGGAAGGTAATCAAATGGATAACCAGTATTTAAAAAACTATTTTATTGAAGTGAATAAAAGAACTCAGATTAGAATTCAGCAAAATTATAACCCGTATAACAGTTAAATAGAAGCCGTAGGCGAAACTAAGTGGGTATATGAGGTAACCAAGCGACAAAAAAAAAAAAACCTGGCACACGAATTTTTTGAAGTACAATTCGCAAAACCCGAAAAAATAACACGTCTGGCCGATGATTTTAAGACCGGAGCCTCTTCCTGCAAGAATGAAAATAAGAATCTAGTGACAGACATTCAGAGTTCACTGATGATGTGGAGGGAAAACTTCTCTAGACTTCTGAATGGCGACGATGACAACAATCCCGCCAATAGAGATAGTATCCCGGAAACCCCAATTGCGGACGACAGCGTTGAAGTTCCGCTGCCCAACTATAATGAAGTCTTGAAAGCTAAAGCTCGGCTTAAAGACAACAAAGCCGCAGGAGCCAATGGAGCAGCCGATTACCTGCTAAACTCTTCAAGAATGGGAACGAAGCTCTATATATATGCGATCATGTGGTTCTATGCAGAATATGGTTAGAAGAATGGTTTTGAATTTTTTTTTATTTTTTGTCATAAATTTAAAGAATTAACCTTTACTGTCATTTCATAACTTTCATCATAACATCTATTCTAACGCCGATACCTCATGGAAAAATGGCTTTTTTCAACTGATTTGGAAACCTGCGCGGTAAAACGTAACTTTGTGACGTCACAATCGGTAGAAGTATGAAACTATCAACAGTAGAATAATGAAAAGTGGCAAAAAAAATATTCAATATTTTGCAAAAGTTAAATTAAATAGTGGGCCATGCCCTGAGACGCAAAAGTGAGCGTATAATAGTCGGACGTTCAATTAGTTCTTGGTCTTATTAAGAAAAAAGTAATTTCCTGTAAAACTTTTTTAATATTCAACATATTTTCATCTATACTATTATATAAAAGAGGACTCACATATGTTCGGCTGCGAAAAGCTTGAGAATGGCAGGAGCTATTTCAAAAATTCTTTTTCTCTAAGATAGCTATCGTGCCCAGTTGAGGCATAGGCTATATAAATTTGATAACTATTATTTAAATAACTAATTAAAATTCCATACAATTTCTTTATTCTTATTCTCAGAGAGAAAAACTTTTCTCATTAAAACTCTGTTCAACTCAAAAAAGGTTGTGCCCAAAGCTAATAAGGTAGAACATATGTATATGTAATACTTCTGTATTCCAACTCCGAAATCGAAGAGAGACAGCCATAACAACATAAGATGTTGTTGTTTGTATTAGTTTATTTACATACACAAAAGAAAAGGCCAAATCGTCACAGGGGCGGTTGTTATGAAAACGTTTGCCCCAAACATATAAGAAAACAAATCATATATGTTTTGCCTAAATCATATGACCGCACCATTATAAAACAATTATAACAACGCCTGAAATATGATTAAACTTAAATAAACAAAATTTTCTATAAAATTCAAACCACAAAAATTTTAACTAAAACCTTTGACAATGAAAGCATCGCTCCTGAGTTTTTTTATTTTGAAATTTAATTTCCTTTATATATTTTCTCGCTCATATGACAATATATCTGCAATCTAATGTTGGCGAATATTTTCAAACTCTTTTTCAGCATCAAAAATAAAAGCCAACAACCCACTAGGAAAAAATAATTTCTACTATAGAAAATGTTTTCAGATTCCTTGCTTCCTTTTTTGGTAAGTGAACAACGAATTGATTCTAAAAGAAATTCTGGTATAAGCGAAAAAAGCATCAGTATGTTTTGATTTGTTTTCTTATTTCCGAAAATTAATACTTTTTATTTAAAAGAATCCATTTAAAAACTTAATAAAAAAATCGATTTCTGTAGCAATTCATATGGAAGCGAGAAAAGAATGTACTACTTTTTGTAGGATATCAGCGTGTTAAAAATAATCAATTCTAGAATCTATATTGGAGAAGAGAATTGATTCTTTTTTCATACACAATTTCTTTTTTTTCCCGGTGGGAAGATCCACATATAAGAGCAAAAAAAGACAGCAACATGTATTGTGTACCTTTTTGAATGTAAAAATACTGCCATTTCATAAAAGCATCGACAAAAATTCGGTGTCGATGTTTTGTTGAAATGTTTTGCTGAAATTTTTCAGCTTAACCCATTTCTTGCCAAAGGGTGCGTTTTCGCATCCAAAAGTTGGGAAATTTTTTAATAAACAATAAATGTAACGTTATTTTGATGTTAATGCATAAAAAGAATGTTTGATATTTTAACTTTCGTATTGTAAGTTCAAATTAAGCATTCCCCCAACCATACCCTCTTCCCCCTACCAGATAAAAAGATTCCATTTTTTATCTATTTTTAAAAAATATCAAAAAAAAATACTTAACGAAGCAAAAATGTCTTAGAATTATTTAAATGTGATGAAAATAAATCAAAAAATAATAAATGATTTACTGTATAACGTAAAGTAAATGTAATTGCAATATATATGCATTACTTTTCGTTGGGTGGGAAAACGCACCCGTGGCGCTTAGCTTGATTTTTCTATTATACTAATGCATACTAACTATCATATAAAATTTAATTGCAAAACTAATTTGAATTTATTGCATTGCGTTTTGCTTGCTACACAGAAAATAAAAGAATTGATTTATTACCTAAACTAGTTTAGCTAATGTGAAAGTTTCTATTTCACCTAATCTTTTCAACAACTTTTCTACTTACACAGTTAATTTAACAATCATGCATTAGGTAATTCACCTAATTCAAATTAGTTAATTCAACTAAAATTTTGCTTATTAAATCATCTAATTCTTCTAGTTATTTTACCTAATGCAAGTTGTCGATTTGTTCGTACACTAGGGAAATAACGCATATTAGCATTATCCACGCCTCAGTATAAATTTTATATAAATATTTTATATAAATATTTACGGATAAATCAAATGCTTTCCTTACAACTTGTTTTTTTCCCGTATTTGAATTTTTTATTTCTGTGCAGCCCAAGGAGAGCACAGCGCTCTCCTATAAAAAACATAAATAAAAATAAAGTGAGAAAATTTTACAAAAAGTAAAGCCTCATTGCGAGAATTGAACTCGGGCCGCTGGCGTTCAAGTCAAACGCTTTACCGCTGTGCTGTTACGCCGTTTGATAATTTGTGAACAAAGTGTATATAAAAATATGAGGTCCACAACTCTGAAATTATGTTTCCACTGGCCATCTACAGCAATTTGATTAATTGGTATGTAGAGAAAATTTCTGGATTGGAAATTTAGCTCAATAGATAAGGCGTTGGTTGTTGAAATCTTGAGATCACAGGTTCGAATCTCAGCGGTGGCAAAGAAATTTTTCAGTCATTTATACAATGTATATATCTCTCTCATTCTATCTACTATAAAACAAATCCTTCTTCTCTATCATGTGACGAAATGAAGTAAAGTCACCTAAGGAAAGTTTCACTTCAAAATAGAAATTGCAAAACAAAAAACAAATTTTTTGCACGGCATTCCCACTCTTAAGTGGGAATGCTATCTAAATAATTAGATGATTTTTCTACACTTAGTAGGTGGCTTGCCTAATCTGAAGTGGTCATAGTTTAAAAAAAATTAGCTTATTCTTCTAATAAATTATGTGTCTTATCTATTTTATGGTTGAAGGTACACCTAAATATTTAGGTTTTTTTAGCTACTCTCGCAGTTAAACTACACAATATAATTGCATATAATTAACATTTAGAAATTGGTAGCGCACCTAATCAAATTCGTTGACTGAAAATCACCGGATTACTTTAGCTGAATTGACTACATTTTTAGGTAAAAGTTCTACTCTTTTTTTTCTGTGTGTGGCCGATGATTTTAAGACCGGAGCCTCTTCGTGCAAGAATGAAAATGGGAATCTAGTGACAGACATTCAGAGTTCACTGATGATGTGGAGGGAATACTTCACTAGACTTCTGAATGACGACGATGACTACAATCCCGCCAATAGAGATAATATCCCGAAAACCCCAATTACGGACGACAGCGTTGAAGTTCCGCTGCCCAACTATTATTATGTCTTGAAAGCTAAAACTCGGCTTAAAGACAACAAAGCCGCAGGAGCCAATAGAGCAGCCGATTACCTGCTAAACTCTTCAAGAATGGGGACGAAGCTCTATATATGTGCATTCATGTGGTTCTATGCAGAATATGGTTAGAAGAATGGATTCCAAACGATTGAAACCTTAGTGTCCTCTACTCAATTCAGAAGAAAGAGGATCCCCCATTTGCGCCAACTACCGTGGGATAAACCTTCTTAGTAACGCATATAGAATCCTGTTGAGCGTATTATGTAAAACACTGAAGCCCATCGTAAGCCAGCTGATTGGACCTTATCAGTGTGGCTTCAAACCTTGCAAATCCACTATCGACCAGATATTTACGCTACGATAAATCTTGATGAAAACCCTAGAGAAACAAATCGACACGAACAATCTTTTTGTGGATTACAAAGTCGCCTTCGACAATCCAATAAGGAATAATCTGTACTTATTACTATTACAAAACCAGCTTCGACAGTCCAATAAGGAATCACCTATACTCCACCATGTTTGAATTTGGTATTCCTGCAAAGCTCATCCATTTTTGCAGAATGACACTAAGCAACACCAGCAGCACAGTTAAAATCGGGAGGGATCTGACCCCTCCATTCGATACCAAACGAAGTATCAAGATGTAACAAGATGATTCCCTTTTGTGCGACTTTTCAACCTAATGATGGAGACGATCATCCGAGCTGCTGATCTAAGACATAGTGGCACGATATTTTACAAGAGTATTATGATGCTCGCATATGCTGATGATACCGATATCATTGGCCATAATACGCGCGAAGTCAGCGTAGCATTCTCCAGATTAGTGAAAGAGTCGAGTCGAATGGGTCTTGCACTAAACGCAGATAAGACAAAATACCTAGTGTCAACAAATAAACAGTCCCAGCGTCTTGAAAACCACGTCACTGTTGACAATACCTCCTTCGAGGTTGTTTAGAACTTCGTCAACCTGGGATCCAACATAAACTCCTCCAACGCTGTCAGTATTAAACTTACTTAAGCAGTCTGTTAAGTAAGAGCGTATACGGCATTATTCGCAGTCAGTAAATAGTGCAACCCTTTAAAAAAGTTAAATTGGTGGTCGCAATTTTGTCAGAAAAGTGTGTTAGGCATACGCAGAACGCTTCGAGGCAGTTTGCCTCTGCAACCATCCAAAAGGACCAAAAATGTCCCATGCAGCGGCGTCAAAGTATTTGAAAAATTTCCAACGCTTTAAGGAATCTAAAAACGTCGATGACCTTCCGGATAGTGACCCAACAGGGAGCGTGACCAAGAAGGAAGAAAAAATTATAATGACAACCACTGTTGTCCGAAAAACACGTCACTTAAAGAATGACTTGGACAACAGAAAATATTGATCGCGATTGGAGTAACGTACTCTTCTCCGACAAATCTTCTGTTTGAGGTTATTCGGTAGTTCCGCGGGATTGGTCTTCATCGTCAAATAATTTTGTCCAGCGCACCGTTAAGCATCCCATTAAAACTCATCTTTGGGGATGATTCTCAAAAAAGGGTTTCGGCACTTTGCACCTTTTTACCGAGAACCTTAATGCTGCCAGAATGGTCAAAATTTATGAGAAGGCTTTATTACCGACTACCAAATGCCAAATGCGCCAAAATTGCTGAATTTCCTTAAAAAGAGTTTCGCAAAACTGTCGCTCAGGGGATGCTTTCAATGGACGATACGGACATTCAGCGCATTATAACTGGTGACGAGACTTGTGTGTACGAGTATGACGTCGAAACAGTTCAACAATCTGCAGAGTGATGCTATGCTGATGAACCAAAACCAAAAAACCACGGCAAAGTCGTTCAAAAATTATGGTGATGTTGGCAGTTTTCTTCGATTCTCAAGGTGTCGTGAACTCGGAATTTCTTCCGCAAGGCCAATCGGTCAACGCACAATAATATTTAAGTGTTAAAGCGTTTGCGCGAAAATATTTAACGATAGAGGGCAGAATTATGGAAGGGCAATTCATTGTTTTTGTGCCACGATAATGCAGCAGCTTAAACATCACGCATTGTACGCGATTATTTGACCAAAAACAATGTCAATATCGTTCAACAAGCACCATATACGTCAGATATGACCCCGTTTGATTTTTTCTATTCCCTAAACTCAAATTATAGCTTCGTGGAAAACATTTTGAGACGATTAAAGTCATCAAAGAAAAGTCGCAGTCGGGAACTAAAGGCCATTCCAAAATCGACCTACCAAAAATGCTTTCAAGAATGGGAAAGTCATTGGCAAATGTGTATCACCTCCAATGGTGATTATTTTTAAGGTGATAAAATAAATATTCAGGGTTAATTAACTGTTGTTGTTTTATTTAATCAGTCCGGTTCAGTTTTGAACAGAAGGTAAAACTTTTGACTTGATATTTTGCGCTGTCTAAGATTGTATTTGGACAGATCGTATAATATCATGTCTCCCTTAAACAAAGTGACGTCATCCATCAAAGATTCTATCGGGTTTTCCAATAAGAGGTGTTATTTTGGTATTCAAAGAAAAATGCCATTTTTTGAGATAAATGATCGGATGTTTATTTCATAATAAAGAGAAAGGTATGCCGTTAATAATGAAAAACAACATCAGCCAAATGGCCACCACGACCACGCTTACAGGACAATATCCTTTTCATGAAATTTTCCATAACCAAATCGCAAAGTGGTTGCCCTATGTCCTCATTTTCGAAAAAGTAAGGTTCAATGACCCCGCCGGACCATAAACCGCACCAAACAGTCACACGTTGAGGAAGAAGAGGCTTCTCAACAATAACTCTTGGGTTTTCCGAGCCCCAGATGCGACAATTTTGCTTGTTGACGTAGCCACCGAGGTGGAAATGGGCCTCATCAGTCAAGATGATTTTTCGACGGAATTCCGGATCATTTTCATGCATTTCAAGGAGCCAATCAGCAAAGACACGACGTTGTTGTATCGTTCCATTTTAAGTAATGGCGTAGTTTCTACTTGTCAAATGTCAAAGAATAAACGCTTTAAAAGTGAGCGATTCACAATAGCGGGCGATTCACAATAACACCTCTTATTGGAAAACCCTTTATATTAATAAAATTATTGACTTTACTCTAATTGACTTTACTTTAATTTATATTTTGTACAATAAATAGCAATAAAATACAATTAAAACTATTTTGCAAAATCTAACTTCAACTCATAATCAAAGTCATGATAATCTTTATTTTGCAATGAGGACAATAAAAAATTCTTTAACGGTGAAATAGAAAATGGATTCAGTCTATGCTGCAATTTTAGGAATACTCCAGGGTTGTCGAGCTTTTCTTTATCTTAATTGGTTTAAACAAAATTTCTTTTGTTGAAATTAAGCGGCATAAAATCTCAACTTTATGTCGGCTTAACAAACTTTATTTTGTTCGCACTATTTCTTTTGTTTCGTTCTTGCGCAAATATTTTGTCTTATTCCTTCTGCTTTACTGCAGCATAATCTAAGGCGCGAGCCAGAGTTTATTTGTTGTCTACTTTTCGCATTATGTTCATTATAACTAAAAAATGTGCTGCAGGCATTGCTTGAATTTTTTGCTAAATGCTAGTTGCAGTTGCAAAAACCAAGAAGAATATTTTTATGTAGAGAATAACAAAAAAACCGAAACAATTTACCGGGAATTAAAGAAAAACTTACGCTGAGCTATAGGGAAAAATTTCAGCTTTTTATTAATACTTTTTAAAGATAATTTTAATAAATTTTCAAAAATTGTTTATAATGGAGAAATTAGCAAAAAGTGCAAAAACTAATTAGATTTAGATTAGATGAATAGATAGACAGTCATCATGAAAGATGTTGGATGTTTAGGCAATAATTAATAAAACGCTCTATACACGGAATGCAGTGCTATTCACTTGAAATCAATGCGAATTGAGTTTGTTTCAAACTCACACACAGGCCAGTTGACAAAAGCGTATGTAAATAGACACAAGCCAATCCCGCTGGCCAAAGCATTGAAATACATAGAATTGCGTAAGAATGCATTGGCATGCATTGCAATGCGTTGATTAAATTTCAAGCAGCCTTCACTGTGGTAGCAAACGCCACGGCCTGCAACATAAATTACGCGCTTTGTTATGCCCTGTGTATATGTTTGTGTGTGTATAAGTGTTTATGTGCAACTGTTTGTATGCCCTTATGAGCTTATGTGTGTTATTTGTATCATATCATTTCTAGCTTCCTGCCTACGTTCTCTAATGTTGACATGTACAGCTTTGGACAAAAAAAAGCATACATTTCAAGCCAAGCGTTTGTGCTCATTTTTGACAAGTGGAAATAAAATTTACATGGTGTATTAAATGAAACAGTTAATTAAAGCTTACAAAAAAACACAAAAAATAAACCGTTACATACCTCTGGTCATTGTTTAGGTGTAATCAAAAGATTCTTCATACTGCAAGTTTTGTCTGAAAAAAAAAGCATGCAATAACAATAGAGTTTACCTACTACAGCTTTTTCGCACATTCTCAGCATTAACCCATTTAAAACCGCAACCCAAAAATCTTTGAAATTATCAAAGATATTGAAACTAGTGGTTCAAAATAAGTTAATGTGGGAAAAATTTACCCACCAATATATGGTTGCGCTCAAGGACAACACAAGACATCACGACTAACCATGCAAAGACATAACCATGCAATTACACAATAGTTTTTAATCTACTTTTGAGTTGACCTTTAGACAAGTTAACATCAAAAAAGCTACAATTGTTAACTAATTTACTCATACGGTTTAAAGGAGCAGTTAACATATAATTTGTTCTACTAAATGGTAAGTAAATTAAATTGTTAGCATTTCTACTGCTTCTACGATTAGAGTTAAAATGTATAAGAGAAAGAAGTTCTGGAGAATCAAATACACCGGTTATGAGTTGGTGTAAATAGACGATGTCTGCAGACTTCCTTCGCTCACTCAATGATTGCATTTTTAGAAGTTTTAAGCGATCCTCATAAGGAGGAAGGTTTAAAATGTCAAATCCACTTAAGCCCCTTAGGGCAAACCGAATAAAGCATTTTTGGATTCTCTCTATTCGATCAACATGCACATTGTAACTTGGAGACCAGACTTGACTTGCGTACTCCAAGTGAGGACGCACTATTGCATAATACAATGTTGTAGTCGTAATCATGCTATTGAATTCTTTGGCCCAGCGTTTAATAAATCCAAGCATAGAAGATGCTTTTTTACAAATGTTATCAATATGAATGTTAAAGGAAAGCTTAGAATCCATACATATTCCCAGATCTTTAACGACATCCACACGACATAAAGCAGTATCTTTTATTTTATAATCAAAAACTAAATTATTCCTTTTTCGCGAAAAGGTCATAGTTTGGCATTTATCTGGATTAAGAAACATATTATTTTTAGAACACCAAACTTCAAAAGATTGCAGATCGGACTGGAGTAGGGCTGAATTGTCTTGAGAATTTATTTTTCTGTATATTTTCATATCATCCGCATAAATAAGCAGATGAGAATTTTTAATGATATGGGTCACATCATTAATGGCTAAAATAAACAGAAGTGGACCTAGGTGACTTCCTTGAGGAACACCAGATAACGCAATAAGCTCAGCAGACAAAACCCCTCGGAATCGTATTTGATAAGATCGTTCTGTCAAATACGATTTAATCCAGTTTACAAAATATTGTGGAAATCCAATGGACTTAAGTTTAAATAGAATTAAATTGTGTGGTAACTTATCAAATGCTTTGCTAAAGTCAGTGTAGATACAGTCGACCTGGCAACCAGATTCAATGGTGTTTAAGCAAAAGGTTGTAAAATCGAGTAGATTAGATACCGTAGATCTGCCATTAACAAAACCATGCTGTCGAGTTGTTATGACTTCACGGCAGTGAATTTTTACCCGATCATACACGATTCACTCAAAAAGTTTTGGAATCGATGACAGTTTAGCAATGGGCCTGTAATTAATAACATCATTCCTGCAACCTTTTTTATAAATAGGACTAATAAATGATTTTTTCCAAAACAGTGGAAAATAACTTTCGTCTATAGATTTATTAAATAACAAAGAGAGTGGTTGACACAAAATTGAACCGCATTGAGTTAACACTGCCGCAGGAATTCCATCAGGTCCAGCGCTAAAATCTTCATCGATCGAACTAATATATTTTAAAATATCCTCTGAGGTAAAGGATAAAGAGTCCATAGATACTCTGGGTGTAGTATTCATATATTCAAAATACTCCATATCTGGATGAAAAGAATCTGAACAAAATGATTCTTTAAAAAGATTGGCAAAAAGGCCACTTATTATGACAGGATCGTCTGTAAACCCATTTTGGATCTTGAAAGATGAAGGAAACCCGTCAGATTTCTTCTTAGTATTAATGAATCCCCAGAATCTCTTTGGATCAGACAATATTCTAAACTTAATATTATCTAAATACTCGTGGTATAATATAGATGACTGATTTTCAAATTCCAGAAACAAACGTTTGTAGGTTTCCAGGTCATTTGAGTCCAAGCTACAGACATATTTCTTCCAGGCCCTGTTCCTATAGTTGCGAAGCGTTTTTAATTCCCTAGTGTACCAGGGATATGCTGAGTTTTTTGCAAATTTGAGGCTAAACGGCACAGACTGAGAAATTATAGCAAAGAGTTCACAATAAAAAAAAATAATGGATTCATCAAGGTTGTGTCCATTAATGTATTCTAAAATATAATTCAGAATACAATCAAGTAAATGATTCCGCTTCAAAAAGTCAGCTTTTTTAAAATTGAATTCATAAACCTTGTCCATTGAACTCGAATTTACTATGCTCTCTCTGTCCGATTTATACCAAATGCTCAATGGTGGATGGTATTCATCAATAGGAGTCAGAGCATGGAAAGCCCTCTTAACAATGACATTGTTACTTTCTGTAGTTAAGACCAGGTCAAGAAGTCTTTCAAGACTATTATAAATACAACTAACTTGTTGTAAGTCAGAACATATATTGTCAACAAATATATGTTCTTGGCGGGTCTTCGAATTTGATGCACAATAATATGTATCATCGTCAGAAGAATGCCATTTTAAGTTAGGCAGATTAAAATCGCCCAATAATAAAATGTCGTCATTAACGTCAAGTTTGTTTATAACGTAGTCTAAGCAATCTGCAAGGCTTGCATAGACCTCTGCACTACTCGTTGGAGGAACATACGCATTTATAACATATACATTGGAGTTACAATGTATAACTTTAACGCATATTAGTTCTATGTTAGATGAGTAGGGAATATCAACAATGGAACTTACAAAGCAGTTCCTAACAGCTAATAGGACACCACCACCGACAGAAGAACTATTGTCAGTGAATCTGTCCCTTCTAAATACCTGAAAGCTATTGTCAAACAATTCCAAGTCAGTAATGCTTCCATTCAGCCACGTTTCTGTTAACGCAATAATATCCTCAGAGCAATTCTGAGACGACAGAAAAATGTTTTGAGTCTTAGAGCGCAGTCCCCTTACATTTTGATAGTAAAGGGATAGCCTATTTAGTTTTTTTGAGTCTGACGGTTGGCTGGAGTCGTCCTTCGAGACTTATTTTTAGGCTTAAACTCAGTAACGAGAATATTATCGGCCCACATTTTTGAATTTAGTACAGTTGCAAAGTCTTCAGCTGCAACTCCAAGTATAAAAGAGGCGTGGGAAGGCTTATTACCTATTTTCTTACAAGAACAGAACGCATTTGAAGCAACTAAGTTGTTTTGTTTAACAAACGTCACTATATTTTCTGATGTTGTGTCAGGCTGTAGACACGAAACAAAAATGTTTTGGGTCCTCGACACAGCTTTTAAAGTCAAATGACTATTGGGCGCAGTTGAAATCGCATTCAAATTATTACACAGTGGAGGAATAGAAGAAGGTGTAGAAGAGATTACCGAATTATTCTTTTCGGTTTGCTGGGGAGTAAGAGGCGTTGCTGAGGGCTGCTTTGCCTCGGATTGCCCGGAGGACGCCTTTCGGCGCTTATTATTTTTCCTTTTGTTTTTCCTCTGTGCCTTAGGTTTTGTTGGGCCTTTAACTAATGAAACGGTCATAGTACCGGAAAAAGCATTCTCAGAAGAGAGAGTTTCAATATTTTCCGGTAAAGAATTTTCATTTTCATTAGTAGTACTGTTAGTTGATGCGGCACTAACTTCGCTAAAAAATGACAGAATTCTTCTAAAATCATTATTTAGCAAGTTAAGACTTTCTCCAAAAGTTTTAATTTTTGAAAATATTTCATCAGGAGAAAGGGCTCTGCATGAGGTACAGTACCAACGAAGCCCTGATCGGACGGACATTAAACTATAAACGCACGGTTTTGATATGCCAACACAAGAAGCGTGAAACATTTGCTCACAAGGACCAGAACAACTGAACATAGGGTACAGAATATTCTGACTTTTACACTGCTCGTTCAAGGAACAAGCAGCAATATTATCAACAGAAAAATAATCCATTGAACTAATATTTTATTGTAAGTGAGCACCAAAAAGCGTTAAAAAAGTGCTTCTAGGGTTGGTTCAGCACAATGCAGTGAACGAAACAGTTTGTTGACAACAACAATAGAGACGTGCACTAAGCTTAAAATAAAACAAACACCGCACAAAGAGGAATAGAAAAAAAACACACATCAACAATTGCAAGCAAACCGGCACAAGTTGGTTATTAAAAACAAAGTATAATACTTATTTTCAAAATTAAATGCAAAAATATTTACGTTGAAAACATGCACAAATTAGAATGAAAAACATTAATGTACTTCACGATCACAAGGTATAACAATTTTTCAAGTTAACACTGAGACTAAATACACAAAATATAACAATTTTTTTTATGATTTTTAGCACAAAGTTAACACTGACACTACAACACAAATAACTAAACCGACACCGGCAAGGAGACGAGATCAACTGAATTTCGATCAACGAGCACATTTTGAATTTATTTTTGAGATTTATAAGTTAGACTTAACATTTTCAAATCCAAAAAAAACTCTTCTAATCTTCAAAAAAGATTCCAACTATTCAATAAAAATAATCAAAAATTTTAAAAACATTTCCTAATGATCTCCTCCAGTTTTAACCTTCGTAAATTTTATGCAAACACAAGCGATAAACACGTTCGGCTAGCAAAACCAAGAATATATGTGTATCAATAAGAGAGCTGTACAAGCATAAGCAAAATTACTTGCAAGCCATCTGCTATGTTTTCAAGTACTTCGTCTCTTCCGCAGTTGCATTTCAAAATAAGCAGTGTAGTGAGAAGATTATTTGATATGCACTTTAATACAGAAGAAACAAACAATATCACATAAAAACACAAAACTATAAAAGAAAACTGAAGTAAAGGGCGACCAAATAAGAACAAAAGGAAAAGAACTTTAAATAAAATAACAACGGTGAGAGATATCAAAATGACTCTGGTTTATTTTTGAAGCTACATTCATGCCATTCTGTATGAAATAGTATATCACTTACATGGCCAACTCAGCTTATTTGGCAGTGCTTTAAGCGGTTGGTCCAATTTTGATGACTAGGTCCAATATGTGCGGTGTAATTCCGGCAATAGTGGCCTGAATGTTGGCCTCGAGGTGGTCCAAAGTGGTTGGCTTGTTAGCGTAGACTAAGCCCTTGGCGCAGCAACATAGAAAATAATCGAGGGCTGTCAAGTCACATGATCGTGTACGCTCCTTGGCAAATTTCTCCTTGGACACTTCGAGCGTTGCGTTGCTTATATGGTATGTATACGTCATATTTTTACATTAGGGGTATTCACGATCCGGAGCTCTTTGTAGAGCTCTTGTGCAAAAGAGCAAAAGTGCAACAAAAAAGAGCTGTGCAATAACAAAATACACGTGCTGTCAAAATTGTAGTTTTTTGCTCAAGAGCACTGGCGATACCCTGTAGTTTGCTTGTAGTACGCTTGAGCTTTTGAGTCGTTTTGTGAATTTTTGACAACAAACAAGTAGGGATGGTATATTGTGTACACTTCTAGGTACTAACTTCTTAAATATCATAATTTCACATCACTAACTTTCAAAGGTTACTTCAATTGCTAGGTCTGTGTATGGGGTGTATTCACAGGTTGTTGCGCTTTTTTGCTCTTTTGCACAAGAGCTCTACAAAGAGCTCCGGAACGTGAATACCCCTATTACTTTAAGCGTGTTGTTCATGGTTTGGCACAGCATATAGCCCCACTTAAGAAATAGGATACAATGGTAAATAAAAGACAAATTGAATTTTTCAGATTAGCAAATTCACATTTGTAATGACGATATCGATCGACGACATTGCTCTATACCGAGGACAATTCACTATTTCGAAAGATATGAGGTCCGATGATACCGCCGTGCCATAAACCACAAATGAATTTTTGAAGTCTTCTAAAACTATTTCCTCAAGTAAATTAACATAAATCCGTATGGTTTTATAAATCTTAACGATAGTTTTAGAAGTGGGTGCGAAGGTATTTTATTTCTTTACCAACTGTTATTCATAGTTGGTGAGATAAAACAAAAAAGTCTTTATTGTTATGAAGGTCATTGTGTTTCCTTTAAAATTTGTTCTTTATTTTGGGTGAGGGATATTTTTGGCCGAAAGATTAGATATCCAGTATTGCCAGAAATCTTTTAATTACTTTCTACATTATACTCCACCAAAAACTAAAAAACCGAATTTTCGAAGCTGGACAGTTTTCCTAGTAAGCCGACGATATGTAACGATTTTAAAAATTCCAGAGAAGAACTCAATATTTCAATAATTTTTCATTATTGCCCATTTTTTCATTAGGCTTCAAGTTATTTTATAAGAATCTTATGGTTAACCTATTTTCTACGACAATTATTAAGCGTTTTCAAGTATTCCAATAGTACGAGGCCAACTTGATAAGTCAGTAACTCTTTGAATAAAACATATATTTTTTGTGTGTGTATTTTCAGAAAGTGTTTTATTTCTCAGCATAGTCACCTTTTAGATCGATACATTTAGTCCGTATTTTTTCCCTTTCCAAATTTTTTCCATTGAAATAATAGATTTTATTAAGATTCTCAAAATAGGCGTTTGTTTCAGTGATGACCTTCATTCGACCCAAATCTCTTTCCTCCAAGCCATTTTTTCTGGTTATGAAATATGAAGTAGCTGCAGGGGCTTTAACTGGAGAATATGATGAATGGGTAAGCAGTTTGTAGCGCAATTTATGAATTTTTGCCATGGCCACTACAGACGTGTACGCCGGTCCGTTGTTATGGTGGAAGAGCATTTTTTTTCGCCAAATGCGATCGTTTTCTCTTCAAATCAATGTCAAATATGTCCAACAGCTGTGAATAATATTCACCGGTGATCGTTTTACCCTTTTTCAAGATAATCGATATGAATGAATCCGCATGCATCACAAAAAAAACCTATCGCCATGAACTCGTTTGCCGACAGACCCACTTTAGCCTTTTTTTGTGCACGTTCACCCAGAGAAGTCAACTGCTCTGACTGTTCCTTGGCCTGTAGTGTGTTCTAATTTATCCATGTTTCGTCTTCGGTTATGAAACGGCTCAAAAACTTCTTCGGATTACGGTTGAACATCGCCAAACACTCCTTTGAAGTGGTCACACGGCTGCGCTAATGGTTGAGTTTTAGAAATCACGGCACCAACCACGCAGAAAGCTTTTTCACGTTCAAAGATTCATGTAAATTGTGATGTACCTGCTCCGTTGAGATGCCTACACCCTCAGTCACCTTACGCACTTTCATTCTCCAATCGCCCCATATCATTCCATTGATTTTATCGATGACCTCTTTTGGGCGAACTGAACGTTCAATGTCACTAGTGCTGGTACGACCAGTATACCTTTCATTCATTTCGGAATTCAGTAAATTGCTTTGAAATTTATAGTTCAGAGTGCCCATAATATTTATCAACCCTTTCCCTGTGTTTTTTTACTCAAAAAATAATGCTTGATAAGTAGACGAAATTCACTTTTTCCATTTTCATCGATATTCACGACATTTTGTGCTTTTAATGGTTGTCAAACACAAACTAAATGACGCAACTTGCTTAAAATTTGACAGTATACTATTAACAGATGGTAGTTTACAGGACCAGTGTTGTATTTAACCCTTATCGGTCGTTAACTTTGTAGGCGTTATTCTCGGCAGGTTGTATCCAATTTCGGTAAATGTGCGAAACATTTTCGGAATTAAAAGAATAAGATTTTTGTTAGAAATTATTTATTTTTTGGAAGGAGCATTTTGAACAAATATAAGTTCAAAATATTATTTATATGTTTGATTAATACTTAATATCTGATATTTTTGAAACAATCTCCAACGTGAAGAAATCGTTTCCAGTTGCAGGTTTTCTCAAAGTTACGATTAAAACATTCCAAACAGTCATTATGTTTTCCCTTTGGACCAATTTGCAAAACATGTAATTTCCCGTCTTACCTATCCTCAATGTCACTTGTTGATGGTGTCCCATATCGCGGAGTATTGTCACCTCCCACGTGACGTACGATCGTAGCGACAAAAGATGACTTACGACCGATAAGTGCTAAAGCCACTACGCGAGAAATTCCAAAACTCACTGACTTCTCAAATTGTCCTCTTAAGTTTACATGTAATTTAAATTGAATACAAGAATTCCAGAAAAACTTGACCGTTCATTAATTTTGCTTTTAAGAGCTAAAAGTACAAAATGTGCTATTTCTATTTTCATAGCTGTATATGTGTCTAAGTGGCCTCATAGCTGATAATAATTAAACATAAATTAGTTGATGTGTTCTTGATATCAACTTCAAAGCTTTGGCAATAAGTGTTTCTGTGTTTGTGTGCGGGTGGGTGCGGATGCGTGTGTGATGGCAATTTGTGAATGCGTTTGTGTGCATTTTAGCAGTGTGAAATATATTAGCTGTATTAAATTCTTAATTTAATTAACTTCTTCGTAAAAGTTAATTTAATAGTGTTATAAAAGCTAGATTTACAATTTATGCAGCCATAAACTTAAAAGCGCGACATGAGTGTATTTGAGTTTGTTCAGGAAAAAGCCTTGTAAACGCAATTATCTCGAAGTGAGGTCAGTTAAGTTTAAGCATACTAATAAGCCTGAATACATGCGTATTTTTTTTTTTAAATTATACATGCCTATTTAAATCAATTCCGTTTCTATTGGAACAAGATGTTACACTGAACATTTATAAGATTAATTAATAGGATAAATAAGATTATAATTATTTTAGTCAGTAATTACAGGGACGGAAATTTAAGGATTTTTGAATGCAGCAGAGTTACCATGATGTTTGCCTGAAAGCAAACGTCATGCGAACCATTTTTGCTGAACAAACTCGTTCAAATTCTAATAAAATCGAAAAAATAGCAATCAAAAATAACTTTTATTTCTGATTAAAAAAAATATCGATAAAAAAACGAGTTTTATTCTTGATCGATAAAAATATAATTTCTATGAAAGATTGACTGAAAATCGTTATTTGGGTCCCTGTTTTTACTTCCCAGTAGGAGAAGTAGTCACTGCAGAACTAGTTAAACAATGATTTCTTGGCAATGGACGGTAGTTCTCGGCTGGATTATAACACACAGATATAAGGCATTATTTTAACATGGGCTTGTCATAGGCGGTAATGTGTAGTGCTTACAGGTATTACAGCTTAGGTTATTTATTTTTAAATCGTAGCGAGGATGTCAGGTTTTGAGCTCATTGTGGGTGTTCGGCTAAATTCACGATCGTTTTTACGAGTCATTTTCTTTGACATTATTCTTTAAGAAACCGTAAGCGAAGGCGTAATGACATGTGATTACAGGGTAACTAGTTACTGAGCTAGCTATGGTAATAATGACTTCTCATTTCCCTACTGCCTTGTTATGCTTACACACAAAGAAATTTTTCGTTCACCGCAACTGAAAAATTTTCCAAATACACTTCGTTTGCGAGTCAACTTAAAAATATATCTTATATATATATATATATATATATATATATGTGGTGACTCAATGCCACCACATATAAACACCGACACCACAACATACAAAACAACATACAAACTTTACAAATATTCACTTACACATTTATTTAAAACTTATTATTTAAGATTTCAAAAATTGTCAATTTTTATTTATCAAAAATTTTGTATTTTAAATTAGTTCTAAAATTGTGTTTGTTGACTGTAGACCAAAAAAATATATTGTAAAAAAATAAAATTCATAAAAAATATTTAAATAAAATAAAAGTTCATTTTTGTGCTCACCACAACTGGCAGCTAGACAATGCGAACAACCATGCTCATTCGGTCAAAACGACACCCAACTCAACACAACACAACATAACTCAACAAACTAAGTGACTCCATCATTGCGACGGCTAATGATGGAAGTCAAACAATACTCACACGCCGCCTTTTTATTAACGATAACGACAATCATATAAACTTTTTGATAGACAGTGGAGCAGAAGTATCCGTACTTCCAGTAAATAAATTCAAAGCCCACAAGAAAAATTCAGACTTAATTCTAACAGCAGCTAACGGTAGCACAATCTCAACTTTCGGCAAGAAATTACTTAACGTAAATTTAAAACTAAGACGCGATTTTCCTTTTACATTTATACTAGCAGACATTACAAGACCCATCATAGGAGCAGATTTCCTTACGAAATATGGACTCTTGATAGACTTAAAACACAAGAAACTCATTGATCCACTTACACAACTATCAGTTAACGCAATCACAGCATTTACAGAAACATCACTACCTAAACTAATTACACTAGACAACAAATTTACAAATATACTCAAAAATTACCCATCACTAACAGCAGAACCCGACTACAACAAACCAGTAAAACACAAAACAGAACACCACATAACTACAGAAGGACAGTTACCTTTTTCAAGACCAAGACGCCTTGACTCCAACAAATACAAAATTGCCAAACAGGAATTTGATTTCTTAATCAAAGCAGGTATCTGCCGTCCTTCAGACTCCATGTCAGCTTCTCCACTACATCTAGTACCCAAAAAAGATGTGAACGACTGGAGACCCTGTGGTGACTATAGAAGACTAAACGCCATTACAGTTCCAGACCGCTACCCTCTACCACACATACACGACCTATCTATAGACTTACACAATAAACACATATTTTCAAAATTAGACCTAGTTAGAGCATACCACCAAATCCCCATGGCCACACAAGACATACATAAAACCGCGATTACAACACCGTTCGGAATGTTTGAGTTTCTGAGAATGCCATTCGGTTTAAGAAATGCAGCTCAAACATTCCAACGATTTATCAATGAAGTATTACGAGAACTAGACTTCGTATTTGTATACCTCGACGACATTCTTGTGGCCAGCGAGACAGAAGAAGAACACGTTAAGCATCTAAATTTAGTTTTTGAACGACTAGACAATTACGGACTAAACATCAAACCAAACAAATGTATTTTCGGCGTAGACAGAATAAATTTTTTAAGTTATGACATTTCAAACAAAGGCATACAACCATCTCCCGATAGAATTCAATGCATTGTTAACTATCCAAAACCAGAAACAGTTAAACAAATGCAGAAATTCATCGGGATGATTAATTACTACCACAGATGCATTCCAAAATTAGCACACACACTCACACACATTTATGATATGATAACTTCAGCATCAAAAACAAAGGACAAACACTTAACATGGACAGAAAACACAACAGAAGCATTCGCAACGATAAAAGAAAGTTTTACTAAGGAAGTGCTACTTAATCATTTTAATAGCAAAGCAAAACTTTCTATCGCTGTGGATGCATCTAACACTGCTATCGGTGCAGTTTTGCAACAAGAACACAATCAAGAAACAGAACCACTAGCTTTCTTTTCAAAGAAATTATCTCCATCAGAGACAAAATACAGTACGTTCGATCGCGAACTTTTAGCAATTTACCTTACAATTAAACACTTTAGACACTATTTAGAGGGACGAACATTTACTATATACACAGACCACAAACCACTTACTTCAGCATTACATTCAAAAACAGAGACAAGCCCAAGACAAACACGACACCTAGAATTCATTGCACAATTTTCCAACGACATCAGACACATTAAAGGTACCGAAAACACCGTAGCGGACGCACTTTCAAGAGCTGAGATAGAGGCTTTCACAACCTCTGAGATTAACCTCAGAACTCTACACAAAGAACAGAATACAGATCCAGAACTACAAGATATACTAAATAAACACACTTACAAATTTGAACAAATACACATCCCAATACTTAACATTAAAATTTGGCGCGAACAAACAAGTTCAGGAACACGTCCATACATTCCACAAACATTACGCAAACAAATTTTTGAACAATTACATAATATTTCACACCCAGGTACACGAGCTTCTCGACGTCTCATAACACAAAGATATTTTTGGCCCAAAATGAACACACAAATCAACAAATGGTCACAAGAATGCGTTAGATGCCAACGAGCTAAAATACATCGACACACGAAGACAATCCCACACAAGATAGACATACCACACGGTCGTTTTGAGCATGTTCACGTTGATT
This sequence comes from Pherbina coryleti, assembly GCA_943735915.1. NCBI lineage: Eukaryota > Metazoa > Arthropoda > Insecta > Diptera > Sciomyzidae > Pherbina > Pherbina coryleti. The sequence continues at coordinate 175,934,974 of OX030948.1, forward strand.
TAGTTGGCCCTTTACCAATATCTAAAGGTTATAGATATATACTTACTTTAGTTGACAGAAACACACGTTGGCCCGAAGCGTATCCAATTAAAGATACCAACGCCAGTACTATCGTAGATACACTTCAAAAGGAATACATCTCACGTTTTGGAGTTCCTCTGGAAATTACTTCCGATCGAGGTCCTCAATTCACGTCCACAACATTTCGAAACTTCGTTAAGACACTAGGAAGCAAACACATTACCACTTCTGCTTATCATCCACAAGCTAACGGGATTGTAGAACGATTTCACCGCCAACTCAAGACTTCTCTAATAGCGAGTAACAACCACACAAATTGGTACACAGAGTTGCCACTAGTTCTTCTAGGACTTAGGTCCACGGTCAAAGAAGATATTAAGGCTTCACCAGCTGAAATGGTTTTTGGTCAAACACTCAGGCTACCACAACAACTAGTAATCCACAACAGTCAGAACTTTAATTCGTCGGACACCTTGTCCAAACTTAAAGAGGTCGTAGAAAATCAAAAGTCAAACATTGCGCATCACAGTACCAACTTCCAACAATATATACCTAGAGCTCTTAGTACTTGTAAGTTTGTCTTTGTCCGTAATGACACAATTCGTAAAACACTACAAGAGCCGTACGATGGTCCCTTCGAAGTTATTGAGAGAACACCGAAATACTTCACAATTCGTAAAAATAACACTAACATAACAGTCAACATTGATAGGATTAAGCCCGCCACCTTAGACACCGAAACAGCACAGACACATTCAGCCAAACATAAAAATACCAAAAAAGTACACTTTAACCTATTAGCCAACACGACCAAAATTTTTCAGAAGGGAGGGGGAATAATGTGGTGACTCAATGCCACCACATATAAACACCGACACCACAACATACAAAACAACATACAAACTTTACAAATGTTCACTTACACATTTATTTAAAACTTATTATTTAAGATTTCAAAAATTGTCAATTTTTATTTATCAAAAATTTTGTATTTTAAATTAGTTCTAAAATTGTGTTCGATGTGTTCGATGTCTTTAAAAATAAAATTTAAATAAAAAATAAAAATATAATTTTGTGAACATCCACAAAGGGATCCACATATATATATATATATACCGCAAGCTATTCCGGTCATTATTAATCATTATATTAATATTCTTTCCCCCTACGTCCGTCCGTCTTCTTATGGAGTGTACTCATCGCACCCCTGTTGGTATCTCCGTCCACGTATTAAGCAAATTACCAATTTGCTTATATAGAACAGTTTGTCCATAAAGTAACTCTGAATTATAAGCGTTGTGTGTATACAACGAAGGGAAAAACAAAGGAAGTTTTCAGTTAGGAAAAACAAATTTTTCAATTGCTGCAATTTAAAAATCATTCGCGTCCATATGAGAAACGAATTCAATTACCTGCAACTAAATGACGCATTTCTCGCAAATGACTATTATTATGACAACTGTTGAAACGTTTGCAAATAACGATCCCAAGCACGACAAACGAAGTTCGTTTGCGGCAAACTGGCAATAAACGTTTTTTTTCTTTGCGTGTAGAGCGCTCATGCAGTGGTAGTTTATGCAAAGATTTACATTCAATGACAAAAAACTTTGATCCAATTGTTGTTTCAGTGTAAAGCTGCGCAATCAGAAAGCTCTTGTTGTTGTTTGTTCTTGTTTGAACCGTGTTGTGACGATCACTGAATTGGAGCCATGCTTTATAGTTAAGATACGGTTGGTTATAGTTAAAATACGATTGGGTAATTTTCTCGGCAAATTTACAGAATGAGTCAAGCTTAAGTAGCTGAGTGGATCATAAAACGAAAACCACGCAAGACGACTGAAGAGAAAACGATGAAAAACAAACAGAAAATGTCGACGGAATAGCCGTTATAGTGAATGAATTGCGCTACAGTGACATGATAAGCAATTTTTCCGGCTCTGGAGATGTTGCTACTGACCATACAAGTCGCAAAATTATCGAGTTATTGCGCACGAAGTTCCCTGGTCGCGAAATATCGCATTTTGAAGACACCAATTGACCTGCAAGATCTTACGATTTAACACCATTAGACTGTTTTCTTTAGGATCATGTTAGGAGTAAGGTTCACGCTAATCAGTCATCGAAAATTGCAGCGAACATTGAACTTCCCATCGCAGACATAGAGATCCCATTCTGCAGAAGAGTAATCGAAAATTACGAAAAAAGGATGATGGTATGTTTTATATTCTGAAAGAATATAAACAACAATATATTCTGAAGGATGAAGGATTCTGTTTTTTCCATGTGTTTTCTTTATAATTCAATAAAAATTTAGGAAACATCCATACAAATGCTCGTTTTATTCAAAAAACAAATTATACACTTCTTGTTGATACACCTTTAAATGAAAAAATGTTGATCGAACTATACTGTTTATTATTTTTGTTTTTGTTTTAGACTAGCTGATATACCCGGTGTTACTCGGGGGAAAAAACGTAAAATTTTGATGTTTAGGTTATATTCGTTCAGAAGATAACGATTTTTAGCCAGAAAAAATAAGCTTTTCACGTAAAGCGTACAGAAATATGCAAAATGGTTTTTTGTCGTTCTAAGATAACGGCGTTATTAGAAAAAGATGTGGTACTTAAAATTTGTGCAATCTTGAAGATATGTGAATTTTTTGGTGTCAAAATTACAGAATTTTTTAAAATTAATTAAACGAAGCTTTTCGCTAAAAAAGTATGCTAGTTGGTTGATTTCCCTTACTTTTAAAAGGGTGGAAGAGGCGTGGTCAAAACTAATTATGCCAAAGCATAATCTGAAATTCAAGTAAAAAGTGAGCCAAATTTGAGTAAAATCCGTCCAGCCGTTAAGATTTTCATTCAGGTCAAACAAACAAAAAATGATTTTTATTTATTTTACTAGCAAATACCCGCTGCTTCGCCGGCGATAAAAATATTAAATATCATTAAAAACTTTAAATCTTAAAATTTAACAGCCGTATTCATATTGAAGTGGGAAGAGTGGCAATAATGGTTTGTGTATTAGATAAATTCAGTGACTTGTTATTTATTTGTCGCAATTTCGCCAAGATTTTGATATTTAAAAATCAATAGTTTTTCTAAGCCATCTGCACTGAAATAATTGTCATTTTATTATTTTTGTTTTTTTATAAATATTTTGAAATCTTTGACAAATTTTCTTGTTTTTATCTTCTGTTTTTGGAAATTTTTTATATATTTTGAATTTTCTTGACATATTTTCCAAATGTTTGAAATATTTTGAAGAATTTTAATTATTTTTGACAATATTTGTGCTCAAATGAGAGCAAATAATTAAAAAACTGCTTTATGAGAGGTGTGTTATAAACCTTAAAAAAAAATTTAAATTTCAACCATGTTTAATAATCCTCTAATTTATAAACAAACATTTTCAAACACTTTTTGACATTTTGTTTGTTTTTGATACATTTTGAAATAATTTGATACATTTTGACAATTTTTTTTGTGCTTAGATGAGAACAAACAAATTTTTAAAATGCGTTATGGAGGGTTTATTGAAGGTTTCAACCATTTTTAAAATTCTCTTATTTATCAAGCATTTAAAAGAGCTTTTGAAAGCTGTTGAAACGTTTAACATGAAAAATGTTTTTAAATTTTTTTTCGATTATTTTCTTATGAAGGCTTTGTAAGAGGCTCATAATTTTTTATGAATACAGCCGTTTGAATTTCGGTAAAATTGTATATTTGTGTTGGAGCGACTTAGTAGTTCCATCCGTATAAAGTAACCAGCTAACTAATGTAATAAAAAATAACTAAAGTAATAAACTTTCTGTATCTTCCTGATCATTTTTTTTCATGCATTGGTTCACTTTTCCTAGCGCTGTGACTATTGGGGTACTCACAGTTTGGTTTTATCTGGTGTGTTAACTACGCCGTCTGTTAACTCTAAAACATTTTGCCATGTGGTAACTATTTTTGATTTTGTTTTGCATGTAAAAAAGAGATAACACAAACTGTTAAAATTGCCTTGCTTTCCAACATGTTTGTTTTTCGTAGCAAACTGGCATTTCTGAAAGGTATTTTTATTTTATTGAAAAATCAAAGAAAGCTTCTCTTGTTATTTTTATTTTATTGAAAAATCAATAAATTAAAGAAAGCTTCTCTTTTCAAAAGGCGTTTGTGTCAATTTTAGAATGAACTACGTGTAGGGGTGCTCACAATTTGATTGAAGTATCGTTTTAAAGTACCTATATATTAACTTTAGAAGGGATCTGTGAATACCCCATATATAAAAATCTCGTTTATATGTAAAAATATCACCTATGAGGTAAGAAAAATATATGACGGCCTTAGAGAATTGTTATTTTAAAATTAAATATATCTTTCGTTAAAGCTGATAAATTTCATCAAAACATTTCAACAAAACATCGACACGGAATTTTTGTCGATGCTTTTATAAAAGTGGCAGTATTTTTACATTCAAAAAGGTGGCAGCATTGGTACCGCACTCAATACATGTTGCTGTCTTTTTTTTTCTTTTTTGTGGACCTTCCCACCGGGAAAAAAGAATCAATTCTTTTCTCCAATATAGATTCTAGAATTGATTATTTTTAACACCCCATCGGGAAAAAGATGCAATTTTATATAAAAAAAGAATCAATTCTCTTCTCCACTATAGATTCTAGAATTGATTATTTTTAACATGCTGATGTCCTACAAAGAATAGTACATTCATTTCTCGCTTTAAGTGGAATCGCTACAGAATCGTTTTTTTTTTCACTTTTTAAATAGATTCTTTTCATATATGTATGTAATCATGGTTGAATAAATTAGGTTGTCTCGTGGCTGATCGTACGCTCTTCTCAGTACACATAATTGTCAAAATCAATGAAAAGCTACAACAACAACTTCATCGGCTTTGCATGTTATCAATTTACCCATTCAGATTTTGTATGAGTTGTCAACTTCGATTCGACATTTATTGGAACTCGCTCTCACCCATGCGACAATCTTATTTATTAAACCATGTATGTAATACTTCAATATTGGCAGCAAACTAAATTTTTAATGAGTTTCAACTACGAAATCAAAGAGAGATAGCCTACATAAGATTTTGTTGTTTGTATTAGTTTATTTGAATATACCACTACTATACGTCAACGGGGCGGTTGTTAAGAAAAATGTCAGCCCAAACATAAAACAAAACAAAGCATACATATTTGTTTTGCATAAATCATAGGTACGCACCATTATAAAGATAATTATATAAGACCAACGCGTGAAATATGATAAAAATTTAAAAAGAAAAATTCAAGCAAACAAAATTTAAACCATAAAAATTGAAACAACAGAAATTTTAAATGAAATTTTTGACAATGATAGCACCGCTTCTGAGTTTTTTTGTTATAAAATTAAATTTCGAGTACGTAAAAAAAAACCAAAAATAAATAAATAACTGGTCATTTTAGCCATTGAAAGGACTTTGACCTAGCTTCTTATGATCAATTGTGTTGTGCGTGTTATTAAGTTTGTACACAATTGACCGAGAACCGGACCTACAGGTTTAACGCCGACTTCGAACGGCGATGAACGGAATGTTCTTATTCTAAATTAGCTTTACATGGCATTTTGATTACTCTCTGAGGTTTGCCATTGTCTGCAGAGAGGTGGCGGCCGTACAGAAAAATTATTTTAATTCAAATAATTTTTTGTCACTGCTGGGATTCGAACCCGGGTCTCCAGATCTAACTTTCGGAAATAAGAAAACAAATCAAAACAGACTGATGCTTTTCTCACTTATACCAGACTTTGTTTTAGAATCAATTCGTTTTTCACTTATCAAAAAAGCAAGCAAGGAATCTAAAAACATTTTATATATTAGAAATAATTATATGGGTCGTAATCAATTATGGCTGGAATAAAAACGAATCAGTAAACTTTTGCTTGATAGATTCCAATTCATAGATTTTGCTATAAATGTATATATTCTTTGGAATACATTCTAAAATGTTAGCAATAGAATTCATTCTATTTACGATTTTTGTTTCTAGAATCCATTTTCATTTTGCCGGTGGGACGCTGACGTCCTACAAATAGTAGTACATTCTTTTCTCGCTTCCATATGAATAGCTACAGAAATCGATTCTTTTATTCACTTTTTAAATGCATTCTTTTAAATAAAAAGTATTCATTTTCGGAAATGAGAAAACAAATCAAAACAGACTGTTGCTTTTCTCACTTATGCCAAAATTTGTTTGGTTGATATATTCGTTGATATATTGGTTGATATAAGCTTTTGATTGATATATTCCAATTCATATGTTTTGCTTTAATTTATATATTCTTTGGAATACGTTCTAAAATGTAAGCAAAAGAATCTATTCCATTTACGATTTTTTTTTTTAATCAATTCTCATTTTCCCGCTGGGTTGTTGACTTTTATATATGATGCTCAAAAAGAGTTTGAATATAGAGCTTTTGTCTCACAGCGATTTTGACATATTGTTCTATCTCATATATTCGTCAACATTAGAGTGCTGATATATTGTTATATGAGCGAGAAAATATATAGAGGAAATTAAATTTCAAAAAAAAAAAAACTCAGGAGCGGTGCTTCCATTGTCAGTAATTTTTATTTGAAATTTTTGTTGTTTGAATTTTTTGATTAAAATTTTGTTTGTTTAAATTTAATCATATTTCAGGCGTTCTTATAATTGTTTTATAATGGTGCGTACCTGTGATTTAGGAAAAACAAATATGATTTGTTTTCTTATATGTTCTTTGTTTTCTTATTGTTTCAAATACAACAAATTACTAAGTTAATAATAATTTGTTGTATTTGAAACTAAGTCAATAATAATTTGTTGTATTTGAAATTGCTACGAATTAACATTTAAAATGCTATATTGTAAATTAAATAAAAACAATGAATTGTTAAATTTTTAAATATGCTATAAAGCCTCAGGGCTTAGCATTCAATAAATAAATAAAAAAAAAAAAAAGTTTGGGGAAAACGTTTTCAAAACAACCGCCCCTGTGACGGGTTGACTTTTTATTTTTTGTGTAGTAATTTTTATATATTCAAATATACTAACACAAACAGCAACATCTTATGTTGTTATGGCTGTCTCTCTTCGATTTCAGAGTTGGAATACTGAAGTATTACATATACATATGTTCTTCCTTATTAGCTTTGGGCACAACCTTTTTTTGAGATGCACAGAGCTTTAATGAGAAAATTTTTTCTCTCTGAGAATAAGAATAAAGAAATTGTATGGTTATTCTCTTTGGATTTTAATTTATTATTTAAACAATGGCTATTAAATTTATATATCCCATGTCCCAACTGGGCACCATAGCTATCCTAGAGAAAAAGTATTTTTGAAACAGCGCCTGCCATTCTCAAGCTTTTCGCAGCCGAACATACGTGAGTCTTCTTTTATATAATATTTATTTTATAATTCTGTTTTATTTTATAATTGTGAGCTTAATGCCAAATAATTCATGAAGCAACAGGTTGCTACAGCAAAAAGTTCTTTGCAGAACTAAACCAAGCTGACTAGACCATAGTTTCGTCGAACGCTACTCCGACTCATCAGTAGTCTCAGTGGTTCTAGCAGTCCACTAACTTTGACAAGCTAATAAGCGCAATATCAATAAACCAGAACGGAATTATAGAAGCGCTATACTTTGTCAAAGCAATGTTTTTCTACTCTTTTGCTAGTCGCAAAATTTCAAAAAGTTGACTGCATTGATTCTGCAAAGACTTTGTTGCGCTTTTTGTTTACTTCTTTATCCACGTATCAATCTAGGTTCCAACATTTTGTTGGTATTAAACCATAGAAGGCGTGAAGAAGGTTTTTTGAAAGCAGATGTTTATTATATGCGCAGACATATAATATTACATCATGTTTTCGTAGGTCGTATCAGTTTACAGTTTACTGATGAGTCGGAGTAGCGTCCGACGAAACCATGGTCTAGTCAGCTTGGCTTAGTTCTGCAAAGAACTTTTTGTTGTAGCAACCTGTTGCTTCATGAATTATTTGGCATTAAGCTCACAATATAATTCTTAAAAAATATGTTTTTTAAGACTTATAAAATAAATAAACTTATTAAAAATGCCACAATTTTATAACTCAAAATGATTTTTATTAATGTAGATAAGTAACTTTCATATAATTTTTTCCGTGAATTTCCCGGTATTTTAAAAGCTATTTTGCTATTTGGGGCAAAGAAAAATTCAATAAATAAGAGATTATTTAAATTGGTCCAGCCGATCTTTGTATGTTATATGTAAATAGTATAACTAATCCGACTTTATTTTATTAATTTAGATTAATGTGATAAAATTAACACAAAAAATGTATTAAGTAATAGTTTATAAAGTACAAAAATGAAGTATTTCAAAAGCGTATCAGCAAGACATTTACTTTATTGAAGCTATCTATTTTGCTGCATAAAGTGCACTCGGGTTGATTGTCTTCAATGAAGCACCTTGTGATATACGACATTTTTCGTTTTGTTATCAGGTGCAAGAACAAATAAAGCGGATGGTTTGCCGACACGTGTGCATGCCACGTACAATTGATCATGAGAAAAACATGCGTTTTCTAAATTCAGACCACAAACACTAAGGGATTGGCCTTGTGATTTGTTAATCGTCATGGCGAATGCAAGACGAATCGGGAATTGAATTCGTTTAAACTCAAAGGGCATATCAAGTACATTTCAACTTGAATAAATGTACTTTCGATACTCAGTCAGCTCAACCATCAGTTTTGAAGCCACGAAGTAGTGGGATCGATTCCAACAATGAGAGGAACAATTGATTTTTTTTTTAATTTTTTTTTTAATTTTTTTTTTTATTTTTATTTTTTTTATTTTAGGGAAAATGCAACAAAACCAACTTTACCAAAAAGTAATGAGGATAAAAATCTCTTTCAGTTGCAAAAGTTAAGGTTTTAAAATTAAAAATGAAGACATTTTTAATCGTTTAGAAGATTTGATTTTGATTATTAAATGCCAGAAAAAAGTTAGTTGTTGCTAAATTGAATTTAGCTTTTGTGGGCGAAGCCACGCCAAGTTTCCAATGCCCGTGCCAGTTTTCCAGTAGAAATGCCTGACCAACAAGTAACTCCATACTGAATTTCATTGTTATATGATATTTATTTTCAAAGATATTCTATATCAAAAATTTGGCTTGTATGGGCGGAGCCACACCCCTTGTTCAATGACCGTCTCAGTTTTCTAGTAGAAGCATATCACCAAGTGGCAGCTCCATACTGAATTTCATTATTATACGGCATTTAGTTCCAAAGCTATTCAATATCATAAATTTGAATTGTATGGGCGGTGCCAATCCCCTTTGGCCTATACTTGCTCAAATTTACCAGTCGAAATACACGACAAAATAGTACGTTCTAACCGAGTTTCATTAATGTGTGACTTATTGCTTGAAGGTGAAAATTTGGGCTGCTGAAAAAGTGTCACGCCCTACGTCCATAGCCCATAAAATATTACCAGTAGAAGGGCAAGTGAAAACTAAGGTCGAATACCGAATTGCGTTGCTGTGCGACCTATAATTCCAAACCTATTCGATATAGAAGATTTGATTTGTATGGGAGGTGCCACACCCCCTGAGTTTTTCCGATATTTTAATAGTTATTCTGCTATTCGGGATGAACTCAAATCCAACAAATAAAAGATCACTAAAATCGGTCCAGCCGTTTTTGAGTTATAAATGGTGTAACAAACCCGACTTTGTTTTATATATATAGATTAAAAGAAGAAGCTTGGAAGTTATATATATTTAGTAGAGTGTATCTTTATTCTTTATTCTTGAATGAATGGTTTCTGATTAGAAAAGGAAAGTAAGAGTAAGTAGCAAAGAAAAATAAGAGTTTGGGACAATGAACGGGACTATTATCCAGTATTGAAAATTCCAGTATAAAACAAAAAAAACCCGAGATTCGTTAAGTGTTTTAGCATCATCATTCGTAAAGGATTTACACACCGATTTTTAACGAAATTATACAAAGCTCTTAAAAAGATATTAAAAATCTCTTAAAAGAGATACAAGATATTATAACCTTAACATTTCAAGTTAGTTAAACCGCCTTTCTATAAAACATGATAGAACTTAAACTGTATCGATGAACTTGCTCTTCATAAGTATCTGCCATTGACATTTGTGATAATGATGGCAAAAGTATAAATGTTGGTAGAGACTCTTCACATAGCGATCATCATTAATCTTTCTTATTCTTTTTGTTTTTTTTTTTTTGCAGTGCATCTAATTAAAGCGGCAAACCAACCAGCATCCGGCCTTTACTGGGACTTATTTTAATTGAACTGAAAATACGTGCCACAGAAACACTTGTTGCACAATTAACAAGGACACTGCAAATGCTAAGGACATGAACGAGATCTTGAAATAGGACAAGTACGACAAACATGGCACTATCACCAACACAAACATGGCAGGGATGGATAATTAAAATGTCAGAGTTGAAGTTGTGTGTAATTACGGTTTTATCATTAGTACATTGAGAAGATATTATTAACGAATAAAAAAAATATAGAAACAAGTTCACTTATGGTTTAGAGCAGCAGACGGTGGAGACTTAAAGTTTTATACTGCGTTAAAGATTTTTAAGCTTTGCTATCTTAAAATTAATTTTAAGACTTATTTCAATTAAAGGAGCACTAGCTGTCAAGGGCAGCAGCTCATCGCTTTGCCTCTTTATAAATGGTTTAAAAAAGAAAAGCTTGAAGGTGAAAATCTTTATAAAAATTTACTCATAAATTCTTTTAAAAATTATTTAAGCTCTGATTAAAAATAATTTCAAATAAGTGTTGCCTTGAAATTATTAAGATAACAAAATATAAAGATCCCAAAAAATATTAAATAACAACAAATCAACGCCTGCACTCAAGCAGCCATAGCCACCAACATAGTGCAGTACGAGTCCGCATCTGTTGCTTTCAATCAAAGAAAATACTGTGCATTAGTGTTGCTATCCTTTTCACTCAAGCAGGTAATCTCAGACAAGTCAGTCCCAGTTTAGATGCGTGTTTTTGTACTTTTGTGGCTTGGTGCGTATAATTATCTAGGTGACTGCAAAAGTGACAGTGTCAACTTCAAATTGAATTGCGTTAGGTTGTATTTATTTAAACACAATTAAAGGATGTGCCATAGAAACACACTCAAAATCACGTAACACGTAAGTTGCTACATATATTTCGGGAATAAATATAAAAACCCATTTTTTTTTTAAAGAAAAAGACAATACATTTTTTCAATTTTTGCCACGGTACCACTTGAGACACGTAGAAATATAAGAAATATTCCATGTAATAAGAAACACAAACAAGCTGAAAAGAATTATTTCTCATCAAGCCAATGCGATCTCCCGCACATCAGCTCGAAAAAAAATCGTTTTTTTATTGGGTCATCTGCAGTAGAGTCCAGATATAGCATCCGATGACTTCTTTTTGGTCCCGCAGATCAAGGACAAGCTGCGTGGACACAAAAAAAAGCCGTGTACGCCTTGAAAAACTATGTTTCGGAAGTATCTCTGAAGTATTTCGGAAGGAATGGGATAAATGCTATGACAAATGGTTCGGACGCATGCAAAAATAATCAAAGAAAGATTTATGAAAAAATCTTATTTCAAAAACAATAAAAATAAATTCGGTCTATATTTATGTTTTCAATGCTTGTTTAAAAAAAACTTTGGAAATTTTAAATGGAATATTACACACCCAACGGGCCGAAATCGTAGTGCTTCCAACAAGAATGCTAAAAGAGCACTCTTACCCTGAGCTCTTTTTGTGTGAAGCCAGGAAAAGAAGAATGAGAAACTAAAAACGCGTTTTTCTAAAAACCATGTTTTTGAAAGGTGTGAACAAGATTTCTCGAAAACAGCAGCACGGATCAGCCTAAATTTTTACGCAAGTTTTTTCTTGCATATTTTTTTAGTAATTAATGAGAGGTTTTTTCTCACCCATAAAAATGTTTTTCATTTTCGAATTCCAATTTTCGAGTTAGAGTTCGTATTTGAAATCAAACCACTTGTGCAAAATTTCAAGTGTTTGGCTAAATTTTTGTGAATCTTGAACGGATTTTACCATTTTGGTCAATTTGTATGGGAGGAAGGCATGGTTTTCATTCCATTATGACAACTTTCACGTGCAGAGTGCATATTTAGTATCAAAGGATATGTGCTTTCTTATTTCACAGAAAGTTTAAGAAGAATTTTGTGGAATTTCTTGGGATTTTGCCATTTTGGTCTTCTTAGAGGAGGTAGGCGGTAGGAGGTAGTTTTTGTACGATTTGGCTCAATTTTGAACTTGACCTTGACTCCTTTATAATGATAACTGTAGATGGACTGACAAACGGACAAACATATCTACCAATGTCGAAAATTTTCTAATATTCTTAATTTAACAAACTTAAATAATTAATCTCTTGGACATTTCCTTCTATTTTTTACATTTCTTGTATAGAGTCGAACTATTGTGCATATTTGAGTTGTCAACTAGTTCGCTGTGGAGAATATATTCCTATGATTAGAATACGTTTGCAATAATCTTGAGCCAAATGAGCACTTATGCATAAAGCATAGTTACGAGGGCAATTTGATAAGTCAGTGATTTATTGAATAAAAATAGTTTTTTTCGGTAAAAAGTGTTTTATTTCTCAACACTCCTTTTATATTCATATCGATCCTTTATAGTAGGAGACTATCCTTTTTTATCGATAAATTTAGTACAACGTTTTCCCAATTTATTTTTTTCCTTCCAAATAATAAGTTTTATCAAGGTCCTCAAAAAATGCGTTTTTTTCAGTGATTATCTCTTCATTCGACCTAAATCTCTTGCCGCCGAGCCATTTTTTAAGGGTTTCGAAATAGGAAATAGTCACAGTGGGCTAAATCTGGAGAATATGGAGGATGGGGTAGCAGTTTGTAGCCCAATTTATGGATTTTTGGCATGGTGACTGCAGACCAGTGCGCCGGTGGGTTACCATGGTGGAAGAGCACTTTTTTTCTTCGTCAAATGCGGTCGTTTTTGCTTCACAGCAAAACTTCACAGCAACTGTTAACAATATTCGCCGTAGAAAATTTTACTCTTTTCAATGTAATCGATGTGAATGACTCCGTATGCATCCCAAAAACTGTAGCCATAACCTTGTTGGCCGACAGATCCACATTGATCTTCTTTGGTGCCCGGAGAAGTTTATACTTTGATTGTTCCTTGGTCTCTGATGTGTTGTGAACAATATAAAGATGTTTTGTCTACGGTTACGAAGCGGAGCAAAAACTCCTTCGGATTGCGGTTGAACATCGCCAAACACATCTTTGAAGTGGTCACACTACAGCGCTTATGGTCGAGTGTGAGCAATCGCGAAACCCAACGCGCGGATAACCTTTTTATGTGCAAATATTCATGTAAAATGTGATGCACTTGCTCAATTGAGATAACTGCAGTCACAGCAACCTTACGCACTCATTCTCCCATTGTCGAATATCGCACCATGGACTTCATTGACCATTTCTGCCGTGTCAGCCTATTTTGAGAGAGCTGAACGTTGTGCTGTTACGACCACAACTGAATTCAATAACCACTTCTTAACCATTTAAAATGGATGGTGCAGAGTCCCCATAGTATTTATAAAGTCTTTGCTTGATTGCAGGGATTTTTGTTTACGCAAAATATAATGCTTGATGAGTTTGAATTTTCGAAATTCACTTTTTTCGAAATTTACGAGGTTGTCAAACACAAACTAAATAAGGAAGCTTGCTTTAAATTTGACAGGACTCTATTAAAAGATGATAGTTTGCAAGACTAGTGTTGTATTTAAAGTAACTTCGCGGGAAATTCAAAAAGTCACTGACTTCTCAAATTACCCTCGTATGTGGTCTGTTTCAACTGTTTAAGTTTTTTCTTTTGCGCTAAGCTGCTTAAGTTTGTGTGTCGCAACTGAATATTGTTCTATTTAGTAAATTCTTAAACCATTTTTGTTCTTGTTTTTGCAGTTTTTACAGTAGATGTCAATCATCAGTATTTCCATTTCAAAATTATTGAAATATTTTCAACACTTTATTTTAGTATTAAATCGACAAAATTACTGAAAATTTAATAATTTTGATATTAGAAGTATTCAAATTTTGTTGATATAAGTTCAAAATACAAATTTTTAAAAAATTTAAATTCCTTAATCTAATAGGACTTTAAAGGTAAACTCCAGAGTATTTAGGCTAACTCATATATACGCATAAAGATACATATACCTACATATACTTTACATAAGAATTTATTATATATTCTAAAATTGTTTACTTCGTGCTTGTCCTTATATCTTTACAAATAATTGAATGCATTTATATGAATAACGCCCAAAATACCACTTTCAATGACTGTTAGCACCAGAATTTCAATTACACAGATAAGCCACAAACTAACATCATTGCAATACAGGCAAATAAAGAAGCACATACATAACTTGATCGGACCCAGTTGAAAAAACATATTAGAAACATTACAAAATGAACTTAAATTCATATTTACGAAATAGCAAAAAATTTGATGTGAATTATACACCTTGAAAGTAAAGAAATTATTTTAAAATGAGACAAAACATTTCGCAAAAGTATGCATACTTGGCACATTCAAAATTAAATCAAATAAATTCCTGTGAATATCAATTACTTAAAACAAATATCCATGCCTATGTCTAAAAGACTTTGCTATTAGGTCGCTTTAAAATCAATTGCATGTAGGCTTAAAATGTATTAGAGTGCTTATGCATTCTGCAAATTTCAAATATTACACCCAAAAAGGTAACCAACGTAGCAAAACCCATCTCCCTACCTCTTCCCAACACACAATGCAACATTCCACTGATGCGGACCCAAAAATGTGCACCACGAAAGCACCGCGTACGATAAATTAATTACGCACACTTGCTTCTGTGCGTAGGACAAAAGGGATAATATTTGTGTAAATGTACTTGACGTGTGTATGTGTGTTTGCACGTGTTTATGTGGGAGTGTTGTAGATATAAATCTTAAATTTCTAAGGTTTTTCAATGGTTTGCGGCGCCTTTTACAAGAGCTCTACATTAATTTCAATACTTGTTATGATAAATCTTCAAGGCTTACACATAATTATGCATGTCTCTGGTTAGATACGAGTATGTATATGTAAACGAAGCACTAATTTTTGTATGTAACTCAACAAAAACAAACATTTTATCTTAAGTATTTGAATGAAAATTAAAAATATACTCATATAGTTAAAATATACAAGTTAAAATATGTGAAGGGGCCAGGCCCTGTTGCTGAGACACGCATTTTTGGCAATGTTCTGAACAGATCCTTCTCAACATTTTAGCAAATTTTATTACTCTAGCATTACTTAATACCCAGATATTGTGAGCTGGGTGCATTAAATTTGCATGCGCTATAGAAAAGTTTTGAGAAAATGGCTACCAATTTATATAACACGACTTGAAATTTTAAAGTTTGAACACATATTTCTCAGATTGCCTTATGTTGATGGGAGAGGATTTAATAGTATCTTGAAATTTCTTGAAGAAAATTAAATTAAATTACCATTGAATAACCAGAATAATAGCGTTGAAATAACCGGAAAATTCAATTTAAGCAGATATTAAATTGTAAAAGTTCCCTGGAAAGAAACACGTAGGTCTCGCGACCTTCGACAAAAGTGAAACTTCATAAAAAATCATTGTTTTTCTCAATAAAACAGATTCTTCGTAATTTTTAATTATAAATTTGACAAAGAAATGAGAACATATGATTTTGTATGCATAAATATTTATATCAAACTAGCTTTTTCCCGGCGCGCGTTGCTGCACCCTGCAACTATATGGGAACATAAGTGTATTCAAAGCTTTTCTTAGACCCATAGTTTGACACCACTGTCATTTTCCACTGCCCGTTACAGTTTCCCAGTAGCAGGACATCATCAAATAGTAACTCCATTTTGAGTTTGTATGTAAGTACTGTTACTTTTATTTCCAAAGCTATGCGATATTACAAATTTTAATTGTATGGGCGGATCCACACCCTATTATAAAAGCCCAGTTTTCTAGTAGATGGACATTATCCAGTTTTAGTACAGTTGCCGTCAGTGAGCATACAAAATAAATTACTAAATTTTAGTCTAATACCACCAAAATTTTCCGATATATAGAATTTTTATTAATTTATGGGCGGTAAAAGGGGTGTGGCAACCTATATTTAGCACAGTTTCGGACAGCAAGCAAAAAAAATGAATAACTAAATTTAAGTATAACACCACCAAAACTTTCCGAGATATAGAATTTTTATTAAATTGTGGGCGGTAAAAGGGGTGTGGCAACCTAAATTTAGTAGTTTCCGACAGCAAGCAAATAAAATTAATCATCAAATTTTACCACTAAAATCTTCTGATATATAGAATTTTTATTGATTTGTGGGCGGTAAAAGGGGTGTGGCAACCTATATATAGTACAGTTTCCGACAGCAAGCAAACAAAATAAATTATCAAATTTCAGTCTAATACCACCAAAACTTTCCGAGATATAGAATTTTTATTAATTTTTGGGCGGTAAAAGGGGTGTGGCAACCTATGTATAGTACAGTTTCCGACAGCAAGCAAACAAAATTAATTATCAAATTTTAGTATAATACCATTAAAATCTTCTGATATATAAAATTATTATTGATTTGTGGGCGGTAAAAAAGGGTGTGGCAACCTATGTTTAGTACAATTTCCGACAGCAAGCAAACAAAATTAATTATCAAATTTTAGTATAATACCACCAAAATTTTCCGATATATAGAATTTTTATTGATTTGTGGGCGGTAAAAAGGGGGGTGTGGCAACCCCAGTCTTAGTACAGTTGCCGACAGTGAGCATACAGACTAAGTTATCAAATTGTAGCCTAATACGACTTAAGCCGTTGGAGATATAGCATTTTTATTGATTTGTGGACGGTAAAAGCGAGTGTGTCAAAAAATTTTCTTCATAGTGTCCTTTCTTGGGCCAATACAAATTCATCACGCTCAAAATTGTAAATATCGAAAGACGCGTTCTCGAGTTCATGGTGAGGATATCTTCAAATCCTTTTTTAAAAATTAATATAAAGGTCCTCCAAATATTAACAATATACTAATAGGTCTTCATCAGCTTTTTTCGCTGACAAAATATTTGGAAAATTTTTGAGGAAATTTGAGGAACCCTCAAATTTTTCGACAATTATCGCGGAACCCTGAATATTTTTTAAACACCGACTTTTAACAATTTAATGAGCTATTAAATAAAACAACTAGGTATTATTTTGATATTTCAGATTTAATTGAAATTATTACAAATTAATTACAAAATACAAAATACAAATTTATTACAAATAAATTAATACAAAACATAAACTAAAATAAATTAAAAAAACTTAAATGTGAAGAATGGAGCTGCTTCTTTGACTCCATGATTCCCTTAAAATTGGACGTTATCTTTGATAACTGAACTCGCTTATCTGAGGCAGCATCAAGTTTGTTACGATATTTGGTTTTTGTCGCAACATATTTTGATAACCAAGGTTTTTTTTTTTTTTTTATTCGCACTGGAGGTAAGGAATCTTCTAAAGATACATATGCCCTAACGACCAGTATGTCTTAAATAATGAAACAATAATAAAAATTAATCAATAATTGTCAAAAATTTATACCCTGAGTTCAAGACAAAAAATTGACCAAAATACTGTATTTTTATTTCTAGAAGTTGGTTTGCGGCATCTGTCCAACCCAAGAACCTGCGTGGAAAAGAGATCCAGCTCTTAAATAGAGAACAAACATAAAAATATAACATATATTTGGGCCTCTGAACAATTTAGGAGCACCGTGCTAATGTTATTATATGGACAAGCATTTGGGCCAATGCAGGCAAAAACTTGTGTGGAAAAGAGAACTACTCTCGCCCACAAACCAAGTGACAAAAAATATTTGGTCTAGTTTTAAACGCAGGGAGTAACCTGAGCACACAAAACCCAACTCATTATAAAATTAAGAAAAATTATGTCAACAACAACATGGCATACTTATCTTATTCGGTGATGTTTACTTCACAAAATATAATATGTAAAAGAACAACCGACAACTCTGAATTTTTTAAAGCCAACATTATTACCGATATCACGATATAATCAGCCGCGTATATTTTTGAGATAAAAATAAATAAAATTAAATTAAGTGTTTAAATGTAAAGTTATTTTACGTTTTAATACATCCACCGAATCACACAAATTTATCAAATTATAGTTACTGTTGAAATCACTACACATACAGCGAAAAGGGTCGTGAAGAGCTTAATTTGTACTGCACTGACTTAACTAAAAAAAAAGAAAATGTCTAGATTCTCTCCTCGGAATGTTGAAGTTTAGAGATGAGAAGAGATATTCGGATTCGATCTCACCACAAAGTAATTTATATACGAAGGTAACATTTAGCATTATTCTCCTGCTTCTTAGGGAAGGCAGTAAAATAAGTCGAAGACGGGTCTCATACGAAGGAAGAACAATATTAGGGTTCCAACGTTGATTACGTAGAGCGAAAAGTAAAAACTGTTTTTGAACCGACTCTATTGCATCGATGTGGACATTATATTATGGATTCCAAATTACACACGCATATTCGAGAATTGGCCAAACGAGAGATGTATATACTTAGTAACTTAGTAGGAAAGGGATAATTGAATGCTTTAGCCCATCTTTTAATGAAACCAAGGACACCTCTAACCTTATTTACTACCATATTAATGTGGAGATTGAAGCTGAGTTTTGGATCCACAATTACACCGAGATCGACAAAAGTATTAGCAATTTCTAAGTTAATGTTATTGAAAGCGTAATTTATGCAATGAGAAGTTCTGCGTGCGAATGTCATTTACTTACATTTTTTTTAAGTTAAGATTTAAAATGTTAAATTTACACCAGTCCACTAGTCTATTTAGATCAGATTGCAAACGATGTTGTTCGTAAGGTGATTTGTAGGTATGAAAAAGTTTCACATCATGTCACTGTGTATAATTACTGAAGTAAGGACATTGATAAATAGTAAGAATAAAACCGGTCCGATATGACTACCCTGTGGAACACCTGATTTGACCAAAATATGTTTTGAAAGAGAATTTTTATATATAGCCCTTTGTTTAACAATATGTCAGGAAACCCAATAATATGAAGCTTTTTCAAAAAGCAAAAAGAGATTATGATTGACACTGTCAAAAGCTTTGCCGTATAAATTACATCAGTCTGTAGTCCCAAAGTAAAACCTTTATAACGCGCGTAGTAAACTCTAAGAAGTTTGTTGAAGTAGACCGTCTCTTTAGGAAACCATGTTGAGAAATAGGAATGGATGAAGATACAGGGTGGGTTATTTGATCAGTTATGATTTTTTCAAATTTAGGGATTGCGCTTAATTTTGCGATGCCTCGATAGTTTGAAACTTCAATTTTGGAGCCAGATTTATGAAGGGGTATTATATAAGAATTTTTCCATGTGATGGGAAAATTACCACTTTGTAAGAAAATATTAAAAATTTTAGAAAGAGGAGTACACAGGTTGCTTGCACATTGCTTTAAAATGCAACTCGGATTTTCATCAGCCGGTCGAAAACGAGCTTTTACCTTGGTAATGTATAACAATATTGGAGTCTATTAAGGGGGTTACAAAAGAGTTGACTGGCAGCGGATAAAGATACTCAGTACTCGTATTAAATGGTATGTCACAAAAATAAGTGGTTGCAAACGGCAATGGAATTCGAATGCCTCTTTTGATAGGTTTGGATATTCATCTAATACTACTGTGGGCAAAAAATACCGGTAAATTTGAATTTAAATTTTTTGGGGGGAAAATTTCTGCTGCCGAAACGTTGAAAATATTGCAGAAGGCCTTCGGTGAGCAAGCTCTATCGAAAACAAGAGTTTATGAGTGGTACAAAATGTTCTCAAAGAGGGTTGAGAAAGCGTTGAAGACGAAGCACGGCCAGGACGTCCATAAACTTCAACTGATGAGCTACACCGCAACAAAATCAAAGAATTGGTGCTCCAAAATCGTCGATTGAAAGTCCGAGACCTTACTGACCTTGTTAGAATATCGAAATAATCAGTGAAAACCATTTTGAGTGACCATTTGGGTTTCAGAAAAGTGAAATATCGATTGGTGGCAAAAACGCACTCGTAATTTGTGAACATTTTTCCAAAAACTCGACCCATATCGCAGAATAATCACCGTATTCACCTGGCCTAGCACCATGTGACTTTTGGATTTTCGCTAAACTCAAGAGACCACTCCGTGGACACCGTTTTGAATCGATAGAACAGATAGAAATCGAAACGGAGAAGTAATTGAAGGATATTTACAAAATATTTTCTTCAGCATCTACATATCTCCTTAAAATAAGAAAACCATATCTTTCACAATGTATTTTAAATGGGGAAGTTATGGTCCATTTTAATTTTCAAAGTTTGAACCTCAATATCTCAAAACTTGAACTAGAATTTCAAAATACATACTATAAAAAAGCTAATTTTTGAAATTTTTTGGTGATTGAGGTGTCTTTTTGTACAAAATAATAAAAATTTAATTTAAAGAAATGTAAAAAAAAACGATTCCGAAAAAATAAGGTAATTTTTCCTGTGAAACATCACAAATATAAAAATACTGATATTTATTTGCATCAATGCAATATGAGATGTTTGCATTCATAAGAACAGTCCCCTAGAAAAGTAAAACAGTCCCTTGAAAGATATAACAATCCCCTGAAAGATATTTTCATAAAATCATTTAAGGACAAAATTAAATTGATTTTTTTAATAATTCGGTTCAAAATTCACTTATTTTATATATTTTTAACTTCAAATTGGTATTCGAAGCGAATACAGCTCAAAATAAAAATTCAACTTTAATATCAACTGCAACGAAATCAACCAATGCATCTTGCATATAAGCAAAATCAAAAAAGGCAATTTACCGATACCAACACGCATTGATTACATGTGTACCAAATACCATGATTGCATGTTTTAGCCAAAATTGTTGTCATTGTGTTCATTATATTGTGATATTTTGCATATGACTGTGTGACTAGATGGCTGTGAGTATTTGAGTGTGTGTGCGTGAGTATACAATTATTTGTTTGCAAATGTATTTGTGCGTGTTTTATTGTATGCGTTTCATAATTTATGACTGAAAATTTGCCATTTGACAATTGGCAACGTTTATCATCAGGCACTGCGCTACCTTGTGAGCTTTTACACTCAAGCAAAAAACGTTAAAATAACTGCAATCATGAAAGACTTTTCTTAACATATTTGGCAGTACTATATAAAATATTTCCGAATATTTCAGCAGCTTTTCATTTTATAGATTTTTTATAAACTTGCCTCAAATTATAAAATTTTGCATTTTTTAGCGCTAAAGAGATGCTTATATTTTTGAGTGGGTGTTTTTTTTTGTTGGTGATACAAATTGTTATTAAATTTGGCTAAAACTGGTTTGATTTGTTAGCAGCCCAATTTCTATAGAAATAGTTGAAAATCGATTGTGTAGCGAATGTGTGTAAACACTGTTGATTACTCTCAATGAAAAATATTAATAAAAAGATACAGTAGTTTCGACTATGTCGTAACACAAGACGTAGAATTATTCAATTCGCTTTTGATGACATCTTTTTTAAAAATATTTATTCCATACACCTGAGGATATGACCTTTAAGAGAGTGCCGGAGAGGGTTAATATGTATCACCAACCCCCATTACTTTTGCAAAAGGAACATTTTTGCCTTTGACACCTATTCCCTCCGACCACTCCTTAGGGGCGCTCCCATACAAATTTTA
Organism: Pherbina coryleti; assembly: GCA_943735915.1. Taxonomy (NCBI): domain Eukaryota; kingdom Metazoa; phylum Arthropoda; class Insecta; order Diptera; family Sciomyzidae; genus Pherbina; species Pherbina coryleti. The sequence goes on from OX030948.1 coordinate 175,956,879, forward strand.
TGCTTTTGTCGATAAAACCGGAAACTGTCCATAAATAGGTAGAAAACTTAAACAAGCAAACAAAATTTGTTCAATGCTACCAAGTTCAACAACCCATGTGTCAAAATTTCACTGTCGATAATATGCCCGGATATTTAATTGGCTGCGGAATTTTGACATTTCAATAACAGATTCTGTTAAAAAAGCATGCCCCTCAAAATTACTCAGTATTACTGGGCTACGCGAGTCTGTTAAAAACAACATGCCCCCAAAAGTATGCTTTTTTTTAATTATAAGATTTATGTCTTCACGCTAGATGGCGCTGTCTTCGCCGTCGAAAAAACCGGAAGCCGTCGATAAATAGGTAGCAAGTTTAAGCAAACAAAAACATCAAATGTTGGCTTTATATTTCATGTAATTGTGTAAAATTGATATAAGTTAGACAGTTCTAACATGAATTTTTGTCGCATTGAGGATCAAGCAGACCAACAAGTGCTAAGATCAACATTGTACGATTAGTACTTTAGGCCCACCAAAGGCTCAAAAAGTAATGTAAATACCGACACCTGATCACTATCAACCACCCTACTTACCTCCGAGAACGACGTATTCTACGTCAAAAACATAATTAATATAAAAATTAAATGCTTTCTTATTAATACATCCCATGAATATTACATAAATATTGTTGAGTGTGACCAATATTTACCGCTTACTGTACATTCCACCCAAATACTATTCGTGTTCACCATCCCACACAAAGCTGAACAACCAAAACATCTCTCCGTAATTTTCACTTTAAGAGTAGTTTTTGTTGTGCGCCTTATAATAGGCTTCAAATTTCTGTTTGTTGATGAAACTCAGCAATTTGTCGTTACATACATACATATTTGTAACTACATGCACTCAAAGGATACGGATGCCGATTAATCATGATGATTATTGCAGTTGTTGTGATTGTTTTTTGACAGCAAAAACTTGACATTTGGTATTGTACGTTTGGGCTGGCTCTTCGAGCTTTGCTTGCTTTGTTGCCTACCGAATTTTCATTGTTGGTTATTTCATGGTCACGCATCAATCGTTATTAACTATTTTGGAAAATACTTAAACATACTATAATATGATGATATATGAAATATTGGTTTTTCAGAGCGTTTTTATTGTGTTTTGAGAATAATTTGAAATCATGTAAGGTGCAACATTTAAAATAATTTTCTAAACTGGGATTTGAACCACGGACCACGCAGAATGTTGCATTGGCATCGAACGATCCACGCACTTTAACGCGTGGACACTTTCGGACACGGCCGTCATCTCATCCTCATTGAATTAGTGTAAAACGGATTTTGGAGTCGCTGATTACGAAATATAGTTCAACATTCTGATTCCAGGGCTGCCAACTGCCAACTCAAATAGAGTTATATATTATGTCCGGGTATGGGCACCACTACATTTAAAGCTTCTGTATTGCTTCTGTCTTTGCCTTTTGTCTTTAATTTTTTGTTGCGTTTTGTGTTGCTACATAAGCCTTTACTCTTAATTCTTGTTCTCAACGCTCCCAGAGGGCTCTCTGCCCATAGCTGATCATGTCTAATCGGCGGATTTTAATTAAATTTTGGATAAAAAGTTTTTTGGGGTTCCAGATCAGGAACCCCAATTCCTGATCAATTGTCAATTATTTTAGCATGAAGGCAAAATTTGGTTAATAAGGTCTTATAAGAGTTCGCTGTTTGCGAAAAAGGTGATTCAACATTCTGATGGGGGTTCCTGGGGTTCAACTTTTAGAATTAAATACGTACGTTGACTTTTAAGTCTTGAACTCGTATGGTATCACTAATGTGAATGTGAATATGTCAAATTTGACATTGTCATTGTAAAGTTTAACAATTTTGATGGTGAACGTACTCAGAACGTTTTGTCATATGTGTGCTTTTTGTGTTGTTGAAAAAAATGGAATTAAATCGTTAACATTTTCGTGCGTTGATTTTCTACGACTTTCGATGTGGATTAAACCAACAGCAGTGTGCAGATAAACTCACTTCGACTTTTAGTGTTTAAGCACCATCTCCAGTCACCATGTTTCGCTGGTTTTCCGAATTCAATCGTGGTCGCACTTCGCTACAGGATGAATTTCGTGGAGGTCGTCCAAAATCTGCTGTTATGCCAAAAAACATCGATGCTCTGCGTGAACTGATATTGCAAGATAGTCATGTGACCTACTGTGAGATAGAGTAATCTTTGGGGATAAGTGGGACCAGCATTCATTCAATATTGCATAAATATTTGATTTGATATAAACGGTTTTCCATTAAGAACTTGACAACTTTTTTTTTAAATAAAACTCAAACCATTTGAGATATTTCAAAAACTTTATTATCGGCTTGAAGTACAATCAAAACATTTATGAAAAGAACTCGACTTCGTTCATATGGCCACCGCGGGCACGTATGCAGCGGTCGACTCGTTGGATCCAATTTTCGATGACTTGGCCACACATTTCGGCCGAAACGGCCGCTATTTCGCGTTCAATGTTGGCTCTGAGCTCTTCCAACGTCGCCGGCTTGTTACGTTACGATCGTTATCGTCGACGAAAAAATATGGTCCAAGGACGTCGCCGGCATGCAAACCGCACCACAAAGTTATTTTTTGTGGATGAAGTGGTGATTCATGAAGCACATGTGCATTTGCACCCGACCAATAAATAACTCATATTTTGCTTATTGACGGAAATTGCAGTTAACGCTCTTAAAATTGCGATCACCGACTCCGAATTTCGGTAATAAATTTTTATAATTTGCAGACGTTGTTCGTTCGTGTACTTTACCATGATGAAAATGTTGAGTTTACTGAATAAATTGACAGTGACAGTTCGATGATTAGTGAAAGCGTTCGTTCAGAAATTTAATTCAAAGTTGTGAAATCCCTATTGGAGAACCCTTTATAACATCAAAAAGATTTGTTCGCTTTGGATTCCGCATAAATTGACAATTGCTCAAAAAAAGGCTCGCGTCGATTGATCGAAGGAAATGATAAAAAATACAATCGCGGTGCTTCAAAATATGTCTATGACATCGTAGCAGGTGACAAATCAGGGATTTATGAATATGAACCCGAAACTAAACAACAATCGACTGTATGGGTCTCTCAAGATGAGGCAAATGCGCACGAAGCTCTTGGAAGAGTTCGCCTGTTTTTTCGGAATAACTAGACATGTCGCCGCCGTTTCATTAGAGCAACGTAGAACGGTCAATTCTGAATGGTACACCACCATTTGTTTGCCAGAAGTGTTCGGAAAAATCAGGGAAACCAATCGCAGAAAACGAATCATTCTCCGCCACAAAGCAAGCTCTCACACATCAGCTGATCTGAATTCACAAAACATAGAATTGATGGGTCATCCGCCGTACAGTCCTAACTTGGCATCCAATGATTTCTTCTTATTCCCGCAGATCGAAAACAATTGCGAGGTTAACATTTTTCGACGCCTAAAGAAGCGGTTGATGCCTTAAAATCACATGTTTTGCTACCTCAATCGGAATGGAAAAAGTGCTTCGAAAATTGGTCCAAGCGCATGCAAAAGTGTATCGTTCTTCATGGAGAATATTTTGAAAAAATAATAAAACCATTTTCGATTGTAAACATTTGTTTTTATTTTTCCATCACAAGACTAATACTAAAAAGTCGACCCTCATAGTACAGGGTTGCCCATATTCGACGGACCCATTTGGCAACGCCATAACTTTTGACAGATATGTCAGATCGCTTAATGACATACCGCGTTTGAAGCGTCAGTCCAAGCAGATTTTTACCATGGAACAATACACGCACGCGAGCGCTCTGAAATAGTTGAAATTTACATTCAACAGAAGAAGTCAATTGTGAAAACTCAACGTGCTTTTAAAAACTTAAAAAATGTGAGAAGTGCGCCTTCTAAGAACACCATTAAGCGTTTATACGAAAAATTTTCGACTGGTGAGGCTCTTTCTAATCCGAAGAGGCCAAATAAAAGTCGACCAAGGCAATCGGCCGAGAATATCGCTGCCGTACGAGCCAGTGTTGAGAGGTCCCCAAGAACATCCCAAAAACGCCGTTCTCAGCAGTTGGGCATGGCTCGGTCCACTTTACAACGGATTATTCGCGTTGATTTGCATTTGTTCCCGTACAAAATTCAATTGACGCAAAGATTGTTGCCTGCGGACAAGCCTCGTCGATTGGAATGGGCCCAAAGAGTCATCGAAATGGCCGAAGATGACGAGCAATTTTGGAATAAAATTATCATGTCCGATGAAGCCCATTTCACATTGAATGGGACCGTAAATAAGCAAAATTGCCGTATTTACGCCACTGAAAATCCTCAGGAGATTCAAGAAGTGCCTCTTCATGACGAAAAAGTCACAGTTTGGTGCGGCGTTAGTGCGAAAGCGGTCATTGGGCCGTTTTTCTTCCAAAATGAAAATGGCCATGCTGTTACCATCAACCAGGAGCGTTATCGCGACATGATGACCAATTTTGTGATGCCAATTATTCGTCGAAAGCGTATGAGGCAGTTCTGGTTTCAACAAGACGGCGCTCCACCGCACACAAGTCGCATAACAATCGATTTTCTGAAGAATTTGTTTCCGGGCCGTTTGATGTCGAAAAGTGGTGATTTGGACTGGCCACCAGGTTCGCCCGATTTGACGCCGCCTGACTTCTTCTTGTGGGGATATTTGAAGTCAAAGGTTTACGTTAACAAGCCAAGGACCGTAGAAGAGCTCAAGGACAACATTCGTGAAGAAAGAGCAGCTATTCCGGCCGAAATGTTGGCGAAAACGATGGAAAATGCTGCAAAAAGGGCACAATACGCCATCAACGCCAGAGGCGGCCATTTGAGAGATATCATATTCAAAAATTGATGCAAACAAATCTACTTGGAACAAATTAAATGATTAAGATTGCCAACCGCCAAATTTTTATTTTTTTCTTTGATTTTTTTAACAAAAACATGGGTCCGTCGAATATGGGCAACCCTGTATATAATTGCCGAATCTTCATAAAATTTTGAATATCAAGGTTCTTGGTGTCGTTGATTAAGGATATGTGTTGAAATTTCAAAATTGAAAGATGCCAACTTTCAAATTTCTTACAAAGGAGGCAAAATTTGGTATATATGGTTTTATAAGGGTTTCTGGGGTCGTTAATTACGAAAATCGGGTTCAAGTTCTGAATTCAGGGCTGACAACTGTCAATGTCCTAACCATATATTCAAATATGAGTAATTAACCGTATTTTATAAGAGGATCTTCATAAAATTTTGTTTGTTAATGTGTTCATGATCTCCGATCACGAATATGAGGTTAATATATATTCCAGGGTCCAGAGTCCAAATTTGACATAAAGGGTTATCCATTTTAAAATAAAAAAAATAAACACACTAAATATGAAGATTTTTGATAAAATTTTTATTTCGTTATAATATTTGGACTTTATAGTCATTATAGTGGAATACAATGTCATTCAAATGTCCTCCACGGGAGTTTTTGGGCACAACTCGGGCACTAGCTCGGCCATGACTTGACGAATGTTAGTTTTTGCTTCTTGATCGTTTTCAAAAAAATCCGGATCAATGACACCATCAGACCGTAATGCACACCAGAAAGTCACTTTTTGCGGATGCAATGGCTTCACCACAACCTCTTGGGGATTTTCAGAGCCCCATATACGGCAATTTTACTTATTCGCGTATCCTAGCGCGAAATGTACCTAGAAAATGGGTTCGAAGAAAATTTGTTTCGAAAAATCAGCATTGTTTTTAAGAACAATTTAACAATTTTAACACGTTGTTCTTTGGTAAACTTTCCATATTGCAAAATGGCAAACAATACCTTTAACTACACAAAAACCACTTTAGATGACATTTGACAACTGTCAAGTCCCAGGGCTGTACTTTTTGAAACCAGAAATAGATAACCCGGTATAAGAGCTTATAAGGGGTAAATTTTCTAATTCCAGGGCTGCTAACTGTTATTTCCTTACCTTGAGGGTCAATTATGAGCAATGAATCTTATCGACGGATCTTCATAAAATTTTGTCCCCGATGCTTGAGTTGCTGTGTCAGCGCATTTTTTACCGTTACTAATGTTTATACACTAAGTGATGAGTTATCTAATGGAAAGCAAGTAAAATATAATTAAAACTTAGTTTAGTTCCATCGAAAAACAATTTAAAAACTTTTAAAGAAGGGTGACGTTGTACTTCAACCGGTCTAACTTGCGTTCAACTTATTGCTTCCATAACTTAACCAAAGTAAAGCAAATATAACAGATATACTTGTGGTGACTCAATACCACCACATATACACACCGACACCACAACATACAAAACAACATACAAACTTTACAAATATTCACTTACACATTTATTTAAAAAATTATTATTTAAGATTTCAAAATTGTCAATTTTTATTTATCAAAAATTTTGTATATCATTTAAGTTATAAAATTGTGTTCGATGTTTTCACAAGTTTTAAAATAAATTGTTGAAAATATTTGTGCTCACCACATACTTACGAAGGTAAGAGAACATGTCTTAAGGTTCAAAAACTAATCTCATCGATAGAATCACTCGTGCGCGGACTGCGCAAAAGTTGATGAGGATGATGGAGCAACATGTTCAAAGGAAATCAACACGGTATCGACATATCATATTTTAGTTGAGCAGTTAAAACCAATAGTACCAACCTTTATTAGTATAAGGAGGAAGTAAAAGCTGCAAACCTATCGTCTGGTATGAAATTCTCTTTTGAACGCAATCTCCAAACAACTCCTTTGACGAAGTGAAAATGAAAATTAAAAAGAGTGCATGAATTTTCATAGCATAAAAACGAGATGCAAATATGGAAAATCAACCGTAGAAGCAATCAGCAGAACCGAATTTCTGCTGATTGCTTCTACGGTAATTAATTAATAGTGGTAGTAATTGAATAAACCCTCAACCATCAACAATGAACCATCAACCATGGACCATCAACCATGAAACATCAACCATCAATCATAAACATGAACCATCAACCATCAACATCATCAACTTCAATATCAACGGTAACATCAATATCAACGTCAGCATCAATATTAACATCAACATCAACATCAACGTCAACATCAACATCATCAACATCAACATCAACATCAACACCAACATCAACATCAACATCAACATCAACATCAACATCAACATCAACATCAACATCAACATCAACATCAACATCAACATCAACATCAACATCAACATCAACATCAACATCAACATCAAAATCAAAATCAACATCAACATCAACATCAACATCATCATCATCATCAACATCAACATCAACATCAACATCAACATCGACATCAATATCAACATCATCAACATCAACATCAACATCATCAACATCAACATCAACATCGTCATCAACATCAACATCAACATCAACATCAACATCAACATAAACATCAACATCACCATCAACATCAACATCAACATCAACATCAACATCAACATCAACATCAACATCATCAACATCAACATCAACATCAACATCAACATCAACATCAACATCAACATCAACATCAACATCAACATCAACATCAACATCAACATCAACATCAACATCAACATCAACATCAAACTTCAACATCAACATTAACATTAACATCAACATCAACATCAACATTAACATTAACATCAACATCATCATCAACATCAACATCAACATCAACATCATCAACATCAAAATCAAAATAAACATCCACATCAACATCAACAACATCAACATCAACATCAACATCAACATGAACATTAAAATTAACATCAACATCAACATCATCATCAACACCATCAACATCAAAACAAAAATAAACATCAACATCAACATTATACTTCAAAATCATGATCAACATCAATATTAATATCAACACCAAGAACATCAACATCACCACCAACATCAACATCAACATCAACATCAACATCAACATCAACATCAACATCAACATCAACATCAACATCAACATCAACATCAACATCAACATCAACATCAACATCACCACCAACATCAACATCAACATCTGCATCACCACTAACATCAACATCAACATCAACACACCACCAACATCAACATCAACATCAACATCAACATCAACATCACCATCACCATCAACATCAACATCAACATCAACATCAACATCAACATCAAGATCAACATCAACATCAACATCAACATCAACATCAACATCAACATCAACATCAACTTCAATATCATCAACATCATCAACATCAATATTAACCTCTACAACAACATCAATCTGATCAATCTGATTAGGCCGTTGTTATACAGACGCTCACGATCACATCACGGGCACGCATTGTTGTTGTTTCAATGTAAAAGGGAAATTTGAGAGAGTGAGCTAGGAAATTTATTTTGCTCAAACTGGTCACCAAATGATTCCAAAATGAAATGGAATCACGAGATCAAAACAGGGTTTCGCTGTGCAATTATTCACAACATTTGTGTTTTTGCATGAAAATAGTACACTTTTAGTACGAAATGCATGAAAGCAGTAATGAAACCTGCTTAATAGCAACACTTACCATACTCATGCTCGTGATACTTTTTTGCATAAAGTATTAAAAGTAGCAAGAAGTGTACTAGTGTTCAGGGATCAAATGAGCGTCTGTATAACATACTTTCATCTTAGAGCTCATCAAACGAAAAAAGAGCGTAAAAAAGGACGTGATCTTGGATCATATGAGCGTCTGTATAACAGCGGCCTTATCATTTACATCAACTTAGTAAACTCCAACATCAACATCAATATCTACTTTAACATCAATATCTACATCAACATCAATTTCTAAATCAACATCAATTTTTACATCAACATCGTCATACTCAACTTCACGATCAACATTATTATTATTTTCCTTTGCAACATCAGTTCCTTTGGAAATCAGTTCCTTTTCCGTCACTACAATCCTTTCCTAATAGCATTACTAGTGATTTGTTAGAAGCCTTATTTTATTTGTTTGAAGGACGATACAACGGCACTGGTTTGATAACAACATATGCCCGTACCATAACTAAGCTCCCGTTTTTTAAGAGTCTTTTGACATTAAAACATAACTGAAAATGCATTCTGAGCCAATCACACGACGTCCATGAGTTTGTTTGTGTATCTAGTTTGTGATGGTGAATGACATACTAACATATCACATACAAGTTCTCCATCGAAGTTGTTCGCTGACATTTCTACATTTCAACTTTTGACTTTTGTTTTCAATTCATTCCCTGTGACAATATCCTTTCTCGATTCCGCTTTATTGTCCCTGCTAGGAGCTAATTATATAAATTAGTGCCGCGGCGGAGGCTTGAAATTAATCACAGTACAATTGATGTCTATTGTGCTTCAATTAGTGGCTCATTGTAATTATTAGTGGATTAGACGTTTTTCGTGTAGGCTTGGAGATATAAAGTGAGTTGGTTTGGAGTTGGTGCTTGATATTGACAACAGTTTTTGTGCCAATTGTAAAGTCTTTTTCGATTCGAACATTGTTGCTGGCAATTGATATCAAAAGGATTTCATTATAATTTCTGTTAGCTTATGTAGTTGGAAGTGTAATTTGAAATTCGAACAATAAAATTATTTTTAGAAAAAGTTAAAATGAAATGTAACACAAAAATAATAAAAAAGAAGAGAGAAAGAACACACTCTGATGTTATTTAAGAATTTATTACAATGCATTCGTAAAATTTTGAGGTGTGTCGGCTGCCTGATGATTCTTTCATAAAATATATGACTGCATGTGTAAGAAAAGTTGAACGTAAGCTTAAACCTAATCAAAATGTTAAGAAACTCTAATCCTAGGCAATAGTAAAGCACAAACAAGCATATGCACAGATAGACACAGAGTGAACCTGCATATATTGTGACGCACATGTGCCCAATGTTAAAACTTGACCAAGATGTGCAGAAGATTTGAAGCAAAGTTTCTGCAAAGTCGTGGTAATAGTTTTATGACTTAATATTAAGTAATTTTAGATCCTTTGAGATAGTCCATCAAATAGAAAAGGATTAAAATGCAAGACAAAAAGGTCTGGCATTTATATATGTATGTAGCTACATAGCTAGACAAGAAGTTATCTTACATAAATTTATGCAAACAGAAATACATACACACATTCTAACAAATATAGTAGATAGCAAGTTTAAGCATTTGAAAGTTGCTTAGAAAGTTAATGGCTAGAATTTTGAAAAGTTTTTTAATTTATTGTTGTTGTTGATCCAAATGCACTTGTTGCTATCCTTAGCCTGGTAATCATAGCCTATTTCGATTAGTAAGAGAGAAAGGATTAAACATGATATCAAGTTAGCTTTTTATAAAGTATGATTTATGAAGTGACTTTTTGATATAAGAATATTTTATGTTTTTCTATTTGAAAAATTATTCTTGGACTAATTACCGATTTAGAACGTAATTCAATATGATGCTGCATACACTCTACGACAAAAAGATAGTACATGTATGTACATTTTTAAATTTTTATTAATGGTATTCTTGCAAAGCGGCAAAGTTATATTTAGGGCAATTAGTTATTTTTATCAGGTAGATTGTGTGAACGTCCCCTAAAACCGATTGTGCATTTTCAGAGATATGTCAGCTGTTAATGAAATTTTTATTTTTTTTATTTTGTAAACAAATTCAAATTATTTAAAATTCACCACTGAGGGTGAAAAAATAAATTGTAAAAAAGTAGGTTGAATAAAATTTTCTCAGTTATTTTTAAGAAGTAGTTTGATTTATTGCTATTTAGAATATTTTTTATTATAAGTTCTGTAGCTCAGAGGGTAAAGCGATCGTCTCATTATATGCTAGGTAGTGAGTTCGAGCCTCAACGGGTGGAAAAATAATGGACAAAGACTAAAAAACAGAAAATAATAATTTAATTAAAAAAAAATTTTGAATATACCACGTTTTTAAACTAGGTCGTAGCAGTCGCTTAGCAAACACTTACTTGTTTGCTAGCTAGCCACATAAATTGGTACGTTGTGAAGGCAATTTAGTTGAGTGGCTAGCTCCAATAGATTTTTCTAAAAACTATATAAGCAAAGATATTAAATAGGTTTTGTTATTTCAATTAAATGAGGATTCTACTTTTTGTCAATAAAATTACCAGATCTCAAACATTCAATTACAAAAAAATGTTAATATATTTTAGTAGAAATACAATATTTTATTGTATTCGGTGTTTTTGAACCAATCCTTTCTTTTTATTTATTTTCTTATCATAAGGAATAGCCTATCATAAGGAATATAACGTAAATTTCCTTTCTCTAATATCGAAAACTGCTTGATTGAGAGTTAATCCTTGCGATTTTTAATATTAAAGGCATACGCAAGTTGTAGTGAAAATTTCTTGCGAGTAAAATTGTTTGATCCTTTTTTGAATGATACTACTACGGAAGAAATAAGTAAAACATTTAAATTGTTGTATTTTGGTCCAGAATAATTTGGAAACTTGATCATAATGCACAAAGGAAATTCCTCTATAAATCGGCCACTTTCGCAATTGTTATAGAAAATTTCAACAACCTCACCTATGGCCCATTGCACAGTCCTACTAATAGAAAAAGATTTTGACTCATTAATTTAAGTCTCAATTTTTGGCTTAAGCCTCTTGCATCGTCGAAGGAGTCTGACAACGCTCGTGGGTGCGTAAAGCATTTATGATTGTCACAGCATTGCCAACATTTTTCAGCTTCTTAATGTTGTATTCTTCAATTTCAGCGCTTTTTGTGATTATTCACGTTAAACATTTTCAAAAATGTGTCTAAAAATGCACCGGAAGTTTACCGTTTACATACAATTTGGCCACAAAGTAACAAATGGTAACATTGATGTCACAAATGGGTAAATGTGCGTCAAACGTGATCAACTGCCACCCCAGAGGTCCCGGATTCGAATCCCAGCTAGGCCATGATCCTACGCTTTGACCTTTCGCGTTTGCAATTTTCTTTCATTAAGTAATCAGCTGAAATTGAAAACTCATCAATATTTACGACTTGGAGTTGTAGTTTGTGGATGAGATTGCCTTATTAATTGAATTGAATTGATTGCCCCATCGCTCACACTAATCTACCACCCCATTTCGAACCAAAGCAGACTTGACTGAATAGGTATTACACCTAAAAACCTTGGTTCAAAGCTTAAAAAAAAATGATAAGGTTATGTATGTTATACTCTGAAGTACAAATCATACTCCATTATGTGTGTCAAATTAAGTAAATTCAACAATACAATAGAAAGCTTACGTTTTATTATAAAATTGACGTTATTAATGCTATAGAACTTACAAAAAATAATAGCTTTACATTAGGAAATAATTGTGTACAAATAAATGTACATACTAAAATAATCAAAAATTATGAATAAAATCATAATATATATCAATCAATACAAGTACAAGTAAGTAACCTGTTCAATAATGCTTTATCTACATTAGCGAAGATTGTCAAAAAAATATTCAATAATAATAGACATATTGGATTACAGGGCGTGCCGAATTAGTCAGGGGCCGGATTACCGGGGGTCCAGTGTAAAAAAAAGATGAACGCTGATTGTTGATTAAAAATTTGATTTGTAGACAGTTCTTCTAATGATACTCTTAATAAACATTCCCTGAAAGTTTGTTGTTCTGTCCAATTTGCCTCATTATCTGGTTCATCACGAACACTTTCCTTATTTAATTTAGTATTGCGTATTGTTGTGTTAAATTGTTGTTTAAAACAAAAACCAAGACTCGACTTTCATCTCTATTCAAATGCTGAGTGCTCCCTCTTGATGCTCCTGAATATATAATGCTCCTATACGAAACCGTCTAGTGCAGTTTTAATGAACTAAATGTTGACAATATTTAGAAACATTTCTAAGTCTATATTTCAATCCATGTCGCGATCAATATCACAATATCCTAGATCCTAGGACCTACAAATTAGAATATCGTGATATTGATCGCAACATGGATAGGAATGGAGGCTGAGAATTATTTCCAAATATTGTATAAAAAATTCATTTTATTAAAACTGCTAAAGACGATTTTATAACTTATTTATTGGTTTTTTTGTTAATTATTTAAATTTAAATCTATTGGTGTTTTCGTTTCTACAAAAAAATGTTGCCCTACCACAGTGCAACATTTTTCAAGTGTTGTACTCAACCCTCAAAAAGTGCAGGTTTTGAACACAAAATACTACCCTGCTTACTCAATCAGCTGATATATTTGTGTGCGCCAAAAATAAAAAATTTGCTTTATTAAAAATATTATTTAAGTGTCAAATTATGAATGCATATATTTAACCTTGTCTAACACACGCATTTCATAATATTTTCGTTTAAAGCAATCAGCTGATTTTCAGGGCAACATTCTCCCCTCAAAAAGTTTCGCAGGGCAAGAAATGTGCCTTTTTTGCCCAATATAAATGTAACATTTTAAGAAACGAACGCAGATTTTTTCACCCGTTTGCACTAATATAACAATCGAACACGAAAAAAGAAGAGGGCAATGAAAACGTAACATTTTTTGGTAGAAACTAAAATACCATAAGTTATAGTCATGAATTGATAGAATCTGATAATGGTTTGATGAGTTGGTGTTAAAATCAGCACATTCTTAGGGGAAGCAATGAAAGCTAATAAGCCTACCAGTCACCAAATAATGAAAAATTAAAAAAAATTGCAAATTTCTTTTATTTTACAGGGTTTACCAACACATGCAAATAAAAACATTAAACAATTTAATTTTAATGTATTTGCATCCATTTACAAACTTCAGCATAGCAGTTATTTATTTTAGTTAGTAATAAACAGCTGTTGCAGCGAACAACATTCGCCTTAATGTTTTTGTTGTTGTTGTTCGGTTATTTATAGCGAGCGAGCGAAGCGAACGACGGATACATACAGAAGCAGGCAAGCAGCAAACTGAATTAAGCGAATATGTATCAACAAAGAAAGATATGGAAATATTTTTTTTCAATAAATTTCTAAACTAAACAGAATTTCCAAATTTGGGCTTCGCAGGCACCTAATTTAAGATCAGTAGAACAGTTTAGAAAAAGAAATATTAAAATCGGTCAACCCATTTCAGAGTTCTGTTCCTTTAAACATTCTTCATGCAAGTTGTTCCATGGGAGCTTCGCTCGCTTCGCTCGCTCGCTCCAATCAAACTAAAAAGTATAAAATAATTTCTGCTAGAGTGGGGCTTTTAGTTCTCATAAAAACGTTGGGCGCATGCTATAGAGAATAGTGAGGAGTGTTATTAACAATTCTAATACGTTAGTGAATAAATGATTTCTTAACTCAGGTGCCTTGACTGTCAGGATAGAAGACCTTGCATGGAAGACAGATTCAAGTTTGCAGACATCTATTGCGTTCAGTCCAGTAAGACTTGGGTTTCAGAATTCTTCAATTTTAATGTTATCAAAGTTATCAAGGCTGGCAAGTTTTTTTTGTTATGCCTCATTGATAAATTATTCAAAACTTATTTATTAGCAATTAAAAATTTGAATATATTAACTCCTTAATATTCCCCAGAGCATGCGCCCCAAGTTTTTATGAGAACTAAAAGCCCCACTCTTTATAAAAACGTGGTATATTCAAATATTAACTAAATTATTTTTCTTTTTTTGTTTTACATAAAATTAATTTTTTTAATGTTTAATTTGAAATAACGACATGGCAGTGGCAAATTGTTAATATACAAAAATAAAGATTTTTAATTGTGAGTACACCCTCCTCCCTCCTTTTTCCAGTTATGCGAATTGGTAGTGACTTGAAAAGTTTTTTAATGTATTCTTTCGGAATCGATTCCGACTTCGATATAATGATACTTCTTTGTTCTTCGATGGTATTGTATTGTCAATTTTCGGCTTAAGATTCTCTCGCAAGGCATCCCCAACAGAATTCAATAATGCTAAGGTCAGGTGAACATGCGGGCCACACCAATATTTCTTGAAAAAATAAACTTTACTAAACTCGCTGTCTATACAGCCGCATTGTCATGATGGAATATCATTGCACTTTCAATTCGGGTCCGTCAAGATAAAATTATCGTAACATAATTTTTTTTTCCATTTAACGTGTTCTTTAGCAAAATTCAACCGTGCAAAATCCAATTCAATATTTAGCCCGATGTTTCGTTGTAAGTAGCGGGTTTCTTTACAATTTTTGACAATTCTTTGAATTAATTGTTATTGATTTTTTTTAAATCCTTTGCAAATTTATGACTTGTTTTTTACTCCAGCTGTTTCTGCGATTTTCCTGGCAGTGAAGTTAGAATTTTAAGCTAACCACAACCATGGTAGAATAAACAAGGTAGATGCAAGGCTGCTTGTGCTCTTTTTTTTTGTCAACCATAACTCTCAAAATATCGAAAGAAAGCAAGAAACGAAAAGTAATTCAAATTGAAATAGTTTCGATTTGACAGTTCTGTGTCCACGCTCTCTGCCTTGCATCTACCTTCTTTATTGTACCATGACCACAATATGGCGCGTTCTAAGCGTCTAACCGCTCTTGGGCGTCCACTGTTAACAGCGTTACCATGATGTTCAGGTTATACTAAATTTAAATCACTTTACAACTTCTCTTTGGTTTTTTGTGATCTCACTAATTTACATGTTTTCATTATGAAGGTTTAAGGTAGCTTAACACTTTCATACAGTTAATCTTTCACGCCCCATTTTAATTGCAATTACTTTGATTTACTTTTTCATAAGTATTTATAACGAGATTAATGAATCCTTTACATCTAAGGGTATTTATTTTGTGGCTTACAAACTAACACTTAATTAATATGTTATAATTTGGCGCAGAATTTTTTGTATGTTTTTTAAAATAACGAAATTTCTCTCTGAATGTTTGACCAATATACACTTAAGGGTTAGAAATACATTTAAAATCTACTGTAAAATATACTGCCGGGAAACAGCAACAACTGGAAGATAATCAGCTTTTCGAAGAAGCTGAAGGGCTATTATATGCGCCTGGAATTGCTGATTGACCCACAAGTCGCAAAAACTAATATTTTTATCGTCCTAAAACTGTAAACACGATTTTCTTCAAGCTACGTTTTCAAAAACGGCTGCCACTGTAGCTCAAAAAGTAATTAACCGATCGGGCTGAAACTTTGAGGGGTTTTAGTCAACATAATTACCCATAGAATAATCCTTAAATATTACATATTTTGCATAAAAAACAATTTTAAGGGAGCAATAACTGTCGAAAAAATAGGTGAAAATACGAATGTTTTATTAAAAAGTGTACCAAATTTTTTATTTCGTACTTTTTTTTAATTTCATAGGTTTACTCTATGCCTTAACTCATCAGTAATCGAAATATTTTTGTTTTTTGAATTCAGACCAATAGAAAAAGCTGGGTGAAGGCAGCCGTTTTACGACTTCGGCAAAAACGGCCTTCGTGGAGGGACTGTACCGCCGCCATTTTGTATTAAAAAAAATAGTTTTTATTACCAGACACATGTCAGTAAATTATATCAAAAGTGTAAAATGATTTTATTATTTTATCACCCTCAAAATAATTCACGAAAAATTACTGATTTTCGAACATTTACATGTATTTCTCCCCTTAAATAATAGAGCGCAATTGCGCGACAGTACACAAACAGAAAAATTTTAAAACTTATAGTAAATTATATTTTGACGAAAATTTGTAAGTGCTAACTCTAAATATATGCAATTGGTTTTAAGTTTATAAATTAAATAAGTAACGATTTATTAATACATTGTGAAAAAAAAGCAAAATATAAATACAGGGTACGGATAAGTCCGCTCATTAACGCACGCGAGCCCGTAAATGCTCGTGCATCGTTTTAAACATGGGTGAGTTCCTAAATGCATTTTTACAAAGCATCAGTAGGGGTATTCACGATACGCAGCTCTTTGTAGAGCTCTTGTGCAAAAGAGCAAAAGTGCAACAAAAAAGAGCTCTACAATAACAAAATACACGTGCTGTCAAAATTGTTCTTTTTTGTTCAAGCGCACTGGCGATACCCTGTAGTTCTTTTATAGTGCTCTTGAGCTCTTGTGTGAATTTTTGACAGCAAACAAATAGTGACGGTATATTGTGTACACTTCTATGTACTAACTTCATTAATATCATAATTTCACATCACTAACTTTCTAAGCTGACTGAACTTCAATTGTAAGGTCTGGGTATGGGGTGTGTTCACAGTTTGTTGCGCTTTTTTGCTCTTTTGCACAAGAGCTCTACAAAGAGCTCCGGATCGTGAATACCCTTAGTGTGTTTTTCCTTTAACTGTGGCTTACCAGATTCACCAAAACTGCGCAACTAGATTTTTATTTTTAAGCACGCTTTAGTTGCGCAGTTTTGGTGAATCTGGTAAGCACTGATGCTTTCTAAAAATGCATTTAGGAACTCACCCCATCTCACGCTAACGTATGAGACCCAAATTTTAAAAGCAATCATATTTGCTCATGTACGAGAATCATAAGGGGTTTTCACGATTTAGTGCATTTGGCTGTGCATTTGAGCATGAGCAAACAATCCATGCTTTTTTTCTCATTGTATGTACATTTTGTTAGTGTAAAGAGAAAAAAGCATGGATTTTTTGCTCATGCTCAAATGCACAGCCAAATGCACTGAATCGTGAAAACCCCTATAGTAAAATAAACATAGATTGTTCTTTGTTCAGCATTTCTTTATTTTTGACAATTCTGTATCTTGGCTTGAGCCGTGCGTCTACCGGGTTTATTCTACCATGAAGCATGATAGTTTTGTGCCTGAAAATCTGCTCTTCCTATAACCTACCTAAGAGCTAAATTATCCCCTATGTACTTTTAACCCATGATACAATTATAAGGTAGGCTCATATTGGAGAGCTGGATGCGCTAGTTGTCAAAATCAGCTGGTAATTTTTAGTTTTTCTAATTGTTGTTGTTGCTTTAGTCGTTTGACGTTTGTATCTCCTACAGCTTTGTTGTTGCAAAATTTCTCAATTGAGCAGCCATCTTAAAATGAGCTTACCTTGTAATTGTAGCTTGCTTTTAACCCATGGTATAATAATAGATGGTAGCATTGACAGTTGCTTGGGAAACCATCTCCTGTCAAAAAATATACTCAAAAAAAGAGCGCTCACAATCCGCCATTGAAAACACAAACAATGTTGAAAACGTTGAAGTGAAAAAAAAACAACAACCACAGCAGCTGCAGATTGATTTACACAAAAAGCTGTTTTTGACAGGAGATGTTTTCTTGTAGAAGAGAAAATAAGCAGTTGTCAATGCTACCTTGTATTATTATACCATGCTTTTAACCCGGTTTTTATATTTTCTTTAATTGACGGCTCACAAAGTACCTCATGAAAAACAAGTCTCATTTGAGCTCTCGTCCATGAGTGCGTACGTTTTGTTAGGAAGTTGTTATGCAGACGCTCACGGGCTCATCATGGTCACGCATTAGGTCTGTTTCCGTACGCACACTGTGTAACTTGTGGAACACTATTTTCTGTTTCCGTACTTTCTGTGCTTAAAATTGAAAAAGAAGAACAAGCATAAAATCGCTCTCTTGAGCACACAAAGTGCACAGAGAGTGCTAGAACTCGAGACTTCGAGTAAAGTCATGGTATAATAATATGGCAGGCAATTCAAACGCTCACAAAGGCATGCGAGCGGACGATTACGTAATCTGATAAAAAAAACAAAAGCAAACATTATTTTTTACTCGTATTATAGCATGTTTCCACGGCACACTGAATCAGCCCTAAAAGCCAGGGATATAACTGTTATGCAACTTTTATTGAATTGGTTAAAATTAATGATTAAAATCGATTAAAATGCATTTCAGTTATAAATAACTATTATTTTTAAGAAAATTGTTTTTTGGTTGCCGCATAACTTTTATTTTTGAGGAATAAATTTTTAGGTTGACTGATAACACTTATTTTCTAGAATGAGATCTTTTAGGTTATTCGTGTCACCTAGGGTATGCAACTATTCGACATTTAAAAAAAACCGGTTTCGAATAGCACAATTTTTACAAAACCGGTTTTCGAATTATTCGACCTGAAATGTTTTGAACCGTTTTTTTTTTTTTCAAACTAAATACATTTTTTAATTTTTTTACCTACATATATCATGTAGTTTTTATTTAACAAAAATAGCAACTATTTTTAATAAAGTAAAGAAAGGTACTTATGCAGTACTACCCACTAAACCAGAAGCGAAGGTTTTGCGTGAGGTGAGAGTTTTGCGAAAGTGTTTTGGTGGATTTTTTGATTTTTTATTTTATTGCTTAAAAGTACTTGCTATAGAAGATTAAACTTGTGAAAATTTTTCCCATAAATAAAACTGAACTTCTTTTTCCGAAATCCATAAAAAACTTATTTAGAGTCGAAAAAGACTAATTTTTTATCATTTTTGTAGGTAGAAATGCCTCGAAAATTAACCATTTTTGTTCATATATGAGTTCAGAAATGACTTATAAATGTTTCTTTTTTTGAATTCTTAAATGAGTTCAATCATAATTTCTTTTTATACAATTCATCGATAAGTAATGACAAATAATATTAAACAATAATAAAATTTATAATTCCGAAATGTTAATTTTTTAACTCATTTCTGAACAAAAAAAATTTGTTTTCTAAAAACAGTTCAGTACGGCTTCATTGATTCAAAAAGGGTTCATTTCTGAGTGCCGAAAAATAACGTTTCTATGGTTCTTTTTTTAAGTAATTTCCAAACAAAAAAGTAAAATTTATGGTTATTTTTTAACTCATTTCCGAACAAAAAAGGGTTCATTTTTGAGAGGCATTTTAGTCCGAAGAATGATACAAAAAAGGTTCATTTATGAGTGCCGAAATTGAACGTTTCTACCCGAAATGGCTCATAAATGAATTCGAAAACGTTAGTTTTGGTTCACTGGGTAGAATTATGATTCGAGTTTTTCTCCCAGTCTTTTTAACACATGTTTTATGTCTTTTAATGATTGTCTCTATATTTGTTCTTAATGCTTTCAGATATTTTTTGGGCATTTTGTGCAAGAAGCCTTGTTGAATTTCCCCTTTTTTAAGTATTTCTAGACTTCGGAGTTCATGTCAATTTGTTGATAATTCAATATATTTTTTTAAAAAAGAATGCATTATAAACTACAAATCATGTTTAACTTAAATACGCCAGCCGCTTGTAAATGCTGTTTTAACATGAGAAAGCAAAAAGAAATGACCAAAGCATATGTTTAAACGAGCTAAAATGAAACAAAATTAAATAGAAGCCAGAGATAAGAAATGTTAAATGATTTGATTAAATGAATGCCAGAGATAACGACAAAGAAATAAGATAAAAATGATCCCCAAATCTGATGACGACTACCGCAAACGAAAAACTGACAATGATTTACGGATATGCACCTGGAACGTCCGAACCCTTAATTGGGATGGTGCCTCTATCCAACTGATAGATATCTTAGAAAGATACAAAGCTGATATCACTGCAATCCAAGAAATGCGATGGAAGGGACAGGGTTGCTCACGGCAAGCATCCTGTGATATCTACTACAGCGGCCATACGGAGAAGCACGAATTTGGATGCGGATTCGTGGTTGGCAAGCGACTACGACATCATGTTCTGCGATTCACACCTGTGAACGAACGACTTGCCATAATCCGTGTCAAGGCAAGATTTTTCAACATAAGCCTGATTTGTGCGCACGCTCCGACAGAAGATAAGGACGATGAGACCAAAGACAGCTTCTACGAGCGCCTTGAAGAGGCCTATGAGCGCAGCCCCCGCCACGACAGAAAAATCGTGCTTGGTGACTTCAACGCCAAGGTGGGAAAAGAAAATATCTTTGGTCCAACAGTCGGCAAGTTCAGCCTCCACGACAATACCTCCGATAACGGAATGAGGCTGATTGACTTTGCCGCAGCGCGAAACATGGTCGTTAGTAGCACTAGATTCAAGCATCTCAATATTCATAAAGCAACTTGGCTGTCTCCTGATCAAAAGACGCGCAACCAAATTGATCACGTTTTGATTGACGGAAGGCACTCTTCTAGTGTTTTAGATGTACGCACGATCCGTGGTGCCAATATAGACTCGGATCATTATCTTGTCGCAGCCAAGATCCGTACACGCCTGTGCGCAACCAAGAATGCGCGCAATCCAGCACAAAGAAAGCTAGACGTCGAAAAGCTGCAATCAAAGCAAACAGCCGAAGACTTCGCTACTCGACTCTCACTCCTGCTTCAAGAAAGCACTCCTCCGATCGACGATATATGCGCGCAGTGGAATCACATTTCCCACTCTATGCGTACGGCTGCCGAAGAGGTGATTGGCTATCACCGCCCTCGCCGAAACCAGTGGCACGACCAAGAGTGTCGCGACGCCACTGCAGAAAAAGATGCCGCCTACAAAGCCACCCTGCAGTCGGTTGTAACGCGTGCTGCTAAGGAGCGATACAAAGAGAAGAGGAGGGAAGAGAGACGCATTTTCAGGCGAAAGAAAAGGGAAGCGGAAATGCGTGAGTGCGAGAAAATTGAGATGCATGGTGACAGGAATGAGGTCCAAAAATTTTTCGAAAAAATAAGACGCCTGGCCGATGGTTTCAAGACCGGGGCCTCTTCCTGCAAGGATGAATATGGGAATCTAGTGACAGATATCCAGAGTACACTGATGATGTGGAGGGAACACTTCTCTAGGCTTCTGAATGGCGACGACGACAACAATCCCGCCAATAGAGATGATATTCCGGAATCCCCAATTTTGGACGACAGCGTTGAAGTTCCGCTGCCCGACCATAGTGAAGTCTTGAAAGCTATAGCTCGGCTTAAAAACAACAAAGCCGCAGGAGCCGATGGCTTACCTGCTGAGCTCTTCAAGAATGGAGGCGAAGCTCTATTTAAATGCATTCATGAGCTTCTATGCAGAATATGGTCGGAAGAATACATTCCAAACGATTGGAACCTCAGTGTGCTCTGCCCAATCCACAAGAAAGGCGATCCCACAATTTGCGCCAACTACCGTGGGATAAGCCTTCTGAATATCGCATATAAGGTCCTGTCGAGCGTACTATGTGAAAGACTGAAGCCCATCGTAAACCATCTGATTGGACCTTATCAGTGTGGCTTCAGACCTGGCAAATCCACCATAGACCAGATATTTACGCTACGACAAATCTTGGAGAAGACCCTAGAAAAACAAATCGACACACACCATCTTTTTGTCGATTACAAAGCCGCCTTCGACAGTCCAATAAGGAATCATCTATATTCCACCATGTCTGAATTTGGTATTCCTGCAAAGCTCATCCGCCTTTGCAGAATGACACTGAGCAACACCAGCAGCACAGTTAAAATCGGGAAGGACCTCACTCCTCCATTCGATACCAAACGAGGTTTCAGGCAAGGTGATTCCTTATCGTGCGACTTTTTCAACCTGATGATGGAGAAGATCATCCGATCTGCTGATTTGAGACTCAGCGGCACGATATTCTACAAAAGTATTATGCTGCTGGCGTATGCTGATGATATCGATATCATTGGCCATAATACGCGCGAAGTCAGCGCAGCATTCTCCAGGTTAGCGAAAGAGTCGAGTCGAATGGGTCTTGTAGTGAACGCAGATAAGACGAAATACCTAGTGTCAACAAATAAACAGTCCCAGCGTCTTGGAAACCACGTCACTGTTGACAACATCTCCTTCGAGGTTGTTAAGGACTTCGTCTACCTGGGATCCAGCGTAAACTCTTTCAACGATGTCAGTATTGAGATAAAGCGAAGGATAACTCTTGCCAACAGGTGTTACTTTGGGCTGAGCAGGCAATTGAGAAGCAGAGCCCTCTCTCGACGAACAAAACTCACGCTCTATAAGTCACTAATCATGCCCGTCCTATTATATGCAGCACAAACCTGGACGTTGAGCAGTTCTGATGAAAAGACTTTGGGAGCCTTCGAGAGAAAGATCCTTCGTAAGATCTTCGGTCCAATCTGCGTCAATGGCGAGTACCGAATTCGATGGAACCACGAGCTGTATGAGCTGTACGCTGACATCGACATAGTTAAGCGTATCAAAATCGAGCGGCTCCGCTGGCTAGGTCATGTTGAGCGAATGGAAAACGACGCTCCAGCGAAAAAAATATTCGATTCGGTGCCCGGTGGTGGTCAACGCAGAAGAGGACGCCCACATCTTCGTTGGAAGGATCAGGTGTTGGATACCTGACTACACTTGGTGTTTCCAACTGGCGCCAGCAAGCGCAGAACAGAAATGGCTGGCGCAATTTCGTATACGAGGCCAAAACCGACTTACGGTTGTAAGCGCCAGATAAGTAAGTAAGTAAGTAAGATAAGAAATGTTGGAAACGTTCGTGAAATGCAAAAACGTAAGTAGAAAAAAAGGGTCGCTCAAATGAAATAAAAGAAGTGGATTGAAGAAATTTTCAATTTTAAATTGAAGATTTATATATTTCTTAACTATTCGAGCAGTCGAATAATTCGAGCCAAAAAAACCGGTTTTCGAATTATCCGAAAATTGGAAAATTGCGATTTTTAAAAAAACGGTTTGAATAATAAAAAAAAAAACCGAAACGCCGAATAATTCGAACCGGTTTTGCATACCCTACTGTCACCGTTGTTCGGTGTTTTTTGACAATCTGACTCTTGGCTCTCAGCCGTGGTTTTACTCTATATCAAGAATGTCCAGCGCCTAACTCTTTCCAATCTTTACAGCAACTTCAATATATTGATGCTTGTTTTAATTCGCCGAAATAAATTTGTAGTTGCACCTTTGTTTCTTCAGTCGATGCTGCTTCTCATGTTGTTGTTTTTAAGTCTTTTTCGTTTTTGGTAAATATCGCGAGGGCTTATATGTTTTTGTGTTGGTTTTATATGTTTTTCGTTGTTGGTTTTATATGTTTTCGCATTTGGTTATTCTTCATTGTGCCACAGATGTAATGCTTTGTTTTTTTATCTTATTAGTGAAATAGTTGTGAAAAGTGGTAAGCCTAAATTACCAAATACCAGTGCAATACAACTAAAACCGCCTGAAATATACAATTTTTATTGATTTGTGGGCGGTAAAAGGGGGTGTGGCAACATTTTACCTTAATATACCAGATATTAACCTTAATAACACGTGTTCTAAATTCGGTGGCATTAGGTGTTACCGGTCGTGAGATATTAAGCAGCATGAGTACCCACCAACGTTTTTATATGAACTCTTATGCATAGATGACGTTACATGATTTCCTCATACGAGTATCGACCACGGCTAAGAAGTCCTAAAACAAAAATTCAACTTATTTTTTAATTTTTGACACGAATAACCGAAAAAATCTCATTTCAGAAAATAAGTGTTATCAGTCAACCTATAAATTTATTCCTCAAAAATAAAAGTTAAGCGGCAACCAAAAAAAATTTTCCTTAAAAATAAAAGTTATTCATAACGCATATTTTTTTGGATTAAAATTGCCCAACTTTTTCTGCTTTGAAATAAAAAATAACAATTATTTTCGGTCCCTGCTAAAAGCCCTTTTAATCTTAATTAAATTTTTAAAGCAATACTCACTTTGATAGCTGACTTATGTAACTTTTTGTTTTGTTTGTCTTTCTTCTATTGCTGTTTACGATTAATTTTCGATAAAAATTAGAGATAAAACCGATTTCTACTTGATTCGGATGTTAATTCAAACTGAATTGCCTTCGAATGAGGTAATTCAGCTCGAATTACAAACATAATTCATCCTCGAATTACTAATGAGAGCCGAATTACGTTGTTCAGGATGCCGTGGAAACATGATATTAATGAATTATTTTATTTTCAAATATCTTCATTTTAGGTTATTTTATAAAAAAAATTTATGATTTTTTATTTTAACTTTTTACCATTACTTTCGTATTTTCTTTTTTTAAATTAGGTAAAGACTAAAACCTGCAAAACTGGTAAATTGGACTAAAACTGTAGAGTACGGGAATATACCTATTATGTACTCTCTGAAGTTTGCCATATTGTGCAGAAAGGTGACGACCGAAAGCAAACTGCATTCTTTTTCACATGGATTTTTAATCCATTTTCCTTGTCAGTGTAAAGCCGACCTTCCTCAACAACGAAACTACATCTATTTAGTTTTTCTCAAAAAAGGAGTTGGTTGTGTCATGAACACACCCGTAGGTTTTGACGTGACACCATTCTTATAACATCCTCTCCCTTGTTTCCAAACTTGTCTTCATTCTTATCCTTACTCCAAAGAACTAAGACATAAGGAAGTGATGTTATTGCACAAAAGTGTGGTATTTTTCTTATTCGTGTTGGTTGACACAAATACATAAACATTCACAAAGGGCCGTATTCAGTTGCATCGAAAAAGAAGGCTCAAATTGTTTCTGATTAGAATAACATAAAATATTTTTTTAGATTTTTACGGTATTAATAAAACGTTTGATTCAGTTGCATCGAAAAAGAAGGCTCAAATTGTTTCTGATTAGAATAACATAAAATATTTTTTTAGATTTTTACGGTATTAATAAAACGTTTGATAATTAAAGACCTAATATATTAAAAGAAAATTGTATTGTAATACAGAATTATATTACTCAGGGCCGTATTCGGTAAGATCGTTAAAGAAGGTCCAAATGGTTTCTAATTGGAATCACATATACAATAGGTTCCGAGTTAAATTTACTGATTTTGGAGCTAATTTAATTACATAATATAAAAATAACTAAATTATTACACAGTACGACAGTGGTTGGTACACATGAGAAATGTTAACAGAATATGAAAATAGGCTTAAAATAAAGAAATACGTGTCTCGGCGATTTGCTGTAGCACGTCAGAATTTTGAGAAAATCGATTTTAAAGATTCGAAGGATCGTGGAGGTTCACTTGTAACGTAGTACTATTATAAAAAGTTCTATAAAAACAGAATGGGTGAACCGATTTAAGTGCTTGAGCCAGTTTTGAAAAGGGAATTAAATTTGGATTTGTTTTTATAAAAAAAAACATTTGTTTCCGCTAGATGGCGCTTTAATTTTCATGTAAAATTAAAAAATATCCGATTATAAAATACCGAATTAAAATAGCCGAGACACGTATTTCTTTATTTTAAGCCTATTTTCATATTCTGTTAACATTTCTCATGTGTACTCAAAAAAAATTGATTTTGTCGTACTGTGTTATAAATTAAGGCTTTTTAAAAATATGAAAATATAGTTTTGTTTTTTATTATATTTCCACACCACCTATTTTTCCTTTTTTTTTTTTTTTTTTGATATTTCATTGGGTAATAATAATATAATATAATAGAATATAATATAATTTGAGATCCAAAATATGCGGAAATCTGAAAAAAAATTAAAAATAACAATTATATATCATAAACTTTACTGAAGACAAAAGCGGCCCAAAAGTGTGTTAAAGAGTGAAAAAATAATGTTGCATCAAATTGGCGCGACTATTTTTTTTTTACTGAGAAGACTTGTGAACAGCTGACGATCGCTCAGAAATGTCAAAAAAACACACTCTGTCTCGCTCACTCAATTTACGAAATTGGCCACAGTTCACGTACACTGTATGTGTAGCCAACACCACTTCCTTATATTTAAGTTCTTTGCCTTACTCTTATATTTGGTCTAATACTTGTTCTACACCTTGTTAAAATTCCTAGCCTTATCCTTGTTCGAATGCCTTTCTTGATTCTTATTAAACTCCTTATCCCAGTCTTTGTCCGAATTTATGTTCCAAATCTTGTCTTAAGTATGTCTAAATGCTTGTTTTAGTCATTCCCTTAACCATAATCCCATTTTGTTGTAACTAATCCTACTAGTAGGATTACCCTACCTATCTTATTAAGTAATCCTACTAAGGCCGTGTGCTATTCGGAAACTGTTCACTCGGATGATGAAATTTTGAGTCTGATAGAGAATATTTGGCACTTGTGAGGTGAATATGATTGTCAAAAATTCATGTAACCCCAGGTGCTAGTATAAATTTTGACAATCTGAAAGAGAATTTTTGACACAAGCAAAAATGAAAAAAAACACTGGTGAGATTGTGAGTCGTAAGGAAGTTAAAAATTTTCTGTTTCCGACAGCATAGCAACCAAAATTGCTAATTTTCAGTATATATTAACAATTTCGCAGATTAAATTAAATTCTTATGCTAATGCACTACCAAAATCTAAAACGTCAAAATTTCTAGTTGTCAAAATTTCATCGACCTTTTGGCACAGCAAAAATTACAATTTTATTTCAACAGACAGAAATTGTATTCAACTCAGTAAATTCTCTCCTACCACGAGTGAAAAGTTTCCGAATAGCACACGGTCTAATACAACTAAGTAATCCTAATCCTTGTCCTATCTTACCTTATTTAAAAAATTTTTTTTTTCTATTTCTATTTTATTTCTATTTTCTATTTGAATGTTTATTTCATTTGATTTGCTTTGCTTTTGCGTTTAATTTTGCTTTTTTTTTTTGTTTTTTTTTTTCTTTTTTTTTTTTTTTTGTTTTTGTTTTACATTTACCTAAGCGCTATGAAATAAATCCATGCAGCGATAGAGTCCAATTTTGAATTTTGTTTGTCGAAAAAACGCTATTAAATTTTTGGAGTGTTGATGGAAGTGCGATGTTCCGCCTTCAAGTCTTGCTCATAATTTTTGAAATGATAAGTTGTTATGATTTCAACAATTTCCGATTATTAATGTTTTTAAATTTTAATTTTATCGCATTTTTATCGTTTGAGTTATAATAAAGCGGCTATAATAATGAGGTTTTTGCCTAAGCTTAACCGTATAACAATCACAAGGTGTTCTGTTAACTTCTTATCATCTTTAGTTATGCGTGTAGAACATATTCCAAATCTAAGCGAAATCAAGCTTTCCAAACTGAAGAATTTCTTGACACAACCACATTGCTACCAAATAAAATATGTATAGTTGGTTTTTAAGTTTTTTGTTACAAAAAACCACGAATTTCTTTCCAAAGTCAATTCATTTTTTTAACATAAAAATTATTTATTTCTTAGACTTAATCTTCTTAAGGTAGAATTCCAATTCCTTGCCTTCAAGAATGTAACCGTCGACGCGACCACATTGTCCAGGGCGGGATGAGATGCAGGCTGCAATGGCAATAGACAAATTTATAAATATATATCAGCCTAATGAATTTAATTTTTGTAAAGTATATAAAAAACAACAATCAGAGTAACTATGACAAGCAATAATCACGCCCAACAGGCTTGTGCCGCACTTAAAACAAGTTTGGCACAATAAAATTTGCAGGATCGCTTTGAGAATTTAACATCATTTGAACTTATTTTAGAAAATTTAATACAATGTAATAACATACCCAAGATACGTCCAGAAATGAATTGATCTTCCAAAGCTTGCTCAACCTTGGCGTACTTTTGACGCTCCAAATATTTCTTCATGACTTTTTCGCTGCGCTTCTTGTTTAAAACATCATTTTCATCTTCTTTTTGTTGATGTTTGGGATTACGTTTGCGTCCAAGTGGCAGCACGTAATGGGATTCATACCATTGACGGAATGGTGTGGCATCAATGATGATGATGGTGTTCTTTACCAATGTCTTGGTACGCACCAACTCATTGTTTGAGGCGTTGTATACGACATCGACGACACGAGTTTTGCGTGCAATACCTTCGGAAGCCCACGAAAAATTACCGGAATCCAAACGGAGAGCACGGAATTTTCTATTGCCACCGCGTGTGCGTACAGGGTGAACGCGAGCAACACCGATCTGGAATAAAGAAAAGTTCAGTCAGGATAATAAAAAGAATTAAGTACCCGATGATAGTAGGCACAATTGAAGTAACAAAGATGTTTGATCTAAAGCAAAGTTATAACAATCCACTTTACTACTTCAATTAATGGCAGGCTAGTTTGCTTACCTTGGTGTTGGCAGCTGGGCGACCCAACTCGAACTTGCGCTTCTTGCGGAGAGACTTGCGTTTGCCACCGGTGGCGCGGCGCTTGTGTGAGCTATCGCGGCTAATACCTGAAAAGCAACAACAAATTAACATTAGCCACACAGAACATCTCAGAGTGGAGAATCTGACAAAATCTCAAGAACAATCAATTTTTAGGTTATTCAAAATTTGGACGCCGACGCCATTTTCAAGCTCATGAAATAAGCACGGTATTTTAGTGATATCATTTCACTTTTGCAGTAGGTCATATCTTTTCAGACACCAAATTAGTTATTTGAAGCTCTGCTGATGTCGCTTCGCAACCATCTTTCGGCTTGCATCTCACTTCAGCAAATAGCATTAATATTCACAGGTTTTACGCAAATATTGCATGCATTTTCAACGCGTTAAATTAAATATTAGTCTGCACACATTTTCACTTGTTTTACAATGTAAAACCCACACGATGTTCCGAGATTTTCTTGAAATTTTTATTTTATTTCGAAAGTTAACACTCACCCATCTTGAGTAAAAACAGAGAAAGGAAAGGAAGCAAAAAAGAAACCCAAAATCTCGTGTCAAACTTTTTTTGCCAATAAAATTGTACAAGATCACGTAGGTTGGTGGCAAAAATGACACTAGGTTGTAAAAGATTGGGTGTGATAGAGATGAGAAAAAATAAAAATGGAAAAGTTACAATTTGGTGCAAATCGTCGAACATCTAAATATAAAAACGTGGGTTGAAAATAAAAATATTGTAAGCTTACCAGAAGGAAAAATAAGTTTAAAATAAAGAAATAAGAATTTAAACAACAAATACTAAATTTAAAATAAATAAATTGATGATTTAGTCTTACATGTACCTTTTTTTTATTTTATATATATATTTTATATATAATAATATATTATCATTAATATATTAATTATCATATAAAATATATTTATTGTTAACTAGATTTAGTTTAAAATAAAAAATTTAATGGGTTGATCCAACGGGTTATCCATTTTTAAATAAGAAAGTCAAGTTTAAAAACACATTAAAAATTCAGATTTTGATAAAATTTTTATTTCATTTCTATTTCATTTCATGTTTGGATTCCACTATAGAATACAATATCTTTCAAAAGTCCTGTACGGAGGTAATTTTTGATAATTTTGTGCACAACTTGGGCCTTAGCTCGGTTATTGACAGATCTAGGATGCGGCAGAGGGAAGGGGGCTAAGCTAACAGTCTTGTAGCCCAAGAAGTGGGGTCTGAAACGGTTTTTAGAGCTTTATTTCATTTTTTTCCATACAAAAAAAGTCTCCAAGGGGAGGTCTACAGCCCTTTCCGCTCGTATATGGATCTGCTACAGAGCTCGTTCATAACTTGACGAATGTTAATTTTGAATAGCTCAATAGTTTGAGTATTATTCACTTTAACAGAGGTGTCGAATCGCACGATATCGGAGGCCAACTGACATCGCCAAAACCCGAAATAAGTCGTTCTGAAAATTGAAATGCAATAGTTTCTCCACAATCGCGTGCAAATTTTCAGAACCCCATATTTTTCCCCATATATTTCAGAGCAATTTTACTTATTCACATATCCACTTAACATTAAATAGGCCTAATTGCTGATTAAAATTTACTTCTAAAAATAAGCATTTTATTTTTAGAAGGATTGAACAGTTTTTACATCATGTTTTGTAATAAAACATATTGCAAAACGACAAAAATATTGCCTTTAACTTCAAAAAAATCTGTTTGGATGACGTGAATATTTGACGGTTACAAAATGCCAGGGCTACACTTTCCGAAAACCCGTTTTCGGAAGGTTATCAAACCTTCTATATTATTTTCATATTTTTACAGCTTTGAATTATCTTCCCATAGATATTATTATTTGAATATCCAACTAGTTTTAACAAAATGAGTAGCAAATGAGATAAATTTTACGATAAATACAGCTCTGAGCATATTAAACTGCTTTATTAACATACCTTTCAAAGCAAAATACCAAAAAAGTTTGAGGCACAAAAAAATTTAATAAAAAAATATGATGAGACAAAAACAACCGTCGTACAAAATGGGATAAAGTGTAAACACTTTTTAATGAGATATTAAAATTTGCTCATTTGGCTTAGGTGTGAACGTGCTATAAATTACTTGAAATTATTTTTATATATTATGCCGACAAATTTCAAAGTAAAAATAATTTTATATCAAACTTTTGTTTGCTTGGTCTGAAATCAATTTTGTTTTTATTCTTAAATATATTTCCAAGCTGAAACTTCTCTACAAGCCCTATCTTGAACATAGAAAAAAGAAGGTATTTTCAAATGAACTTCTTATCCTCAAATACAAAAAGTTAACTCTATTTCGTCAATGGCTTACGTCAATTTTATTTTATTATTTTTTAAAAATTTTCTTCTTAAAAACTGTTTTTTCTACTGTTAAACCAAAAAGTAAAAATATTAAATTTTTTCATGGTTATATTCGATTACTCAAAATATTCTGTCCACAAATGCTACGACCTTAACAAAATAAGTGATATGAAAGAAAAAAATAAGTGATATGAAAGCCGAAAAGCCGCTTTTCGGATACTTTGGGCTTTTCAGTTGAAAAGCTATATGATATCAGTTTTTTCGCCATAGAAAAACTGTCAAATGAAAAGCATATTTTTTGTGCTTTTCAGCGAAAAACTCTGAAAAGCTAGAAAACAACCCTTATTTGAAGACTGTTTTTGTAAGTAAAGTCAAAATCTATTACTAAAATTCAGGTTGTGGCTGATATTTAATATTTCGTCTGTCTGTTTTTTTTTCACTCGTAGCCAATAGGAGCATCATATTTTCT
The DNA here is from genome assembly GCA_943735915.1 of Pherbina coryleti. Taxonomy (NCBI): domain Eukaryota; kingdom Metazoa; phylum Arthropoda; class Insecta; order Diptera; family Sciomyzidae; genus Pherbina; species Pherbina coryleti. Next base: position 175,988,658 of record OX030948.1, read on the forward strand.
GAGAACAATGAAACAAAACGCAATAACAACAAACATATGACTACTGTGTGTCAAATGAAAAGCTGCTTTTTCCAGCTGAAAAGCGGCTTTTTGGCCTTTGTGTGAACATAGTATTTTGTGAAAAATATGCAAGCCCTATTACAATAATAATTTAGAGAAAATGCAACTTGAATTAAAACAATCTCTTACGTTTAGACAAACTGAAACCGAAAATTAACTCTTTTGACAGATTTTTTACATATTGCTGAAAATATTAAGTTAGATTTACATAGCCTTTAACCCTGCAGTAGTCGCGCGGATTACATATGTAATCCAGTCATGCAAAATTATGGATTTCACAGTTGTCTGCAATTGATATTCATTGATTTTACGTTCTATAAGAATTATGTTTATGTTGTTTTTTTAAATAAATATAATATAAAATAAAGTAATAATAAAAATTAAAACAAATAACTAAGCATTTTCAAATTACCATCTCTTATTTTAAACTTTAAAAAACGGATTGCATATGTATTCCGCGCGACCACTCTCGTCACATTTAGGTACGCGACTACTGCAGGGTTAAACCATGATATAATTATGCAGGTAGCATTGATAAGTGTTGATTTTCTCAGCTACAAGGAAGCCAGCATCTATCAGTTGTTCGTGCAACAAAAGTGAAGCGAATGTGAAAATAAATAAATTCTACGAAATATGTGCGTTAAATAAACAATTATAACCGAGCGTTTCCACTGCCCGAACGAACGAAGATTTTTTCGTTCGTTTAGGCAGTGTAAACAGTTTGGTCCGAACCAAGGTTCGGAACATTGGTCTTTTACAAAATGCTCGCGAGCGCTATTCGCGCAGTGTAAACACTTTTCCAGCACGAACGAACGAAGATTTCTTCGTTCGCTCTGATCGGCCGACGCTCGATCTTTTTGGGCGAATCCGGTGCTTATTTGCGCATAGGTAGTAGATTTGTTGAAATAATAGTTAATAACGTAGGAAAAACAAAAAAGAAAGAAAATATATTGAAAATTTAACGCAAAAGAACTTTGTTTTACTTTGTTATTTTATTAGCACTTTATGTAAGCAATTTATATTTATATAATATTCTTTATATAATAAATTCTTTACATAAATACTGTCATAAAACCTAAATTAAAAGGCATAAAAGTAGTAAAAATTAATCAAATTTAGTACGTTTGCCTAAACAAATATTGATCAACGCTGATGCTCGCAAGCATTGAATTTAAGTGTTTCCACTGCACGAACGAACAAGATGGCGACTTACCAATGTTCGCAACTTGTGTTCGTGCGGTGGAAACAGTTGGACCGAACGAAGAATTCATCGCGACGATTTGTTCGCGATGATTTCTTCGTTCGTTCGGGCGGTGGAAACGCTCGGTAACAATCAACCTGAATTTTAGTAATAGATTTTGACCTTACTTCAAAAAACAGACTTCAAATCAGAGTTTCAAAGCTTTTCTAACTTTTCAAAGTTTTTCGCTGAAAAGCACACAAAAAGATACTTTCATTTGACAGTTTCTCTATGGCGAAAAACTTAATGTCATATCGCTTTTCAGCTGAAAAGCCATTATTGTCCGAAAAGCGGGTTTCGGCCTTAGTGTGAACATAGTATCAGATGCGATATAGGAAAATCTTATGGAATTCATTTTAAACTCAAATAGCATTTTATTCTATTTGCTGCAAGAACTCTTTCCGTAAACATTTTTTTCAACTCACATATACACATATGTTAAGAAATCAATAAGGTGTTTAATGTCACTTTATAAGTGCTTCGTAAGCTCGTATTTCGTATCAAATTTGAAACATCAAAACTATTTCATATGAACATTGAGATATAAAAATTTTTAAGCTATACTCAAAATATTCGATGCTTATGTGTCAAAATTGTCAAAATAACAAAATTATAATAAAATTTAAAAAATTTTGTCAATAAGTGAATTCATTCAACAAAAGACCAAAGCATTTTCAAACATATTTCTTCAAATTTTTTCAAATTCCCGAACGCTTGCCAGAAAAAGCTGTGAAGAGTGCTTTGAATACAGCTCAATAAGTTTTTTGTCGGTGAAAACTGCTATCAGAAGAGTAACTGCCGCCTTATCATAGTTGTTTCTACCGTTTGAGCATAATGATAGTTTTCTGACGGAAAGAATCATGCGACTTATTTTGAGTACTGTCGTCATGGTAGAGAATGAAAAATAGTAGACGTCACTCGATGGCATCTTTATCAATAGTTTTGACTGAAGAAGCCAACTCCACGTTAGCTTTCCTTTCCTTCAGTTTTCTTAATATTTGCTGAGTTTTAGTTTGATCGGTCTCTTCGCTCCGAAAAGGCAGCTACTCCCACATGTCCTCTCAGACTATAGGGAGCAGTAGTTATCTTTGTAGCAGTATTTTAATTTGCCACAATTTCCTAGACGAGGCACCGGAACTCACTGGGACAACCTGGTCTACTGAAAAACTGGTCTACTCTACTATGATGCTGTCTTCGTCTTAAGGTTATACATTTTCCACTACACTAGTCTCTTGAGTGATGGTTTATATACCATCCGATTACATCTCATGGATGGTAAGATCCATCATTAATCCAATTAGTCGCTCGGATGGACGATAATGCCTTTAAATGGACGTAGCGCACGTTAATATTCCAAAACTGAACCACGGGTTTCGACATAAATTTGCACAATTTAATAGCTTCGTTCTGGCCAAACCAAAGCAAGTACTAATGATAAAAGAATTGCCAGATCTGACCATCGTATAACAGTTTAATCCGAGTATAGAAAAATGAAACATCTAAAAAAACTACATGTATTTACACGAATGTCCAATTATGCAAAGAAGACACTGGCCCAAACTTCATAAGTAAATAAATTTATTCTATACCAGTTTTTGTTTTCTTACAGAGTATAGATAATATTATAATTGTTATATATACTTTTTAGTGTTTTTCAGATTAAACCAGTAAATTTATTGAATTATGCAAAAATCACCCCAAACCAGTTCAGAATTCTACAACAATGTACATGTTGTGCAGGTCCAACTTTTTACATTCCATAATTTACCATGATTTATTACATTTTGAAACTTCCGTTTTAAGTTTTTTTCATTCTGTTACAATATTTAACATTTATTACAATTTGCCAGCTGTTTCTAGAAGCCAACAAAACAAATGTCAAAATCGACACTGCCTTATCGACCGCATAGAGGGAAATTATATTTTCGCAGAAAAACGAAAGATCTAAAAGCAGATGTGCGACAGCAGCTGAAAATTAAATAAATCAAAGAACGCAGTGATTAAACTACAATTGAAGAAAAGTTGTGTGTAAAATAAAAACAATAATATAGAAATTATTTATTAAAAGCGAAAAGGACGCTGCACATTGTGTAAAAATTTATAAAGTTTTAAAATAAACGAAAACAAGATTGTGAATAATTTCAACAGTTTATTGATTATTCAACTAATCCAACAGCCAACGTGTGAGTGTGTGTTTGTGTTCGCTTGAATGCGTCAGTGTTTTTGCGATTTCACAAAAGCAAGTAAAATAGCAATAAAATTAAATAATTCTACGCAATTTCTATAAAACAAAACACTTTTGATTTCATTAATGATTTTGGGCGACAAGCAAAATTGCAGAATATAAGAAAATGGTTAAATAAACGAATTTTTTGAGCAAATCCAACGTGAAAACTGGATTGATAAAAATTAACTACAAAGAAGAAGCACAAACAGTGCAGCAGCAGAAGTTGAAGCAGAAGCAGAAGCAGGTGAAAAGAACATTCGTGGAGATCGCATAAAAGGCGAGGTGAAGAAAACGAAAAATATTAGACGTCAAGCTCCAAAAGTATAAGGGCCGTTTTGTTAACCTCTGGATATCTTTAACCCGTGGATATTTGCCCTTAGGGCCGTATTGTTCACCTATGGATATCTTTAACCAGTGGGTAAAGTACTAGATTTTCAGTAGTTTCAGATAGCACCAAACCAGCTAATATCTACTGGCTAAAGATATCCCGAGGTGAATGTAGGCCCTTAATGTAGGACTTGTGGAACTTGTGAAGTTTCTCAAACCATCTAGAAGCTTGGGGCACACGTCAGTGATTTAATATTTTTCAACGTTGAACTTGCTTTTTATATAGGAATGCACGATCTAAATCCATCTGGGATGCTTGTTATCGACGACCTATCTCTAGAAGCACGTTTAATTCACTCTAGGTGGAACTTGTCAATAAGGCACGTATTGTTCACCTCTGGATATGTATCTTTAACCAGTGTATATTTTTACTTTACCCATTGGTTAACCCTGGAAGGACATGCTTCGTCCATGGCTTCGTCGAATCCACGACGAATGGTGTGCCTTTTGTAAAACAAGCCAAATGAACTCAAACTGTGAAAATAAATTTTTATAAATAAAACGTATTGCAGTTTTCCTTTACTCTTAATTAACTTAATAATCAAGAACAAGTGATTTTTAGAGATTTTGTCGGATAGGAAATCAGTAGGGCCATTTTGAAACATGTCGTCGATTCGACGAAGCATGACTTTTATGTATAAAAAATAAGCATATACTTCCAGGGTTAAAGATATCCAGTGGTGAACAATACGGCTCTAAATCCAAGTGTAATTTTGGCCCGCTTGGGCTACTGGCGGCATTTACCTCGTTTATCCGAAGTTTCAAATCCATATAATCGAAGTCACTTCGATTCAAACCATTGCATAAACTGAACTTCAAAATCTTATTTTAATTTATTTTGTCATTTCGGTACATGAACATTGAGTAAAATGAACTTTTTTTGATATATTTAATTAATATCAGAAATAAAATATACTTTATTTTATTGTTTTCCATTTTGATGCTTCAACCTTCATCGCTCCCTTATTTTGAGAAACGAATAAGTTCCTTGTGTGTATATTTTACACACTTTTTTCAAGAGCCATATTTTCATGGATGAATGAAATGATTGCGATCTTGTTGTTAAAAATTATTTATTATTCATTATTTCATTTATTCTTTTGAAAAAAAAAAATTTTTTAAAATACCAACCAAACTCCTAGATCGATTTGATGTACTTATATTAAAGAAATATCAGTTTGAAGTTAAAAAGTGTGTGTAAAATTTACACAAGGGACCGATTAAGGTTAACCCTCGGTATGCGCGAGTTATCTTTTTGGACGCCGCCACTCGCAGAGTGTTTTAGAGACACAATTAAGATTTTAAAGAAAACAATTTGTTTTGAACTTCAATATATTTCTTTTGTTAAATAACTCTAAGCACAAAGGCTTTTTTCTAAAAATAATTTTTATACATTACAAAAAATTGATTGTAATTTTACTAGGAAAAGAAATAGTAAAGGAAATTTAGTTCGTGGGGTGTGCGGTATACCCCGCGCGAGTGATTGCGACTTAAACGAACTTCGGCAGATTCGAACTGTCAACTTTTCAAAACTCTTCTACAAACGCTTTCAATTCATCCGATTCAATGTTTGAGTATGAACTCACTACATTAAACCGTACTGTGTCAAAACGGTATAAATGAATGCGCCGAATAAACTGGGTAATTATTTCGTTGGCATACAATCACTGCCTTCCAACTGCATATCCCGGCCCAAATTTTATTTCGGGTCAAATCTACGCGTCGCTTTCACTTTTAATCAAACAAGACCCTTAAAAAGTGTGTCTTGATTTGCAAAGCATTTTTTCATAAGATGGTACGCATTACTTCGAGCGCTATTAAGGGTCCAATTTTTCTATTGGGTCTTAGGTCCCATTTTATCTAAAAGGCCAATTTTTGTGCTTCACGGACGCATAACTTTTGTTGCATTCGTTTCACTTTGAAATAATCAGACAGTCGATTGTTTTGTTTAGCGTTTTGTACCAATATATCCAAGTTTTGTCACCTACTACCCTTGAAATACATTTTGAAAAGTATCTTGAATGAATTTTTTTCTTTCTTGATTGAAAAGATTCGACTTATCTGCACCAACTCACGTGAGCATTCTTTTCAACTTCGGTCAAATTGTGCTTAATCCAAAGACAGCAATTTTATCTTCAACCAATTGGGTGTGTAGAATCATTTGATTTTTACTAAGAATGTCCATCTCAAGATATGTCACATGCAGATCAGCTGCAATGATTTCTCCCACAGCATCGAACTTTGCTGGAACGACTCAAATTATGGACTTTCTTCTCGAAATAACTTACTGAGACCCACACGCCCTAACTCGAACTCTGCAAACAAGTTATTAACTGGTTTTAAATGGTGCTTCATTAAAAAAGTAGAGTTGTAAAATTAAGTCAATCTATACATTGTTATTGATAACACTTGATAAAGCAAAGTGTCTTGAAGTTTTTCAAAAAATTTTTGCTTTTGATATATTAAGATAAAATTAATTGGCAGAACTTCCATCTGTCACCGATATTTACCTTATCAATCAAAATACTTTTGACCTATGAGCCACTAGTCAAAACTCCAAAAACTAATGCTTAAACAAAGAATTCTGTAGAGAAAAAGATATTCCTGCTGAAAGATTAGTACATATCGATTCGAACAGTCACCGATACTGGCTATAAGATACACAATCAACACTTGTGTAAATATAACGCAATTTACGAATTAATTTTAAAGCAATGTTCTCAATTTTTAAGAGAATCGAAAACAAAAATTGACTAATAGGATTGGTAATGGCTTGTTTCAGATATGCTGGGCTCGAGTCGAAAACATAAACATAGTACTGCTAACACAAAAAGTTACAGAAGAACATATTTTGTGTTCATTTGACAGCTTATGATTTAGCCTAGTAATGCGCCAATAACTTGTTTATATTTCACTTTTCATTTAACGTCTAATGTGTATTAAACAAAGTAAGATAAGATTCAAATAAGATTTTAAAAAAAAAAACAATTAAGAATCGAATAACAAAAACGATGGCTACTAGATCAAACGATTAATTTGTGTGTCTGGAATATGATGACAGTGATAGTGAACGGGACAATAGGTTATTACCGAGCCAAATGCGTGGACGAACACGAAAGGCAAAACCATTCAATACTCTTTTGAGCCACAAAGAGACAGAACAACTATTTGAGATAAACTGATCCTATTCAGGTTCGTTTTCGAAAAGTGAGGTTTTACACTTGCAAGAGATATTGTTGTCAGACAATTATTACCATTTCATGTAAGATTAGCATTCATAGAGTATAACCCGTAAAACCCTCATAAATACGGCATTAAAATATGGATTTTTTGCTATGTGAAAAACCATAAAGGGTACAAGGTGAATGCAACTTAGAATGCGTCAATGACCGGAATTTTACATGTGACACCTTTTTTACATCTCGTCAATTAGTGTTTAAATAAAGCAATGCCATATCACAATTGCTGGTACGACTCGTATGAATCGGAAGGATCTTTCCCCTTACTGATCAACATAAAGCGTCATCTTTCAGCAGCAATCACTCGGAATTTGTGTTTCATCATGTCCTACGTGCTTCACTTGTATCTTACGTTCCAAAAAAAGCTTTGTTATAGCTCTTTGCTTAGGGTTATGTAAAATACGAATTTGAAATTGATAATGGCCGCGTTCAGCTGGTACAACTGTTGTGCAAATGTTGATTGAGTGTGTGCCTGCTGAACGCATAAGTATTAGTTTCTGATAAGCGCAACATGTTGTGAAAATTGTCTGTTTTGGTATCATTTTATTTTTCTGATACATTTACTCAATATGTTGAGCTCAACAATTGCACAACAGTTGTACCTGCTGAACGCAGCCAATGACGACTACTTGACATATCTACCCTGAATGCATGCGTTATCTATATCCATTTGAATCCCAATTGAAGCCCAATTTGAGAAAGAATTCGTTTGTTTCTAATTTAAGTTGCAACTGCGCTTGTTCAACCATTAATTTAAAATAGTAAACGTTTGACGAGTAGAAAAAGCATAATACCTGTTGTGATTGACAACCAGGATATTCCGAAAAATCTACCTTCAAATAAGCATATCATTTATGCCCAAATATTTCAAAGGCGATGGAACAATTACTTGGAAAATGTTGGTCCAAGTCATTGATTCATATAGAGTGAACAGTGTGGACAAAACTTTTCCTAACATATTTTCATGATTCTAAGTGATGTAATTTTGATCCGCAATACATAACTTCCTAAAAGCTTTAAGTTTTCAGAAATGTGCACTTTTTTTCTTCTTTAAAACTCAATTTTCTATTTCTCAATTTACCAAATTTACATTTATAAAAAATTATACAAATATAAGATGATCAGAGCAGGGACCGTAACTGTTATGACTTTTTTTAAAAAAAGTCAATAAATAACAGTTAAAATTTGACTTATATTTTTTCGGTCAAAAATAAAAGTTAAAATATGACTTTTATTTTTCCGATCAAAAATAACAGTTAAAATTTGAATTATTTTTTCGGTCACAAATAACAGTTAAAATTTGACTTATATTTTTTCGGTCAAAAATAAAAGTTAAAATATGACTTTTATTTTTTCGGTCAAAAATAAAAGTTAAAATATGACTTGTTTTTCCGGTCAAAAATATAAGTTAAAATATGACTTTTATTTTTCCGGTCAAAAATAACAGTTAAAATTTGACTTTTATTTTTTCGGTCAAAAATAACGGACTTTTATTTTTTAGTTGTATTTTTTTTTTATTTTTTATTTTATTTTTTTCTATTAAAAATAAAGGTACACAATTTGACAGTGACATCCTATATTAATTACTTGCTTACCCGGCACATGTTGTTTTGCAGCTTAAATTTATTTGTCGTGCTCTTTTTGGATTTTCGCGATTTTTCACTTGTTTGAAAATGATTTTTATTTATATTTAATTATTATACTGTGCAACACAACTTTCTCAACAAAGCGATGAAAGTTCCTTTTCTTCACTTAAAGACGAAAACTAGAGGGGGAAAACATTTTCGGCGTCCTTGTTTATAATTATTAGTTATAAATAGTATATAATAGTATATATTTGGCCCACCCTGTATAAGTATTTTACATATTTCATTGAGCAAGGATAGGGTATAGAACAGCAAGTAACTCGGGTATGATTTGAGTATCCGATTTCTGTCCGTTACTCATTTCAGTTCTCTGATGTTCTCTGATGATCATTTCAGTTCACAACAGTGACAGGGAACGCAAGGTGCAGTGATAAGCCAGACAAAGGCAGATAAGAGTAGAGTGAATAGAATTTATACTTTTGTTATATTTTTTCACCTTTTAACCGAAAAAATAAAAGTAAAATTTTAACTTATATTTTTGACCGGAAAAATATAAGTCATATTTTAACTTTTATTTTTGACCGAAAAAATAAAAGTCAAATTTGAACTTATATTTTTGACCAAAAAAAAAAGTCAAATTTTAACTTATATTTCTGACCGGAACAATAAAAGTCATATTTTAACTTTTATTATTGACCGAAAAAGTAAAAGTCATTATTTGACTTTTATTTTTGACTGAAAAAATATAAGTCAAATTTTAACTGTTATTTTTGACCGAAAAAATAAAAGTAAAATTTTAACTGCTATTTTCGACCGAAAAAATAAAAGTCAAAAATAACTATTATTTTTTTACTTTTTTTAAAAAAGTCAAATAAATAAAAATCTTTTAAGATTATTATTCTTTAGTTAACAAGCATCGCACTACTTTATTCAAATATCGAAAAGACACATTTTTCCGCCTGACTTTCTGAATCGAAATTTCGAAAATAACAGTTATTTTCGGTCCCTGGATCAGAGTGTATTTTTTTAACTGTTTTCATTCCGTATAAATAATATACACGATACAACTCAATATTTAGTCATAGTTGATACAATAGGTGCTCTTTAAGGGTATAGAACTGAGGGACTCATGATGATTAAAGATATTTTCACTTTTACTACTGCATGCAACTTCGTACATAACTATTCCACAACTGATCAAGGAAGCGATGTACCTCATGTCTTCACCGAATAATAAGAAAAAATTTTTTATTATCATCACTTAAACTTACTTTTTCTAAGCCTGGAATAAAAAATTAGTAAATTTATCCTAATTTGATTTTATAAAAAGAAATAAAATTTCAATCAAAACTTTGCGCGTTACCCCCCTAAATGTTGCGCCCAATGTATACAATGATAAGCTTTCTGCGTTAGTCTTAAATCAATTCATTGATCATAAAAGCTCAACGTTAAAGCCATGATTAATAATGGCAACTTTTTATCTCTTTCAGTTTCGAATTCAACCAACAACGACTCAACTAAATTTGATCATAACAAAAGTTTTATCCCAACTGCAGTAAGTGTCAATAAAAAATTTGTTGAATCTCAAAATTTTATTTATTTTTAAAATATATGTATATATTTTTTCTAAACATAATTTTATAAACTTTTGTTGTCTACTTTTGTTTAAGCAATTAACGAAGATGGAACATTCACTAAGTTCCGGTGCCTCAACAGGATCCAGCGGTGGTGAACGTGGCGGTGATGGTGATGTTTTAACAACTGCAACATCGTGTGTTTTAAGTGTTGGCATAAGCACAACAGGAGGTGGTGGCGGTACTGGCGGCGGCGGTGGTGGTGGTGTTAGTGTTAGTGGTAGTATTGGAGGAGGAAGTAATGGAATATCTGCTGAAACTAAGGAAACTTATCGGTAAGCCTTAATATTAACATAATATTAATTGTATGCATTCGTGTGAGGCTACAACAGCTGTTAAACAGAAAAACAAGTAAAACAAGATAAAACAAGAAAACGTGAAATAAAATAACAATTAAATAAAACTACAACAACAAACAATAAAAGCGGCTAAAATGAATTTCAACAAAATTAAATATAGCTTTCTTCGTATCTCTATAGCTTCATTGCGATTTTATTGTCGCTGTTTTTTTTTGCTTTTATTTTTTATTGGCATTTTTTGTTTCGTTCTTATTAGCAATTTTGTTGAATTTTATTTGCGCTGCTATTGCTGTGCTATTTTAAAGACTAACTGAGTACTAAAAATAAGCAAAGCCAAGAATTTTATATCATTTACACATGTATTGCTTAAACCTATGCATCTTAAATGGCACCAAAGAATGTCATCTTTAATACCAACAAAGTGCAGTCATTGTTCCTAAATATTGTCCTTTAAATGAGCTAGCCTCTCACTACATTCTTTGAAAGTTGTTTTACTAGTTGCAAAAATCTTGCAACAACTATTAACTAGTTTTTGTTTCTTTTTTGTTTTTTACCTTCACGATCTCTCGCGCTTTGCTTTGCAGTGCTTCTTCATATTTACTTTGTTCGTATATACCTTCTAGAATCTTATCTTTGTTTATTTCTCACTTGTTTGCTGCCCTCTTGACGTTGTATTTTTTATTTAGTTGTTTTTACAATTATGATCGCATTCTTATCACAGCAAATTGCTTTGTTTTATTTTTATTATTATTCTCTTTTAATGCATTCTTTTTAAATATCATGTTTTGTGTAGGTAGTTTAGTAAAAAATACCATATTTCTTTGTATATTCCTAGTTATGAGTTTGAAATTAAACTATTTGCTCAACTCTGCGATAAGCATGAATTTCTTGTACTCCAGGGTCGGAGTAGGTTGATGACCTAGCTTTTTGTTGTGCATCTTTGCAAAATGCCAAGTTTGTAATAAATTATTAATAATTTCATAAGTAATTTACTTTAGTTTTCTCAAATATACAGTACTAGCATACCCGTTCCCAGCGTTGCTTGGGATAATAAATATAAATATAAATATAAATTTGAAAACATATTTAAACAAAGACTCGATATTTTGCGCAGCTGTTCAAGCCACAACCTACCGCAATGACATTTCAGACCGTTGAACACACAACAGCCATGGTAGTACAAAACATTTCACCCCCACAACTTACATGGAATTGAAATCACCATCATGGTTAAATTAATAAGGCTATCTTGGGGCTGATCGAACTCTCTTTTCAGAACCCACAATTGTCAAAATCAATGAAAAGCAACAACAACAACTTCATCGGCTTTACATGTTATCAATTTTCGCTTTCAGATTTTGTCAACTTCGATTGGACATTTATGGACACTCGCTCTCACCCTTGCGACAACCTCATTAGTTCAACCATGATTACTACCATCCAATTTTACCATAAGATCATAGAAGTTATTTTCGCCATTAATAAAAATTGCCTTTAATGACAATATTTTGTTTTTTTTTCTCAGCTTTATTCTAAAATTATGTAAAATTTATCTCAATCTATTTATTAGATTTTTTAACTCAGTAGCTATTGAAATAAAAAGAGTGGCAAGCAATCTTAGTACGAAATTCAAAATAAATACGATATATTGGGCTTATGGCAACACTGCAGCAAAAATAAACTGAGTGCAACCATGGTACAATTATACAAGGTAGCATTGACAGATGATTGGGAAAACATCTCCCATGGTATAATAATACAAGGTAGCATTGACAACTGCTTGCTTTCTCTTCTACAAGAAAACATCTGTCAAAAACAGCTTTTTGTGTAAATGCATCTACAGCTGATGTGGTTGTTGTTTCTTTTCACTTCAACGTTTTCAACATTGTTTGTGTTTTCAATGGCGGATTGTGAGCGCTCTTTTTTTGAGTATAATTTTTGACAGGAGATGTTTTCTCAAGCAACTGTCAATGCTACCATGTATTATTATACCATGACATCTCCAAGTCAAAAAATATACTCAAAAAGAGAGCGTTCACAATCGGCCATTGAAAACACAAGCAATATTGAAAATAGAAGTGAAAAAAAACAATAACTTCAGCAGCTGCTGATGCATTTGCACAAACAGTTGTTTTTGACAGGAGATGTTTTCTTGTAGAAGAGAAAATAAGCAATTGTCAATGCTACCTTGTATTATTATACCATGGAGTGCAACTATCCACTCAAGATGGCAGTGCGGTGAGTTATAGACTCTCACCTCTCTCTCTCAACAAAGAGCTTAAGTTATTGTTTGTGGTTATTTTGTGATGCTTATACAATGACAGCATGGATTAAAATGCATGAATTCTTAAATAATTTTATCAAAAGTTTTACCAAAAAAGTAGTACCCAGTAGCAGGGTCGCTTATTACAGCAATTGAATGGTAAAAGAATAATTAAAATCGGTTCAGCGGTTACTCGGTGATTGAACGATAAAATCCGAGAGAACCCTTTTATATAATACTAGCCTTTTCCCGGCGCGCGTTGCTGCACCCAGCAACTATATGGGAACATAATTGGTACATATATTCAAAAATTTTCTTGGAGTCATAGTTTAACACCACTGTCATTTTCCACTGCCCGTTACAGTTTCTGAGTGCAGCTATCCACTCAAGAGACCAGCGCGGTGAGTTGTAGAATCTCACCTCTCTCTCTCAACAAAGAGCTTAAACTATTGTTTGCTGTTATTTCGTGCTGCTTATGAATACAATGGCAGCATGGATTAAAATACATGAATTTTTAAATAATTAAATAAAAAGATTTACCAAAAACGTAGTACCCAGTAGCAGGGTCGCTTATTATAGCAATTGAATAGTGAACAAATTATTAAAATCGGGTCAGCATTTACCCACTTGATTGAACGATGAAAATTCGAGAGAACCCTTTTATATAATAGTATAGATATATAGATATATAGATATATAGATATATAGATATAGATATAGATATAGATATAGATATAGATATAGATATAGATATAGATATAGATATAGATATAGATATAGATATAGATATAGATATAGATATAGATATAGATATAGATTTGGACTTTAAATTATTTTGAGAGGAATATACAACTGAAAAATTTCAAATTGCTTGAATGAGCTCATATATGGAAAATAACAGGTGTTTGTATGCATTTTAAGGGTCTATATCTTGCAGGCGACCTTTAAAACAGTGTATTCTTAAAAATTAATTTTATATTTTTTATTCATCAATTAACGCTACTTATAAAAAAATAAGTATTTTCGAGGTTAATAAGGCGTGTTGTAAGGCCAAGATAGCAATTCTCTTAAAACACTTTACATTTTCTTTACAAATATTGGATCGATTGATTTTGTTGGCTAATAAAGCCATTTTGCCCTTATCGGCTTCGATTCGACAGGATAAGTCCACAATTTTGACTGTTCTTTGGTGAAGGAACTGTTCCTCTGGAGCTGTTCCTGAACCTTTGCATCACAAAAAGTAATCTGTTATTTTTTAAAAATTGTGGAGTTAATAGAGAAGGGTTTAAAACTAAAAGTAGGGTATATACGAAGTAGGTTCATACGAAAATTTTCGATTTTATAATACAGGGTGTTTTTTTAGAGGTATAGAACTTCGAATTGAAATAAAACACAAGAAAATCGTTTTAATGTCCATCAATTTGGCTTTATTGGAAGGATAATTTTATGCCATTAATGTTTAAATATGATTTCGGGCATGTGGCCGCCGCGGCTGGCTCGAATAAAGCCAATTCTACAGGTCCAATTTTCAACCACTTTTTCAAGCATATGGGGCCGTATGTCGGCAATAACGCCACGAATGTTGGCCTCCAAGTCCCCTAACGTTTCTGGTTTGTTGGCGTAGACGAGCGACTTCACATATCCCCAAAGAAAATAATCCAATGGTGTCAAATCGCACGATCTTGGTGGCCAATTGACAGGTCCATTCCGCGAAATTATGCGCTCATCGAATGTTTCCTTCAATAAATCGATTGTGACGTGCGCTGTGTGGGAAGTAGCGCCGTCTTGTTGGAACCACAACTCATCCACATTCATGCTATCCAATTCGGGAACAAAATAGTCGGTTATCATGGCTCTATACCGGTCTCCATTAACGGTAACTGACTCCAGCATTATTTCGGAAGAAGTATGGCCCAATGACTCCACCAGCCCATAGAGCACACCAAACAGTCAGTTTTTGTGGATGTAATGGCGTCTCAAAGATCTCATGTGGATTCTCTTCACTCCAAATGCGGCAATTTTGCTTGTTGACGTAGCCATTCAACCAAAAATGAGCCTCATCACTGAACAAAATTTTGCGATGAAAATCAGCATCGAGATCAATCTCATTTTCGGCTCATACGCCAAAATCACGACGCATTGCATGGTCTCGCGGCTTTAATTCTTGTACAAGCTGGATCTTGTAAGGTCGCAAGCCAAGATCTTTGCGCAAAATCTTCCATAAAGTTGATGGACAAAGCTCCAATTGCTGTGCACGGTGGCGAATCGATTCATTCGGGTCCTCTTCAACATTTTGCTCTACAGCGGCAATTGTTTCTTTGGTGCGCACTGTTCGACTGTGCGTATTATCACATAGAGTAAACGTAGTGCGAAAACGACCCATGGTTAACCGAATTAATTGCTCTGATGGACGATTCTGTCGACCATAAAATGGACGGAGCTTGCGGTAAACTTCGCGAACTGAACCATTATTTTCGAAATAAATTTGCACGATTTGCAAGCGTTGTTCTTTTGTCAACCTGTTCATGATGAAATGGCAAACCAAACTGAACATAAATGACATTAGAGTTGCCAGATTTGACCACAAAATGCCAGTTTTATCTCTATTCGAAAAACAAACCCCTAAAAAAAACACCCATTACTTAAGCACTCAGCTAACTGCTGATGTAGAGTCAGCATATCTTTTGATAAATATTATTTAATTTTTCTCGAAGGCTATTTTTTCGACTGTTCCTTGATTCGACAGGATAAGCCAGCAGCACTATTTTGACTGTTCTTTGGTCTAGGAACTGTTCCTCTGGAACTTGGTGTAAATTCCTTACGCAAAATTCGCCATAAAGTAGTCTTGAGAACGCAGTGGAATCGACTGTTTTGTATCGTTTGCTACGGACGCCTAATCGGCAGCGATATTTTCGACACTTTGACCAACCCGTTGTCTCACTGGCACGGCAACACCACATAACGAATATGTAGACTCAAATTTTTGCACTAAACTTGTTATTGTCTGTCTACTAGAGCGAGAATTACGACCGAAAATTGCAGTTAACGCTCTTAAAGTTGCGATCACCAACTCTAAATTTCGGTAGCAAATTTTTATAATTTGCGGACGTTGTTCGTTCGTGTACTTTACCATGATGAAAATGTTGAGTTAACTGAATAAATTGACAGTGACAGTTCGATGATTAGTTAACGGGTGCGGTCAGAAATTGAATACAAAGTTGTCAAGTCCCTATTGTAAACCTTGTAGTAGGTCCAGTTCTCGATCATACCATTTCAATAAGAATTCTTTAAAGCAATATCATTTAAAAAAGTCGTGTTATTTTGTTCTTAGTAAATAAATAAACGTATTTTCGTTTCAATTCTTATTTCTGGGTTATCCCCTTTGAATTCTCAGACATCTATTTTTAGTGTAAGTGCAAGTGTATCATCGTTATACTCACTAGTTTTGCAATGTGTATCAAAATTACTTTTGTTTTATTATTACTCTATCTTTTTTATCATCAATTTTCACTGCTCTATGTTTGTTTATTTAATTTAATTCCACACGCTTTTCTTTTTTTTGCAGCTCTCTTTATATTGTTGCCAAACAGCTCGACGATGAGCGAAAACATATCAATAACATTTCTCAACTTTTTCATCATGATATCGAAGAAAAGCGAGCAAAACTCGTCCAACTTTGTAAACAAATCATCTTCAAAGATTTTCAAAACATTGGCAAGAAAGCGCGTGAAATTCTGTGGCGCAAAGGCTATTACGAATTCATAGCATATGTCAAGAAGAACTGGAATAAGGAGTTGAAGGATGCGGCTGGAAATCCAACAGCTCAAGAAAAGCTACAGAAATTGGAACGTTTTCTGTGCGCTGGCATTAGCAACTACAAACGTATGGCAGCCAAAATGGAAGAAATCTACGATTTGGATTTAAAGTATTTAATAGATTTTACAATAATACACGAAGGTGGTAAATTGTGGCGTGCTGACCTCGATGAGGAGGAACAACATAAAGCCTTCGGCGAAAAGGCAGGTGAACCAACGCCATACGTTGTAGTGGATAAAAGCTTGGAGGCAGTCTCCTTTGCTTTGGATACGATACACTCAGCACTACTGAGTTTGGGTGATCTACATCGTTATTTCATAGACTTTCGCATTGACTCCAAGCTTAAGATTAGCAAACAGCTAGCTGCTAAGTATTACTTTGAAGCTTTTAAACTTAATCCAGCTATAGGCATGGCTCAAAATCAACTGGGTACTTTGTATTATGGCCAAAATTATGACTTGGATTCAATCTATCATTATCTCTACTCGCTGGTTAGCATTGTGCCATTTGAACTGAGCGAGAACAATGTTTGCAAGCTGTTTGCCTCCCATGCTGGCTACTTAGAGAAATTGGATCCGGCTAAGATTGAGTTTAGTTTGCAAGATTTTTATGCACGTTTCTATCTTATAGTGGACATATTTTTCTTTGACAAGGAAGTACCCGACTTCAATGCACTCTGCCACTGCGTATTGGTCGATTTACGCAAAATTCTCTGCTCCAAGTCTATCAATATCGCAGAGACGTGCATCTTTAAGATCGTTTCTATTCTATTCTTTTGCCTTTCCAAGCTTAAAATGATCAACTCGCAGAAGGTTTATTCTCTCAATGCCTTTCTGGTGGCCGTCTGCTCCGATCTAATTGATGCTTGCATTGTAAATCTCGAGCAATCTATACTTTCTAAGGCGGCGGATAATGAACAGTTTCATGTCATGTATGAGCAACGCTTCGAAGAGTTCGATATGATTGTGCGCAAGTCACGTAATGAGTATAAGAATTGGATTGCCACTGCAGTGGGCGATACCACTGAAAAGAAGCGTATTGAATTGAAAGACAAGAAACTAACAGCTATCACTAATAAAGCACCGCCACTCAAGGAATGCTCTTCGGACTCCAAGGAGTCTCAACGTTCGCTAGATGAGCACGACTCTCACGTGAAGAGTGCTCATGATCATGCTGCCGATCCCATCTCAACGCGTTCTAGCGATGAGGCCAAAGAGAGTGATCTGAAAACACCGCTGTCCAGCAAAAGCAAACGTCGCGGTGGCATGAAGTTGCGTCGACGCAGGCGCAAGATTGCACAATCAGATGATAGCTCGTGCTATGATACGGAAAGTGAAATGGACACAGATTTCTCCACAGACGAAGAAGACTACACCGATTTGAGTTCGAATTTTGAAACGGACTTTAGCGATATTGAACTGGAGCATGCGGGTGAGAACGAGCGCGAAGACCGAGAAGAGCGAGGTATATTCATATATAATAATAGCTCCCAGTGATTTAAAAGCTCTATATCGAATTCTTTTATATAAGTTACTTCTTTTCAAAAGTTTTTTGAGCATACAAGTTAATTTTTGACACTCGCCAATGAATAATAATTTAATTATTTATTAGACTAAATGCCTTTCACAAACGAATCCTTTTGTTCACTTTAGTAGCTAAAATCACCATAAAACCGAACTTTTTTTGTTAGCAAACGAATTATAAATTATAGGTTTAGAAACATTGTGTTCACAATAATTCTTTTATCATCTATATATATAAAAATGAATCTTTGTTTGTTCGGATGCTTAATACTTGAAAACGACTGAACCAAATCGGATACTTTTTTTGTTACTTACTTCTGAACCACTGTTCTGTTACTTACTTTTTGTTCATACTTCTGAACCAAATTGGATACTTCTTGCTGGTTTGTACGTAATTACTACGCCAAGGTTTAGGACAGAAGAAAAGTCGAAAAATTCTTAACAGGTGGCGCTGTAGGCGCAGATTTGCTTTCCGAACTTATGAACTGCAATTCCGTTCAGCCGATTGGAGTAAAACTTTATCAATTAATTGCTTGCACTTGCACGATGGTTATAGGAACAGTGGGGCGGGCATAGGACAAAAAGGCATGGCACATCCCATATAATCAAAATCTACGATATCGAATATATTTGGAATTTTAGGTCACACAGCATCGGAATCCGATATTCGAATTAAATTTTCACGCGCCGTTCTCGCTGATAGCGGTAAAGCACTATGACCAAATTTTCGAAGATGCACATGAGTTAAGGCTCTGACTAAAAGTATGACACGATCAAGATTAACCTTGACACAGGGTGCATCATAAGTAGATAAGAATTTAGTAAATTTATACTAGTAAACCCATATGTTGTTAAAACGCCAAAAAAAGAGAAAAAACATCTAGTATAACATTCTTTGTTTTTATTACAATATTTTAACTTTATCACTTTTTAACATATTTCTGTGTAAACTATATTTGATGTTGTGAAACCTTCATTGGTAGGATTTCTTTTCTTTAATAAAAATGTTCACACAATCATAAGAGCGGGCTCCACTTAATGTCAAATATAATTGTCTTTGTGTGAATACTAGGGGTGGCAGGTTAAATGCAAATTCTCTAAACGTCTGTCTCTGGCTCTTGTTAATAGTCATAGCAAATGACAGAGGCCGGAAATTACTCACCAGTGATTGCACCGGTTAGTAAAACGAAGTCGACATTATTACTGTAAAGATTAATAATATAAAGCCGGATTCCATTGATCAGTCCTTTCACAGTATTAAGATTCCTCATCAGCATGACAATTGCGTTTGTTTTGAGCGTTTAGTGAACGCTTACTTACTTCAATGCTATTAAGGAACTCCATTGGGAAGTTTATTTGTACGTCCACTTCATCAGAAACTATTGTGTCAATGTTTTTATATAAAACTTCTTGATCGTTAAATTACCAACAAATGAATTTTGGTGAAAAAAAATATTTTTCTTGTATGGCACCACTGTTTATGTCGTTTTGTAGATCATCATAAATAAAATCAAACGGCAATTCGTGATCTAAAAGTCGCTAAATGGTATTACCAGACGATATATCTGGTAATATTGCGAAAAATACGATCAATAATTGTCAGTACTACCACCAGAATCTTTCTTGCTTCATCAATAATGATACGATGAGCACAATCAAAGTATCTTCCGGGCGCAGAATTTGGCTTAACACCATATAAAGATGTCTCAAGAAGAGGTGTAGGATGTTGGAGTCCGTTGTGCAATGTACGCCTACCTCCCATACAAAGTGGCTACCTAAAATGTAAAATTTCTTTCAATTTTCCAAAACTTAATATATGGAAATTTTGCATATGAACTTTGATATATAACCGGTACTCTGTGTACGAAATTCAACCAAATCGAGTGAAAACCACACCCACCTCTCATACAAGGTGACTTTATCAAAAAACAAAAGAGAATATTTTCTGTTAAAACTATGATTTATATGATGACAAATAAACATTTTTTTGACTGAATATACTTTGGTTCGGACGTGGGGGTATTTTAACTTCGACCCAGTCGAAGATCATTTCTTACTAGTTTTATTTTGTACTTATCTACTTTTAATATTAAAAAAAAAATAATATCTCTAAATATTTTTCCCCACAGCTGACGAATGTGTTGTGCCCACAACAAACGCTGTCCTACGTTGCAGTCTCTCTGCCTCTAAAGAGAGCCTCTCTTCCAATGCTGCCAATAATGGTCCTAGTTTTTCTGACAACGAAGATATTGTCATCGAAGAGGAGGAAATTATTTATCCTGGTGAACAGCCCGCACCGCCGGCTCACTCAAATTCGCAAGAAATAGACTCGGAGGAGCTGCTGCGTAGTTTTGAGGTTCTTCAGTTGAACGGCAACAGTTGTGCCGCTCTACATTTCAAAGGCGATGAAAATGATGACCTCATTGCTGCTCCCAAGGCCACAGATGTTCTGCAAACATCTACAGATCCACCCAAGAAGCTTATCTATCGCAATAAATACAACAAAATCAATCCGAACATTATTGTTGAATTTGCTCAGCAAGAGCCAACTATGCCGGCTCTCAAAATGCTTTTTGATTGGCTACGCATCAATCATGAAATTCTCTTCGGCTGCTATCATTCCAATCCGGAGTTTATACATAAAATCATGAAGCTTCTCAACTATTGCAACATCGATATTTTTACGCGTAAAGTTTATTTTGAACGCGAATTCCTCAATACTGCGCACGTGCGTCAGTCACTCGTTGAGCTCTTCGACGTACGCACAAATGTACCGCTTGCCGAGGACTTCATCTTCAAGTCTTTCGACATTTTCCAGAGCTCGCAAATCACTTTGGATTGGGAGACAACATTGCGTGAGGCAGTTACCACAAATGAGGAACATATTCTGCGCATCTTCAAAATGGTCGACTTCGGATTTTTCATTTGTAAACAGAAAAAGTTCAATTACCGCTTTTGTGTTAAAACGCGTAAATTTACCGAAAACATTAAGAAAAAGCGTGATGAGAAGAAAACTTCATCATCACGCCGACGCGAACGTCGCACTGCCAAGACATCACGCAAGCGCGTAGAGGGTCGCACACGTCGTTATTCCGATCGCAAAAATGGTATAGTGCGCAAGAGTTACACCAGTAATGAGGAAAAGGATACTGTGGAGGAGTGCAAGAAAATACCGCGTAAAGGCTATCTACGCAATCGCAATACCGAAAAGAATGGTGGTGTTAGCGGCATTAGCAATGGTGGTGGTGGCGGTACCTCAACTGTTGGTGGCTGTGGTGAAAAACTGCAGTCTAGCAGCGGCGCCGATGAGGAACGTTCTGAGGCAATGAATAAAAAATGCGAAATCATGGGCAAATTATGGCTTAAAAATGAGGTGGAAACGTTAGAGGAAGAGGTACGTACCAGTAAAGAAATAGTTAATGCTGGTGTTATACTAATTTTTTTTTTGTCATCGTTTCTTTAGCTACGCAAGGATCCCCTAAACATGATTATGACGCCATTCATTGTGGTCGATGCTAAAGCTTTGACAGAATACAATGGTATCGTTAAGAACTTGGTCAAAAGCAAAAAATTCATTGTGCTTATCCCCAATGCCGGTAAGTTTTCACACATCACCCTTAACGACCGTCGTAAACAACTTTTACTTATCTATTTGTAACTTTTTATGAATATTTGGTAGTACATAATTTTCCTTCGCTATGATAATGGAAACTTTATAGTTATGGCTTCATTCCTTTTTTCTGTTGATCAAGCTTTAAAGTAATGAACCCACATAAATTAGTACCCAGAAGATTGGTATGCATAAAGAAAAAAACACATTTTTTAATAGGGAATATAATTTTATTATATAGTTACAGTAAAGACAAAATTTATAATAAATAAAAATAATAAATAACTGGCCATTTCAGCCCTTGAAAGGACTTTGACCTAGCTTCATATGATCAATTGTGTTGTGCGTGTTATTAAGTTTGTACACAATTGACCGAGAACCGGACCTACATGCTTAACGCCGACTCCGAACGGCGATGAACGGAAAGTTCTCGTTCTCAAGAAGCTTTACATGGCATTTGATTACTCTCTGAGGTTTGCCATTGTCTGCAGAGAGGTGGCGGCCGTACAGAAAAATTATTTTAATTCAAATAATTTTCTGTCGCTGCTGGGGTTCGAACCTGGGTTTCCAAAGTTCTTTGACATAGCGGCCACGCACTTTAACCAACTACGCTACAGACGCCACAAGACAAAATTTAACCTTTAAAAATTAACCAAAGGGCTTTTTCTTGTTTAATATGCTTGCGTTGAAAATAATTAAGTTAAAAATGTTGAAGTGACAAGGAAATATAAAAGATACAGTAGTTTCGACTATGTCTTAACACAAGACGTAGAATTATTTAATTCACTTTTGATGACATCTTTTTTAAAAAATATTTAGCAAAATATTTATTCCATACACCTCAGCATATGACCTTTAAAAAAATGCCGGAGAGGGTTAATATGTATCACCGACCCCTATTACTTTTGCAAAAGGAACATTTTTGCGTTTGACACCTATTCCATCCGACCACTCCTTAGGGGGGCTCCCATACAAATATTACGGTTTTTGTATATTTATTCCATACACCTGAGCATATGACCTTTAAGAGAGTGCCGGAAAGGGTTAATATGTACGACCGACCTCCATTACTTTTGCAAAAGGAGCATTTTTGCCTTCGACACCTATTCCCTCCGACCACTCCTTAGGGGAGCTCCCATACAAATTTTATGGTTTTTGTATATTTATGCCATACACCTGAGCATATGACCTTTAAGAGAGTGCCGGAGAGGGTTAATATGTCTTACCGACCCCCATTATTTTTGCAAAAGGAACATTTTTGCCTTTGACACCTATTCCCTCCGACCACTCCTTAGGGGGCTCCCATACAAATTTTATTGTGTTTGTGCCGGAAAGGGTTAATATGTATCACCGACTCCCATTACTTTTGCAAAAGGAACATTTTTGCCTTTGACACCTATTCCCTCCGACCACTCCTTAGGCGGGCTCTCATACAAATTTTATGATTTTGTCGATAAAACCGGAAACTGTCGATAAATAGGTAGCAAGTTTAAGCAAACAAAAACATCAAATGTTAGCTTTATATTTCATGTAATTGTGTAAAATTTATATAAGTTAGAGAGTTCTAACATGAATTTTTGTCGCATTGAGGATCAAGCAGACCAACAAGTGCTAACATCAACATTGTACGATCAGTACTTTAGGCCCACCAAAGGCTCAAAAAGTTATATAAATACCGACACCTGATCAGTATCAACCACCCTACTTACCTCCGAGAATGACGTATTCTACGTCAAAAATAATAAACTTAATTATTGCAATGATTTTAATTATAGTATTTTATTTAATTTTGTTTTTTTTTTTTATTTACAGTTTTTAATGAGTTGGACGATTTGAAGAAGCGCAGCGAAAACGCACGCAACGTAATCCGCTGGCTGGAGCAGGAGTTCAAACATGGCAATCGTCATATGCGTGCTCAGCGTGACAACGAAAACATGACGTTGTCCTTGTTGAAGATACCCAGGAAGTTGGGTGAGTTGCGTTAACTTAACTTTTTTTAATAACTTTCATTAATATTTTTTTCTTTTAGATCGGGAAGCTACCGTCTTCTTGCAGATTGCGCAATTTTGCAATCATCTCGTTGCCAATCACTCTGATCCCAACTCTACTGAGTTTCAATCGAATGTTGTCACCTACTTGTCAGGTGATTTACTGTACGAGAAACAACGTTCACAGATCAATTTCAGTTTCACTGGAATACTGGATTCAATACCGGTGCGACATGATCAGATTGCAAATTTTTATGCTAAATTCAAGGTGAACAAAAAATGAAGCGATACGTCGAACGAACAACGCCCTCAATTCGCCCCCCAAACATGTGCAGCTGTCTTGGCGAAGGTGGTGGTGAAGGGCGTCGTGTGTGAATTTAGACGTCGCGACCAAACAACACAAAAACAAATCAAAATACCTATTTAGAGCGCAATTTAGAGAAGAGATAAAGGAACAGACCGTGAGAAGAAGATTAAAGAAGTGAAGGAAATAGAAAATGAGAAGAAGAGTGAGGGAGTTAGAGAAAGCAGAGAAACATATGTAGCAGCAGTGCGACAAAATCAAATCAACAAAATTCGAATTCAAAGCAAAATCAAGCCCCAACAGCAAAAAATTCTCTTCAAAAAAAGAATTCACTATTGCAACAACAACAACAACCAAATAACACATACAGTCTTTATGCCATCATTTATAAATCACACAGCATTGTGTACATGCATGTGTGCGACTGTGTGTGTATTTGGGTAAATGTGTTTATGCTTTCAGAGCGGCTCTTTTCAGCAACGTTTGTTTGTTTAACTATGCATGTGTTTGCGCAAGCGACAAAACTTAAAATAACATGTCTTTAAAAACAAACAAAAACAACAAAAATAATTTAAAAAATCATTTTAAAATGTTAACCGAAAAAAAAAATCAAATCAAACTACAGCAACTACAAAATTCAACAGAATTTGGAAAATGCAAATAAATGCAATAAAAAAGCTTCTAAAATTTTTGGAAAAAAATTAAGCCATTACAGCGACGAAACTCAAAACTTAAAAAATATTATTTTTTCCCATGAGTCGCTTGCTTCAAAATTGAAAAAGATTAATCATTGCATGATTTGGTGGTGGTAGTGGGGGAGAAGGGGGGGGGGGGGAGAAAGGAGTGTATATTATCAATATTTCATAAGAGGTTAGCGTTGGTTTTTATGCTCAACACGCACATTTTTTAAGAAATGTTTAGTTCAACTGAAAATCAAAAGCATGTTTGTTTGAAAAATGAAAAAAATTGCTCCTCCATTTAAGTTGTGGGGTGTATGCCTCCTAGAACTGCTTAAAAAATCTAGCATAAATAGCCAACTTAATGCTTTCAAAAAATATTAAAAAAATATTTATTTCGATGGCTTGTTTTAGACCAGATGGTATATTGCAACATGCTGGGTGACATTTTATGAGTTCGACATAATATATTCCATACAAATTTAAAACTTTGTTTTATGTATATTAAAAATATGCATTAAATTTTAACTCAATTGCTCAACTTTCACCTTTTATTTTGCTCAAATAACCAAGTCTTCCCAACTGTGAACGAAAAATAGTCAAAATTTTTTAATAAATAAAAATTACAAAAAACCTCTACTACATTTGATGTTGCCAATCGAAAATAAAGAAAAGCAAAAGCCAAAATAAAATAAATCCAATAAGCATAAGCATTAAATATGAAATTTTTAAGCCTTGAATTTTAATATATTAATTTTATTTTTTTTTTTCTATAAAATACAAATCCATAAATCAACAAAATATCGCACAATTTTGCTCCACACTTTTCTGCTGAACTCAACACCCAACATGTATGCCATCTTGCTTTGGTTAGCTATTCTCTCCCATAACTTGCCTCAGTTGAACGTGACAAAACAATTTACTCTAAGCTCTTCTTAAAAGATTTTTTTCTTATAGTTTTTGAAGGTCCCCCTATAACGTCAGCCACAATTATGTTATATTTATTTTTTTTTAAATTTCGACTAATTATTTTGGCAGTTTGTTGTTTTAAATACAGCTTTTACAACAATGGATTGTAGCTTTTACAACAAACAGTCAGGCTTAGAGAAAAAAAAATCTGTAAGTTAACTGTATCTAATAATTTCAATAACTTGTACTTTTTATTATACATATTAATTTCAATATTTTCAATAAAAAACTAATAACTTTATATAAAACAACATAAAAATAAAAACATAAAATTAAAAAAAAATATGTACTCATCTTAATAAAAATCAAGCTTAACTGAACACTAAATCCGTTATGTTAAAATAAAAAAAAGTAATTGTTTTGGTTTAAATAAAAGATTTGGTCTACTGCCAAATGATTATGAGAAGCCATAATTATCCGGTTCAATTTAAATAATCAATTTTGTTAATTGTTTATAATGTTTTGTGAATATTGCTAAAATTGTCTTAACTTATTGCATTTGCAGCTTCTTTAAACTATTGATTATTCAAACAAAATTATATATTTTTCAAATTAATAAGGCACACATTTTTATATACATAGTTGCCTACTTCAATATGATTATTATACGCTTATCTTATTCTGGTATCTGCTTGTTATGTCCTCTTAATAATTGGATTTTTTCTTCAAAGTCTTATGTATAGCATATTTTGGCAAAATTCACATAATTGTAAAATCTTCAAAAATTAATAAGAGTTTGCTATTCGATCCCGAACAGTTTCTTAATTAATTTTCGTTGCCTCCATTTTAAAATTATCAAATAACTAGTAACAAAAAATTAAGCAAAAACAAAATATCCACAAATTTCAGATCCATCCTCATCAATTTTTAAATTGTTTCAATAAAAAACCATCAGAAATCAACAAATATAATAATAAAAATCAATCTTCATTAAGCAACAAATTCACCTTGTTTCTTTAGTCTCCTTTAAGAGTTTACATTTTTGGATATTAAGATTTTCGGATCCAAGGATATAGAAGAACTTCAGTAAATCATGAAAAAAGCTTCATCGTTACACCGCCAGGAACCAACTTACTTAAATCAAAACTTCGTGATTTTTTTTTTGGTTAATTCGTCGAAATCGAAGCTGAAAAAATATTTCCGTTATCGGTGTTGTGTCTTAAGCTTTTGTGGGTGTTTGGAATAAAAAAAACTGTTTTATTTTTTGGAATTTAGCTACTAATTCGAAATCGGGTTACGATCGCCTATGCGAAATTCGTCCAACCATCACCGCACTGAACAGAAATTTTCAAAAAGTGCCAAAGAGAGCAATTCTGGGTCCCAAGTAGTGATTCCAGGTATTTTTTACGTAGCTCAGGTCAATATCACTTATGAGCGGATACGGGCAGAGAGCACTTTGGGGGCTTTGGCAGCAAAGGTTTATGCAGCAACACAAAACGTGACAAGAAATCAAAGACAAAACACAAACACACAAACAACACAGAAGCTTTAAATGTAGTGGTGCCCATGCCCGCTTATGAGCAAAGTAGCAGCACAAAACTTGTTCAGAAATGTGCGTTTTATAACATTAATTTTTTTTAGCTCAAAAAAAAAATCAGACTCAAGGATGGATACAAAGCATCAATAGGACTAAATCAGAAAACTATGAATATCAGGGACCGCAAAAAACTATTATGGCTATCAATCCATAATTTTATAACAATTATTTTTTTATCGTAATTTTTTCGATCAGAAATAAAAACTATTTTTGATCGATATTTTTTCAAGCAGAAATAAAAATCAATTTGTGATCGTTATTTCTTCGATCAGAAATAAAAGGATTTTTTTTATCGATATTTTTCCAAGCAGAAATAATAATTATTTTTTATCGATAATTTTCTGATCAGCAATAAAAATTATTTTATGGTTATTTTTTCGATCAGAAGTAGACGTTATTCTTTAATCGTTATTTTTCCGATCAGAAATAGAAATGAATCATTGATAGATATTTTTTAGATTAGAAATAAAAATCGATCATTTATCGATATATCCCCACGTTTAAAAAACGTAAACGGGGTATATTAATTTTGTCACTCTGTTTGTAGCGCCCGTTTGTAAGGTATAGAAAAGTAGATATATTCTTGATCAGCATCACTACCCGAGTCGACTTAGCCATGTCCGTCTGTCTGTGATCACGATTACAGCCGTAATTTTCAAGCTTTCATCACGAAATTCGATATTTAAGCTTGTATCTAAAAAATAAAGATCAAGTTCGGAAATAAGCCAATCGGATGAAAACCAAGCCTACCTCCCATAACAAGTGACTATCAAAAAGGTAAAATCTCATTATATTCCACAAAAATTAATTTATTGACTTGAAATTTTGCAAATAAGCCTTAATATACACTCTGAGTATATAATTCAACAAAATCGAGTGAACACCACGCCTACCTCCCATACAAAGTGCTTTATTTAAAAACAAAAGCGACTATTTTAACAAAATAAACATTTTATTGACTGCTTATGACTTTGAATATACTTTGGTTCGGCCGTGGAGGTATTTTTACTTCGATCAGTCGAAGATCATTTCTTACTAGTTTTTTTATCAGATTAAAAAAATTATTTTTCGATTATATCGATCACAAAAAGTAACATATGTATTAAGATATAAATTATAATATAATTAAAACTTAAAAAATTATAAAAAGCTTCATATTTCGAAAACGAAGGAAGATATGAAAAAAAAATAACAGTGGTTATGGCTTTTCACAGAAATAGTGTTAGTATTTTGGTAAAACCACTACAGTGTCTAATTACATTAGTGCAGTCAGCTTCAAAACTGACAATATCGAACATCAAAATGGAAAAATTTTGCAGATGTTTAAGGGAAGAGCAAGAAAATTTTTCTTTAATTGGTTTATCGAACACCGAGATCACTACGTACATGACTGTGCCTATAGTAACGGATCATGCAGGTGCTTCAACAAACACGTTTGGGACAAGCGAATTAAACCAAATGTTCCAACGCAGAAACTTTGAAACGAGAGAACACATTGAATCTCTCATCGGTTATCACTTTAAAGAAGGAAGACACGTTAAAAGTGTGGAAGTTGGAGTAATCGACTTTTCCAGATTATTTCGTGGACTTAAAGATGGTGAGATAGAAGTATGCGAAGAAGTATCACTTCTACGTAAAACGTGTGATTACAGGAGATATTACGAAAATTTAATAGCATTACCATATTGGGACACTAGTACTAGAAAAGAATTTACCGTTAAGAACATGACGGTCTAAAACAGGCCTAATCAGCGAAATGAAAAAAAGGGCCAAAGCCTAATTAAGAAAGATAATTGCCTGATTAAAATAAACAACAAAATACATTAACAACAACGAAAGCGAACAGTTTAGCGCCACCATCATCGATGGAAACCTAATTTGTTGCTTTTTTGCATGTGCAAAGTATGTATTGATCAAAAAATCCCAAAAACAAAATACATACGCGACAAGCATGCGTAGCAGAACACGAAATCGTCTGAATTTCTATTCCACTAACAAAACACACGCACAACAACAATGCTGTATGTTTGGTGGTCGCGCCGCACGCTTATGCGTTTCAATGCGTATGTTGTTGTTGTTTGTTATAGTTAATTTTTGCAAGTGCATTTCGTCGTAAATTTGGCGCAAGCAAAATGTGAGTTTTATTTAATTTTAATGAATGGGCCAATTATTACAACAAGGGCCACAAGGGCCATCTTTGTGATTAGGCCTGGTCTAAAAAGTATGCTCTACGATTATTAATTTGTCAAATGTACGGGAAAAAATCAATCGATGAAAAAACCGCTATACTAACCGCTTCGATTGGGAGCCAAAGGTGTGGGCATTTATGCAACAACTTATTTTACTTACATTACATTACATTAAGCGTTTCCATGAAGTACCTCGTGACGTCTTCAAGTTTTATCTTTTTTTCATATGGTTAAAAACCTCACCCGACCTTGTCGATCTATAAAATTTATCATATAGTCCATAGCCATCCAAATATCTGTGTCCACAAGCAATAATCGCTTACGTCGACTTTGGTCAGAACTGAGTTTTTTGTGTTACTATATTCCTTGAGTATATCTTTACATATACACAAAATCGGTAGGTACTAACATTAACCAAACCAAAGTTATGACACAAAATTCAATGAAGCTTTCATAGAACTTAATATACATATATGGCCATAGAAAATTTTGAAATAAGATTTCTCAAAACATTGATATACGACTTAAGCTGTTATTGTTTATGAAAAGAGATATACATATGTAGTTCCATACAACATTTTATCAATGTTGTAGTATTTTCACTGCACTTAGTTGCCAACGTGGTATCATGGCACAAAATTTTTTTTTTATTTTCGTTGTAAAATGCGCAGCATCAGTACGTCATAAATTTGTTATCTATTTTCTCGTGAGGTTTTACAACCGGCTTTTACTGGCATATAACATTTTCAACCGTAGTACCCATAATTAGCGATTTAAATTTCCTTGGAAAAAAATAATAATTTCGTTGCTTAATGAGCTCCGCTCTCGTCCCGATGATGTCACATTTTGTTTTTATATTTTAACCATAAGGTGAGACTACTAATCTTTTCTGTCGTACCATAACTTTTATCATAGCACCTATACTGAACGAGAAACAATTCCAATTTTCGGCAACGCCGATTCATTTTGGAAAATGATTTTTTCAACATTTTTGGAAAACGTAACGTTTTCATGTAAAATTTTTCTTTAAAAATCTATTTTTTTGTCTTTATTTATGCTTACTTCTTTAACCGCAAAATGGATAATTTTGTATCATACAGGGTGGGCCATCTAATGGTTTGATAATGGTAATGGTGGGCCATCTGTTTCCCGCTCGAAATCTTGACGTAAAGTCAGTATCATACCTCCGCGGAAAGAAATGAAACGCTTTACGTTGAGCAACGTTGGGAAATATTGGAAACTCATTTCCAAACTGAGTGCTTTGTAGCCCAAACAATGCGTTATTTGAAGACAAGTGTTGTACCCCTGCTGAATATGGGGCTCGGAAAACTCGCACGTTATTGTCGAGAAGCCCATGCATCCACAGAGAGTAACAGTTTGGTGAAGATTGTGGAGTGGTGGCATCAGTAGACCAATTTCTTCGAAAAATAGGCTTGGAACAACAAAATTGTAGTGATAGAATGCGCTATTGCGAAGTCAGCCGAGGCAGCCACTTGAACGACGTTGTGTTCCATAATTAATGGGAATGTTTGCTCTTACTAATAAAACCTAATAAATACATTGAAAATATTTAATTTTTTTTATTTTATTGCATTTTAAAAAAAAACTTGTATTCGTCTCACCCTGCATATAAAATAAGAAATGGTAAATTTTTGAAATGTAAACAAAATTTATCTTGTCAATATTGTCATAAGAATGCATTCATTCATTCGCCTCTCAATTTACTAAACCACCAAACACATGTTGCATAAGCTAGTATCAATCAATCATCAAACAGATTTAACACGTTAACTGCCATGACGCACATACGGTGTGCCTCAATAAAATGTCCACGTGGGCTCTGAGGCACAGCGTATGTGCCTCAGTATTTGATTACACATTATACCTAGTTCATGGTTTAAAATTACTACCTCGAAATGCAAATCTGTAAACGTTGTTCAATTTCGCATGGCCTGGCATACCTAAACCTATCTTTAGCGCATCATTTTTATACCCCCACGATTAAAAAAAAACCCTCTTTACTGGGTTTTTAATTTTAAAAACTTTAATTTTATCACTCCGTTTGTAACGCGTATAAGGAAGCGTGGTAGGTATAGAAAAGTGTATATATTCTTGATCAGCATCATCACCCGAGTCGATTTAGGCATGTCCATCTGTCCGTCATCCACAGTAAACATACAGTAAACGTATACATTAGGCCGTGAGGTACATATGTTGTGCCTCAGTAAAATATTTCAAAATTTCACAGAAATATAAAAAAAAAACATTTTCTGATATTTTGTTCGGATTTTCTGATACCAAAATACACTAGATCTGTAAAACAAAAAAAAAAAAAATGGCCCGGAGGACCCGATCTTTTAACGTAGAATACGTTATACGGGGGTGTTAATCTGGAGCACAAAATTTTGAGAAAATGTTTGTCACTTTCATTATAAGTTTTCAATACTTTATGCATGCATTGAAGAAAATTCAAGTATGGTCGTTACATATTTAATATGTCTTCTTTTGATTTGTATTAAAATAATCATATTGCGACATATAATTTTTTTGATACTATAAGTAAATCAAAATTTAACTCCTTCAAATTTTGTATTAATTTTCATATGCTTTGTATTTTATGTATTACTAGCCTTTTCCCGGCGCGCTTTGCTGCACCATGCAACTATATGGGAACATAATAGGTGCATTCAAAACTTTTCTTAGACTAATAGTTTGACACCACTGCCATTTTCCACTGCCCGTTACAGTTTGCCAGTAGTTTTAATGTTCACAGAAAATGATTTTTATTAATAGATAAGCATTTGAAAAACAGCTTGGTTTGTGTCTAAAAATATATTTATTGCGATAACTTTTGATCGGAAAGAGATATGGTATAATTTTTTCACATAAATTATTCTTTGAGCTTAACTATTATATAAAAAGAATAAAAAAAATTTTTGAAAAAAATTAATTTCTTTAAAAAATCACTGGGGGTAGGGTCATGTTTTTTGATGAGAGAAACAGGTAATAAATTTTTTTGTAAAATTGGAAGCATTTTTGCTATAAAACGCTATGTCACTTCAGTTTTTATTATTTTAACAACAAAAACAACTTTTGTGTCATTTTTTGAGTAAAAAGTCAATATTTTGGACCTTTTTTGAAATAAATATTAAAAATATAAAATAAAATAAGATAACGGTACCCTTTTAATTGTTTTTATTAAGTGCTTGAATTGAGTTTATCAACGAAAAAAATTTGAATGAAATATATTCAAAAACAACGGAGTTATTTGCATCACAAGTAAAAAATACGAATTTCTGATAGTTTTTTTGTTATTCTAAGGAAACGATGTTATTAGAAAAAGACGTTGTACCAAAAGTTTGTCCAATTTTAAAGATACATATGTGAATGTTTTTGATGTCAAAATAACAGGATTTTCTTAAAATTAATAAGTAGAGCATTTTCGCTTGAAAAAAATACGCTAGTATTTAGATTTGCGTTACTTGTAAAGGGGCGGAAGAGGTGTGGTCAAAACTTAGTATGCCATAACCTAAGTTAGGATTCAAGTAATATGTGAGCCGAATTTGAGTTAAATCCGTTCAGCCGTTAAGATTTGTATTGTAGTCAAACAAACAGAAAATGATTATTATTAATAGAGATAACATCATGTGTAAGAGCAGTACGATTATCTGTGTGTTCTTCACAGAACCAGTGTGAGAAAGAGAAGAAGTATAATGACCAAGTAACGAACGATGTGTACATACACAACATTGATAAGCGAAGCAGAGAAACAAAATTGTGCTTACCCAGTTGGCCACGTCTTTAAGACATCCTCAATGTCTTACAGCCTTATTCATAAACACATTTTAGAGGCAGCGTAACTTTAAACGGACTTTAAACAAGAAAACGTTATTCATAAACATTTTTCGTAGTTGTTTAAGAGCTGCGTAACTTAAACGCCGAAATTGGCGTTTAAAGGTTACGTAAATACAACCATGCTTTTTGCTTGTCTTTTCTTTTAATATCAAAGACATGCTCCATATGCGCCCTTTGCAGCATTTTTTTATGGGGCGGCCATTGTAAATCCATAGGAATTCTTAATTTTTGTAGAGATTTTCTATAGGTCAGACACAAACCTTACAATCATAAGCAGAAAATAAAAAAATGTTTATGAATAACAATGTTAGCAAGGTTGCATAGAAGCTGCGTAAAGCCTTAAACAGTGCGTAACTAAACAAGCGTTTAAAGGTTGTTTAAGGAAATCTATTGAATAAGGCTGTTAATGACTAACGTATTCTACGTTTGACCTATGCGCCCGTGTTATCTAACACAGGCTTGAGCTTTTTTTTTTTTGTATGGTGGCAGTTAAAGTGTTAAAAAACAATGCTTAATTTGTGCAAAAGTTACCAGGCTCTCATAACACATCAGCAGGTGAGTATTCAAAAAAATGTTGCTCAACACTTGTCAAGGCATGTATACCGAATAATATTGCTCAACATTTAGTTTCTATGTTGCCATTAATATGTTGCCATTTATATGTTGCCATCGATATGTTGCCATTTTGATAAATGTTTTAGATAGGGATGTGATACATAAAAGCTTTATCAACTAAGTTTTGTATCAAGCATAGCACTCGGTTTGCGTTAATTTCGCTGGCAACATTCATATATTTGTTGCGTAAGTGATGTCTTTAAGAAAAATAACTTTTAGAGAAGAAACGACAATTGTCTCTTTTACTTCTAAATAAATTGAAGTGAATTGTTGCTAAAAAATGTTGCACAAATACATGTTGCTATCATTTCACGCAGAGCAACAGAATTTGTTTCGCATCTGTTTCTGTATGAAGATTTGAATGGAATTTCCCATGAAATCGAGAAAAAGTAAACAAAAAAAAAAATCGCTTCTAATCGAATCGAATAGAAAAATCTAAAAGAACCTGTGAAGATCATGTTGTGTATATAAATTGAAAATAGTGTTGTGCCCGATAGGAATTGTCACTGTATACAATGTTGCTGAAACGAAGTTCCAAGTTATATTTTTCATATAATTGGAGTATACTCACCAGCCAATTGCCTTGAGTTTATGTATGTAAATGAAACAAAAACTTTTTACATTTTCTAATTTATTTTATATATATTGTATATTTTTTTTGTCTTCCAATTTAATTGATTTTGTTTATGTGTTTTTTTGTTTTGTTTTATTTCTAATAAGATTACGACATACATACATACATATTATATATATTTATATTTATTTAAACATAGCGCATTGTATAAATTAAAACAGTTAAATAAATTTATATCGCCAAATTTGCATGTTTTGCTTAAAATTTTTAAATTTTCATTTAATACGTTTTGTCGGTTTTTTTTTTCTATAAATTTTTCTTTTTTTGAAACAGTAGTTAAGTGAGTTACTAATGTAAGAACTATGTTGTTTTTAATATATATATATAAATATCTTGTGAAAGCGTGTATTTTTAAAAAGATTATCATGCATTCGTAATATTGATTATTTTTTGCTTATTGTTGATGTTCGAATTTTTCGAACATTTAGTTATATGTTATTTTTGGTCATTTAAAAGCTTAAGAAAAACGAGCATTAAAAGGAAATTATTTTAATTGAAATATTGCCGTTAGAAAGGCCACCAAATCGAATATGAATCAGTGTTTGATACATTCGAAAACGGGTTTCGATTAATTGAAATAAATTTCGAACATATGCAAAGTATTGTTAGCATATCCTTTACAAATTGAGAACCTAAATTGCTGGTTTTTTAAATTCGAATTTAATGACGAAAGAAAATGTTTAAATTTTTAGAATTTTGTGATGTACAGATTTTATTTTCATGTTTCTCATATAGAAGTTATTTTGATGGATATTTAGAATTCAACTGTGAAAAATCTACAAAAAGTTTGTAATTTCGAAAATATTGAAAATAATGAATTAGAAACCATTTTAAAAACGAATAATAATAGATTCACAAAACTTCACATAAATCTTTGCTTTCACAACTTAAACACGTTCGAAAATTAGTTTAATCTTTTTCGAATTTATACTGTTTCGATTAGCAACTTTTTCTATGTTAAGCACTTTCAAAATAACTAACAAAAACTAAAATTTTAACTCAAATACAGCAGATTCAACTAAAATGACGAAGAAAAACATGGAATTAAATTCACATAAATTTTTTTCTTAAATTTCGAAAAAGACGATCTTGAAGCGACATTCTTTTTTTTAATAAATTAAACGAAAACGATATAAGCAAAATAAGCAAACATTTTACAGCTAAGAATTTATTTTAAAAACTTTAAACGAGATTACAGGATGTTTTGCAATTTGGTATGGTAAAAATAAAAAAAATTAAATATACAAACAATAACTTAAACTTAATGGTTTCCTAAGCGAATGAGGTAAAATTCATAAAAACTATTTTTTTTTATATAAAAGACTTTCAATAAAACACAGTGCGCTGCTGGTTACTTGTGATGCAGAAATTCTTACCAAAAAAGTGAGTTTAGGAACAAAAACAATTTCGAACAAAAAATATCGGCATATTTATAACTATAAAAAATTTCATAGAATCTTAAATATGTTGTTTACTTTATCGAACGACGTGTGTGTTGCCGTTAAAACAATTAAAATAACTTCGTGAGAGCTTTATATAAAAGCTTAGCTCTTAAAGTTTTATAGCACTACTTTATTTATTCCACAAACATTGAGTTGTTTTAAAAATGTGAACAAAAGCTCTTCTGCACCAGCTCAAAAGCAACAAAATTTACATAAAATATGCATTAAAATAAAATTACAAATACATTTACTTTGACAATAAATATTTTTGTTGTAATTTTTTTTTTTTTTTCATTTTCTTTTCTTGAATATACAAAAGCTTTCAATAAACATCAAATTAAATAGAACATTTTTTACATTTTTTTCCGTAGAATAATAGTAGCTTAAATGTTAAGATTTTAAATTTAAACATACATCATAAAATCTTTTTTATAAATAAACATTGCTTTAAAAGTTTACGAATTAAAAACTCAACGAAAACAACGAAAATAAAAAAAAGAGCTTACAAATTAGTTAAATTCTTAAAGTGCTAAGCGTGCTAATTTCAACCATTCAACTACTTCAGATTTAATTAAATAAAAATATATGAGAAAAAACAAAAAAAAAAAAACAAGAAAAAATTAGCTCTACGCTGCTATCTTTGTTTATATGACGCCAGACACTGCTTTTTCATAAGGTGTTCCGAGTGTGTCGCGTCGTCTAGGTAATGTGCCGCTTGCTGTCAACGGCGCTGACTCAGGACAGCCGAGTACAGTCAAAAGCTCTACTAAAGCTGTTGTTTCCTCAACACTATATTGTATTGCCGGTATGCCGCTGCCATTTGTTGTTGTTGCTGCCGAAGATGCTGTTGTTGTTGTACCCGCTGTATTACTCGAGGCATTCGATGAAGTTGAGCTGGTATTGCTGACGCTGCTTGAAGACAGCGTAGAGTTTGAGGTTGCAGCCGATGCAGCGGCTTTGAGCGACTTTGCTGTCGCTAGCGACAGGGCGGCACGTGCATAAGCTAGACAAGTGCGTCCTTCATGATCAGTGTGCTTGATGTTGGCACCATTCTACGAAGAAAATGGAAAAAGGTAGCATTAGTAAAATTATAAAATATAAAATATTGATAAAGTCATCCAAGTTATTAATTAGAGCTTGAAAAGTTTGAATGAATATTGATAGTCATCCAAGTTATTGAGTAGAGCTTCAAAACTTTTCTTATAAGGCTTTTTGTTAAATTTGTACAAAAGCTTTTTTAATAAAACGTTTACACGAAGCTGTTTTTAATGTTTCTATAACTTTTTTAGGGTTATTTTATTCAGTTTTTCATCAAAGCTTTTGATAAGTTTTTAAATGAAAGCTTTTATAGAGAAATTTTCTAAAAATTTGTTTTTGAATTTAAATTAAAATTTTTAAGTTCTTAAAGCTCTTTTTAAAACTCTTAAACGTGAGTTTAGAAAGCATTTCAATAAAGAATTTTAAGAAAGCTTTCAAAAATTGTGCTGAAAGAGCGATTTTATCACTCTTGCTGAATGTAGTAAATTTGTGTTTATTCTTTATCAAAGCTCTTTGTTGCAAGCTTTTTTGAAAACTTTATTGCTCGTTTTCCAATAAACTTCCTCAAGTTTTTTACAAAAGCTGCTTTTGGCAAAAGCTGCTTTTAAAAAAACTTTTTGATCCCTATTTTATTTTTAAAGCTTTTTATAAAATTTTTTACTAAAGCAGACAGTTCATTTCGGCTTTTGAAATGAGTATTTCGGCTTTTATTGGGAGGTATTTTACAAAGAAAGTTAACAAAAATGAAAAGGTTTTGATGATAAGCTTTAAAAAGAAATTTTAATATCATTTTAAATCCCTTTAAAATTCTTAAAAAGGCTTATTGACAAAGCATTTTATTGCAGTGCTTTAAATAAACTTTCAAAATATTGATTAAAAAACGCATTTGAAAACTATCTTTTGCTGAAATAAACTTGTTTTTTAAATATTCCTTAACAAAGCTTTTTCTCAAGCTTTTAACAAATTGTATTGCTGCTAGAGTTTTTCTAATAAATATCCTTATGTTTTTAACCAGGATTGTTTAAAGGATTTTGGCAAAAGTTTTCCAAAACTTTTTTAAAACAAAAAGTTTTAGGGTTGATTATCAAATTTTTTACTTATGCTTCTTAATAAACTGTTAAATCAAGATTTTAAAATGTCGTTTGTAAATTTACTTAAGATTATTTTATGAAGATTTTCAACAAAGTTTTTTATGAAAACTTTTAAAATAATTATTTTAAAGAGAAACTTTATAATAAAATTCAAACCTCCTAAAACTGTTTAAAACTCTCTAAAAAGCTTGTTGACAAAGCTTTTTAAGAAAGTACTTGCAGAAAACTTTAAAAAAATGCTGAAAGAACGCTTTTGCAGTAATTTATTGTTGACTGTCATAAATTAGTTGTAAATTAATTCTCATCAAGGCTTTATCTTGAGCTTTTAGCAAAACTCTTTAACACTCTTGTTTAAATACACTTTCATAAGTTTTAAATCAAAGCTGTTTAAAGATTTTTGGCAAAAGCTTTAAAAAAAGCTTTTTACTTTAAATTTGAATTATCAAGCCCTTTATAAAAAACTTTTAACTAAGCTTGTTATTAAAGCTTTTGTATTGTTTTGTAATTCGTTCTGAAAATATATTTAAAATCAAATTTTACAGAATTTTATATTAACATGTTACAACTTTTTAAAACAGCTTCAAAAAGCTTTTTAGTAAAATAAAAGTTTTTACAACATTGTCATTCACAAAGCTTATTAATAAAAAAAAAATCTGTGGTGTATTGTTCAATCAAACTTCACAAAAGCTTTTTTCAAGCTGCAAAACTTTTAAATAGTCTTGTTTTTAAAGTTGAAAAAGTTTTTAAAAAGCTTTTAAATACAAATTTTTTATAATAGCATGTTCAACCCGATTTCATTTAACGCGTTATTCGAAAAAAGGCTTTTTTTTAACATGATCGTTCATACCGCCTTAACTTGTTTCAAAATTTCAGTTTGTTTGTTTATATTTTGAAAGAAATAAAAAATTGTTTTTTGAAAAAGATAAAAAAAAATTAAAAAAAGAATTCAAATAAATTCAAAAATTTGTCAAAGAAATAAGAAAAATTTGTCAAATAGCATGCTCAAACCCATGATACAATTATACAGGTAGGTTTGACAACAGGCTTTTTTCACGAGATCGTTCATGGATTGTCAAACTCGTCTGTTTTTTGTTTTTTTTTTTTTTTTTTTGTTTGCTTTGTCTTGTATGATTTTTGACAATTCATGTTCGCTGGAAAACTGTCACACCTACCTGATTAATTATACCATGGCTCAATCCGAGCATTTAATTATGTATGTTAAATCAATTTAATGAAGTTAAATCGAAAAACGAGTTCTCAAATGAAGTTCTAATGAAGTTATATGCCTACAATTGTTGTTGGAAATTTAACGTGTTAAATGCTTTAACACATTTCGAAACTCGTTAAATCACTGGTTTATGTTCTAGCTAACGTCAGAAAAGCTTTTTTAATTTTTTAAACGCTTCATTTATATTTCTTTCAAAATATAAACAAATAAACTGACATTTTGAAACTAGTTAAAGCAGTATGAACGATGATGTTAAAAAAAAAGCTTTTATCGAATAACACGTTAAATTAAGTCGGTTTGAACATGCTAAAAGAATTTATTTGTGTACATTAAAAACTTCAAATAAAAAGCTCTTTTCAGCGTTTATAAAGCAAAAAAGCTTTTCTGACGTTAGCGTTTAAGTTCTGTTTAAGTCTGTTTTAAGTCCTTTGAGAAAAGTTTATAAAAAGCCTGTTAATACTTTTTGAAAGCAATTTAAAACTTTTATTATGAAACTTAATTTAACTTAAAGACAGCACAATTAAAAAACTTCTAAGCAAATGTTGCGTCTGGCAACTGTAGAAGCTTTCTTATTTCACTACGAATTTTAATAAAAAACTGGTAAGAAATGATCTTCGACTGGGCCGAAGTTAAAATACCCCCACGGCCGAACTAAAGTTTTTTTTTTAAAGTCTTAAGCAATCAATAAAATGTTTATCTGTAAAAACGTTTTCGTTATATTTTTAACAGAAAATATTCGCTTTTGTTTTTTGATAAAGTCGCTTTGTATGGGAGGTGGGCGTGGTTTTCACTCAATTTGTTTGAATTCCATACACATAGTACACGTTATATATCAAAGTGTATATGCAAAATTTCAAGTCCATACATTAATTTTTGTGGATTTTAGAGAAATTTTACTTATTTGATAAAGTCACTTTGTATGGGAGGTAGGCGTGGTTTTCATCCGATTTTGTTGAATTTCATACTTGGAGTGTATTTTGAACATCAAAACTCATATGCAAAATTGCAAGTTCATATATTCATTTTTGTGGAATTCTAAGAGATTTTACCGTTTTGATAAAGTCACTTTGTATGGGAGGTAGGCGTGGTTTTCATCCGATTTGGCTCATTTACGAACTTGACCTTCATTTTTTAGATAAAAGCTTAAATATTGAATTTCGTTATGATAGCTTTAAAATTACGGCTGTAATCGTGATCACAGACAGACGGACAGACGGACAGACGGACAGACAGACGGACATGGCTAAATCAACTCGGGTGGTGATGCTGATCAAGAATATATATACTTTTCTATACCTACCACGCCTCTTTATGGGCGTTACAAACGGAGTGACAAAATTAATATACCCCCATTTACGTTTTTTAAACGTGGGGGTATAAAAATAGTTCTTTCAGCACAAAAACTTACTGCAACTTACTGGCAATTCTAAAAGCTTTCTTATTTCACTACGAATTTTAATAAAAAAAAAGTTCTTTCAGCACAAAAATGGTAGCTTTCATGCCCGCAACTTACCCATATCAAAAGCTGAGCTATCGACAAATTTCCAATTGCACATGCCAGTAATAATGGCGTTCTCACATCACGTGGACTCACATTGGCATTGGTCACTTCATGGTTGGCGGTGGCCAAAATCAAAACAATAGATTTCATATCAGATCTATAATAAAAAAAAAAATGTTAGAGCTTCTACAAATTACGATAGATAAAAATTTAAAAACATGTAAAGCTCTATTAAGTGCACGATAAAAATAAAGCTTAAAAAATTTGCAAATATGCATTGAATTAAACAGATTATAATTATT
Organism: Pherbina coryleti; assembly: GCA_943735915.1. Lineage (NCBI taxonomy): Eukaryota > Metazoa > Arthropoda > Insecta > Diptera > Sciomyzidae > Pherbina > Pherbina coryleti. Next base: position 176,029,912 of record OX030948.1, read on the forward strand.
TTAAACTATGATGTCAAAGTAACAGTTAAACCTAAATCAGCGCGGAAGCGTTTTTTATCTGTCAAAAATTTCTCACGCCAATACGATTTATGTATATGTGACAAGCCATAATAACGCGGTGGCAACGCTGAGCGGTTGGAAAATCCAATTTTGACAGAGCATTAAAGGAAGTAAAGTTGGCTGCAGACTTCGAATATATTGATATTTTTGACATAAAGCCGCCGCTTTTATTTAGGGATGACAATTCAGCGTTAACGCAAAGCGGCTGGTAACGCGCCGCTCAACGCTCTTATTTAGGTTTCACAGTAACACTGGGGTGCCCTTAAAGACCGATTCTATGCGAATAATCTAGAAACGATCCAGACCCTTAAGGCGAATATCGTCTGAGGCACTCGTGGGATAGACCCAGAAACCGACAAAGTCTTGAAAAATTGTATGCGGAATAAGGAATGAGTTACTACGAGCCTGGTCGAAGCAGTGACATGAATGAAATCGTGTTCCATAAATAATGGGAATGTTTGTTATTTCTGATAAAATCATAATATACCAAAATAAATTGAGTTTTGTTCATTTTACTTCATTTTTCAAAAGTTACTTGTATTTGGACTACCATGTTCAAACATATTCCCACTCTATTAGACATTATAATATTCATAATTTTTAGTTCACAGTTAGAACTTAAATGAATTCTAAGAGATCGTTGGTCAAGAATAGATGACTGTATGACTATTGTATGGGTTGGGATTATCTTAGTTTAAAGTTTCCAGAAGGGTCATAAGGACTTTCATGTATTCTTTAAGATACTTGGTTAAAAATTAATGATTATATGGCCAATTGAATGGACTAAGATTATCTCAGGTAATAGTTGTGTCATGAGGTCATTAATAATTGGGTACACTGGCATTATCTAAAGAAAGATAGGTCATGAATGTCTTATATGAATCCAATGAACTTATTAGACAAAATTCGATGATTCTGTGGTTGGTCGGATGCACTTGGCTTACTTAAGATCACAGTTGTCCATAGTCATAGTCTTAGTCATAGTCATCGCCGATGTTGTAGTCGTAATCTTCGTCGTGTGGTGGTCTTTGTTTTAATCGAAGCCTCAATCTTAGTCAAAGTCTCAGACTTAGTCATAGTTATAATCCCGGTAAAGTTCCAGTGCATCCGATTGGCCATAAAATTATATATTTTTGAAAAAAAAACAGCTCATGTTACATAAAAAAGATCCAATGAACAACAGGATGCATCGAAATCCTCCATTTATTTCCAAAGAGGCCGTGAAAATCTGCCAAATTCCAATAACTCACCTAGAAACATCCATCTATGACAAAGGATTTCACAAAACCCACAAAAGTCTAAATGACCCACCTTGGAAAAAGATAAGTTCAGCTTGACGCCAGTCATTGGAGTCCAAATATTTCCAATGACAAGGGGTTCATGAAACTTAAAAAAGATCAAATAAACAACAATCCCAGTCCATCTGATTAGTCATAGAATCATCCATAAATGACCAAGGATTTCATAAAACACTTATTGGGTCTAAATGACCCAATTTGGAAATGCGCCCATAGTTAGTCATTGGAGTCGACTTAGACCCAATGACGTAATCTGGAGCTGGCTAAACCTATTGGAATTTTCCGACTAAAGGATAACATATGTCTTAGGAGTTAATTTAGCTCAAAAACAGTTTAAGTCAACGTGAATTCTTAAAAACATGATACCATGTTTACGTGGATATGTAGTTTTCTAACTTCGTGTGTAGTTCGTGTTTAACATTCACGTATAGTTCAAGTTCTTTTTGAAATATTACCTGATCACTGCTTCAATTAATTGCTGTCCCGGCGTTGCGTTTGTATTTGCATTGTTTTGAGCCAAAAACTCCTTAGCCTCATATTTGCTGCGTACCCACAACTCTTTCTCCTCACGCGATGTACTCGCTTTTGGTTTCGTGCGCTGATGCGTGTTTGCTTCCCAAACGGAGTTAGCTAGGCTGTTTCCGATGGCGAGCATAACGCTCAGATGGCCAGGACTGGAAGTGAGATACAGAGTGCAGGTGTTGAGATAAATTCATTAAAGCAAATAAAAGCTTAATACTTACGGCCAATCGTCGAGACCCAACGAGCGCACCTTAGATATATGCGAGCCCATGTTTCGATGAATGCCCGAACATTCGATGCACATTAGAACGCCCAAGTTAAGACTAGCCCAATCGGGATCTGTGAAAAGCAACAAAAAATGAGAGCATAGCAAACAAGCTCTTGAGTGAATGCTTTCTTGCTACTTACTTGGCGCATCGCAGTCGACGCAGAAACCATTTCCCGGCACACGTGTTCTTATCGCCACCATGGCCGCCAGCTCACTCGACGTGGCCGGCTTCAGTTTCGTGCTTTCGATGCCTTGCAATGATTTAAAGATTTCCTGTTCAATGGCAGCCACCCATTCATCACGTTCCTCCGAATTGGCAGCCTCGAAATGCCATTGTTTGCTATCCAACGATACGATGTAGAACTCGTAGCCATCCGAATCGTCAACCTCATTCGACTTGACGCCACTGCTCTTCATGCGACGATGTCGCTTCTTCACATTTGGTGTCTGCACCTCTAGCTTGTTGGCAGCGTTGACGGCAAGCAACTCACGTTGTTGCTGCTGCGCATCACTGTTGGGCAATCCGAAAGTCTGCGAGTTAGAGTTGCTCATGGCAATGCCTTCATCGCCACTTGTGTGCTGCGACGAAGTCGAGCGTCCCGGTTCGCGCAGCGTATCAAAAGCTGTCAATAGCACCTTTTCGGTTAATTTCTTGTTGTTGCTATCCTTGACTATGGTCAGACAGCCAATGCCCTCACTTAGGCCGCCGCCATTTTGTGCAGCCGCTTTACCATTTGCGGCAAGCAGTGACGTTGTCAGTGCGCTGTTGGTGATAATCGATTTGGAGCCACGTGGTTTTTGGCCCGGCACCTTGACTGTGACATATTGCAGCGGTATCTCCTTGCCATGTACATCGTCCATGTAGTCGTGCAGTGAGGGATGATATGTAAGACGTCCATCGTCACAGAGCGTCACATACTTCTTTTTCCACTCCTTGTTCAGCGATTTGCTGGAACGTTTATAGAGGTAACCCTGCTTGATGGGTATTGAGCGACCGCTCCCAAGTTCACCATTCTTTGATTCTTTATCGCCCTTCTTTGAGGAGGAGGGTATAAAGAGGTTGGAGCGACGACGCGACTTGCGGCTTGTCGTTGGCGTTGAGGTGGGTGTTGGTAGATCCTTGCCTCCACCACCGCCGCCTCCACTGCTGTTATCCTTAGACTCGCGTAGCGGCACCAAAGAGAGTGGCGCCAAATTCTCAGCCGCCGCTGAATTTTGTTGAGCCACATGTTGGGCACCATGGTGATTAGCGGAGCCGTGATGAGGTTGCTGCATTGACTGAAATTTGCCACTGCCAGCCGTGATGCTATTATTGTTCTCGTTGGTCAAAGCCAAGTGCTGATGTTGCTGTTGCTGCAGCCAGGATTTCTGAGCTGTTGGCTGTGATGGCGGCAGACTATGTTGCTGCTCCGTATGCGCAAAGTCGGCGCTCATGCGCATTGGTATATGATGCGATGAGGTCGAGAGCACGTGATGTCGATGCGGCAGCGAAAGATTACTCGCTGATGCACTCTGCATTGTTGTTGTGGGATTGGAGTAGCCGTTCGCATTGTTCGAGTTGGAATGATGAAAGGAGGCGATGCCGAGTCGTGTGCCCTGTGGCGTTGTGGGGCGCGAGTTGACGGTGGGCGGGAGTGGGAGACGTTGTTGCAGGATTTTCTGACAGGCTGTTGAGTTAATAGAAAAACACAAAATAAATGAGTACTTCGGTGTGTTGGGTACCTACTTGTTGCACAAACTTACCATCTTGAAAAACACGCTCCACATTCAGCCCATAGGTGGCGCACGTTTCATAATATGAGCAACGTTTCAAATCATTCGCCAGCTTGCGCGCCCGTGAATCTTCGATGACGCGTGGATTTCGCTCACTGATCGCATCTGTGTGGGACAGACAGAGAAAGGAGGAAAAAAAGGATATTAATTTTATGCTTCTTTCAACATTCAACAAAGAATAAGGGGTTTTATGTCTCAAAAATTGGTTTCCATTCGTGAAAGAGGTTAATGAGAAATTTTCATGATGAAAAATGTTTCTTGCCAGATAAAATCGTTAATGTTTACACCATTAGGTTGGAATTATAGTCAGACAAGCTTTGAATTGTCTAGACTCTAGAGGATCTTAGTTTTTGGAGTTAAAAACGATGGTGTAATTTTATAACCTTTGTCAAAATAACCGCTTCAAAGCAAAAATCAATTTAAATGCGACTTAAAATATTTTGGAACAAAAGGATAGAATAAATTAAAAAAAAAATAACACTAGCAAAGTTCTGAACCAATTTCGATTGAAGGAGTTTTTGAAAAAAACGTTTGATAAAAAAGTATTGTAAAAGAGAGCGGCCAGTAGGAAGTCAGAATGCGCTGAAATCAGAATAGCTTCTGACTAGGCGTTAACCTTCTCGTTTGAGGTGAATGGGTTCTCCTAGAGACAAGTTTTCATATTCGGAAGAAGAAAAAAGTTTGGCGGTATTGCTAGTCCAGTGTCCCGGATTCGAAAATTCATCAATATTTGACGCTTTATAACGGTGTAATTTGTGGTACAGAAGTTTTTGAATGAAATTGCTTAATTGCTTGAATTCACTAAGGTCAAGTTAAAGGTCAACACTCCCATTTGATTCAAATTCTCATATTTCTGCGGCATTCCCCCGAGCTTTAAACCGCATTGCGTATTCTTTCCCAGTAATCTAGAATCCGCACAATTATCCATTAAACTGCAACCTCGTGATAGCATTTCCTTTCTACAAAAAGTCTATGAGAATTATTGCCTTTGAATCCCAAAAATTCATTTCATCGAGGGGACCGTCTCTACCTGCTTCGAACTAAATTCATCCGGAGAATTCATAGTTTTGACTATCACTTCGTCTTTGGCGTATAACAAAGGGGAGAAACATGGATATTTCATTAACGTTGACGGCTAGACGATAAAACTCCTGCGAATTTTGTTTAACAGGTCATAACGCTGCTTCGATATTGACAGCTGTATCCGCTCGGCATTTTTTTTTATACTTACGACACTTACTCACGACACACCTACTGTTACTTCCCTACTGTTACGCCCTTTAATTTGGCAGTCCTCCTATCATAAAAAAAAAAAAAAAAATAAATACAGGTTGGTATGGAAAGAGTCATTGGACCTTCCATTCTACTTTTACAGTTGACTAAAGTCCTCGAAATTTTAAAAAGGAATTTAAATTATCGGAATTATGGCTACAATAAATATGGATCTAATTAAAAAGTTGGACGTACCACATTCGATACAATGTCATATTTCCAACGCAAGGGTCTGACGTTTATGGAAGTTATAGTCTAACAAAAAGTTTTGTGAGGTACTGTTGACTTTGGGTCAATTTAATCTAGTTTAAATAGCAATAGTATCCGTCTTAAGCTTTTGACACATGAATATCCCCGGAAGGAAAGCTTTTGTAAGGCCTAGCAAAGACTATTGGGAATCTTTTCAAGATCCGTTGGTCTGTCAATCTTCTAAAGGGTCCGCCAAATAACTTTTTTTTTTTTGAAAATGCTATAAAAAAACTACTGAATATTTTCTCAAATTTCTTTTTTTATTTGAATGTACAATCCCTCCGGTTAATAATGGAAAATAATTTTATTTAAATGGCTGCCTCGGCTGGCCATGCAGTAGCCTACACGATCGGTCCAATTTTTAAGCACATTATTGATTGTGTGCAGCTGTATTTCACCAATGGCTTCACTTTTCACCAATATTGTCCTTTAAAGTGTCAATTGTTTCTGGCTTGTCGGCGTAACACTTATCTTTGAGGGCACCCCACAAATAATAGTCCGACGGTGTCAAATCGCAGATCCGAGGTGGCCAAACGACATCAGCTCTGCGGCTGATAATGCGATCTTCAAAAACAGGGCGCAAAATATCGAGTGTAGCTTCGGCTGTGTGGCACGTAGCGCCGTCCTGTTGAAACCAAATGTTGCCAATATCCTCCTCTTCAATTTTTGTGAACAAAAATTCGTTCAACATGGCCCGATAACGATGGCCATTGACTGTAACGGCCACTCCTTGCTCATTTTCGAAGAAAAATGGCCCAATTATGCCTCTGACCAAAATCCGCACCAAACAGTGACTCGTTTTTTCACTGTTTGGTGCGGATTTGCGGGTTTTCTGTGCCCCAAATGCGACAATTTTGCTTGTTTACATACCCGCCAAGATCAAAATGAGCTTCATCTGAAAAGATGATCTTCTGTAAGTCGATCGCAGGCCCATTCAGCGAAGCGAAAACGCATTGGATGGTCAGTTGGCTTCAACTCCTGAACCAATTGGACTTTGTATGGCATCATACTAAGGTCTTTATGCAAAATTCGTCTCAATGATGTCTCCGAAATGTTCAATTGTTGAGAACGACGGTGAATTGATGTTGATGCCGCTTCACGCACACTTTCTGCCACAGCAGCAATATTCTCGGGTGTACGCACTGTTTTTGGCTCACGCTTTGGCTTATCGATGAGGATGCCAGTTTCTTTAACTTTTTTCACAAGATAACGAACATACGGAGCTGACGGTGCTTCTGTTTTTCCAAAATCCGTACGTAGTTTTCGCACACATTCTGCAACATTACCATGATTTTCAAAGTAATGTCCCAATATTTCCCAGCGTTGTTCAAGCGTATACACAACCATATTCGTTCAGCGAAAAGATAAAACTAATTATCTGTCAAATCAGACATGTGCTAAGTATTACCATTCACGAAATAAGCACTGGGTGAAAAAAAAAATTTAGATGGCGGACCCTTTATATAAATAACTGGTAAGAAATGATCTTCGACCGGGCCGAAGTTAAAATACCCCCACGTACGAACCAAAATATATTCCAAAGTTAAAATACCCCCACGTACGAACTAAAATATATTCCAAATCTTAAGCAGTCAAAACTATGTTTATTTGTAGAAACATTTTCGTCATAGTTTTAACAGAAAATATTCGTTTTTGTTCTTTAATGAAGTCACTTTGTATGGGAGGTGGGTGTGGTTTTCACTCGATTTGGTTACATTTCATATTCAAAGTGTATATTAAATAGCAAAGCTCATATGCACAATTTCTAGCCCATATATTAATTTTTGTGGAATTCTTGGAGATTTTACCGTTTTGATAAAATCAATTTGTATAGGAGGTAGGCGTGGTTATCATCCGATTTGGCTCATTTTCGAACTTGACCTTTATTTTTTAGATAAAAGCTTAAATATCGAATTTCGGGAGGTGATGCTGATCAGGAATATATATACTTTTCTATACCTGCCACGCCTACTTATGGGCGTTACAAACGGAGTGACAAAACTAATATACTGCCATTTACGTTTTTTAAACGTGGGGGTATAAAAATTGATGTAGGTATGTATGTATATGTCAGGTATAGACTTCGAAACCGCTAAACCAATTTTTATAAAATTTTCAGGAAAACTGTAACAAATTCTTGACAGTGTGCCTGTAAGCTGGTAACATTTTTGGAGCGTTGGACGAGGGGCGTAGCACTCTTTCAGCAGCCCAAATTTTCTAAAAGTAAAAACATGTGTTCGTTTTAGGCCTAGCAACGCGCGCAAGGTATCGCTAGTATATATATATACTAAAACGTGTATTGATGAGACGTGTAAGATTTGTTTTTTTTTAATAAAACGACCAACTGTTTGGATGTTTCTTACAATTTTATTGGATTATCAAGTAGAAACATGGAGATTATGTATAAAACAAACCAACTTTAAAATGGCCGCAGCGGATTAAATTGCAGGCCTTAATTTTTTTTTTTTCCAAATTTTCTATTATTCCTTCGCATAATTAAAGATATATTATAGCGATGGAGTTTGAATTTTTTCGGTATAGTTAACGTTCACCTTACTTTTAACAAAACCCCAAAGGACCCCTTGAATTTCGGTGTTAAATAGCAAGAATTTCGTAGCCAATAGTTATCTCCGAACCGCAAAATTACGCTACCAGGGAACTTCGTTCGTAATAACTCGATTGTTTCGCGGCTCGCATGGAACGTTGTCGGAATCCTGTTGAAAGAAGAGGACGTCTGTGTCCGTATACTTTATCTGAACACAAAAAACGTTTATTCATGTCTCTGTAGCGCACTCTAATGGACTGTAACATCTCTTCTGTCGCAATTTTCGAAAAAATCCGGACCAGTCTTGTGCATTAGCATCTTCTGAGCCACTTGCAGCTTTTCGGATCCCAAAATGCGACAATTTGGCTTATTTACGTAGCTGCCACTGTTTTTGCAAAATTCACCATAACCATTCATATTTTTCAAGACCCAATCAGAATACTTACGACGCTGCTGGTGTTTCGTCGACTGCAGTTTTTGAGTCAATTGGACCTTGCAGAGCCGAATCTTTCGTCATATTTTCGGTTGAACGTCCGAGGCAAATGACCTGACCAAAATAGACGAAACGAGACGATTGCAACTTGCCGAACGTTTACACTCGTTACGTCTGTTTTGACATCTAACCCAAAATGAAACGAGTTCCTCCAATCGTCTGAAACAAGAAATAGACTACTTTGCACAGCTCTTGTTGACGACTTGAGACGCTAAAAGTTCGTTTGTTACGATATAGAACGTCTCGTCAAACTCTTTCGTTTAGTTTCGATAAGTTTACGTTTGTTAATTTTGTGTTAAAACATTGAGCGAACATTTTCGTCTTGACTCGTTACGGAGCAAATCGTCTATTTCGGATCTTTATATCTTGCACTGAGTCAGTCTATTGAAGATTTTTGATTATCATTCGCTTACACGTCTTTGAATTGTAAAAAGGAGTGGTCGTTCCTGTCGCAGCCATGGCAGCGGACAGAGTTGATGATGACCCAAAAACGTCGATTCGTCATCGTGGTCAGGAATTGGGCGTTAGCGGGAGCTACTTGCTGTGTATTTTTGCAAAAGACCGCATCTGCACTGCACGCTTAAAGGTTCAGTTGACCCACGAATTAAAGCCGGCAGATCATGAACAGCGTCGAAAGTTTTCGGATCGGGTGTTGGGACATCATCAAGTTGATCACGATTTTGCGAAGACAATAATTTTCACTGACGAAGCCCTTTTTCATCTTAATGGGGCTACGTCAACAAGCAGAACTGCTGCATTTGGGGTAAGGAGAATCGAAGGGTTTCCTATGCACCCACAACGGTGCACTGTTTGGTGTGGATTTTAGGCTGGCAGTGTCATCGGTGTATCCAAGAGCTTCCCATGCACTCACAACGATGCACTGTTTGGTGTGGATTTTAAGCTGGCGGTGTCATCGGGCCATTCTTTTCCGAAAATGCAGCTGTTACCGCAGTTTCTGTGAATGGTGCCCGATATTGCGACATGCTGAATAACTCCTTTTGGTCTCAAATTGCTGATATGGATCTTGACGACGTGGTTTAAACAGGACGAAGCCACTTGCCACGCTGCCAACGACACAATGATCTTATTTCAAACGAAATTCGAAAGCAGGATTATCATTTCGTGCCGAGCTGATGTCAATTGGCCGCCAAGATAATGCGATTTGACTCCGTTGGATTTCTTCCTTTGGGATTTCCTCAAAGGAAAGATCTATGCTAATAAGCCTCGAACGATTTCAAAGCTGAAATAGGAAATCCAACTGTCCTTTGCAGCAATTGATACAGGATTATGCCAAAATATCATGGAAAGTGTGCAAGCAAGGTCGAGGCGGCCATTTGAGCGATATTATGTTCCCTCAATAATCTCCATGTCTCTACTTTATAATTCCATAAAAACTCACAAAAATTTCAACAAAACAATACGTTTAATTAAAGAAATTAAAATGTCAGTGGCGTAGTTGATTAAAGTGCGTGGTCTCTATGTTAAAGAACCTGAAGACCCGGGTTCGAATCTCAGCAGCGATAAAAAATTATTTGAATTAAAATGATTTTTCTGTACGGCAGCCACACGTCGGGAAAAATATGATAAAAACGCTCGCATCGCTTAAAAAAAGCTGTAACGTCTAAGCGGTTAAAAGACGTAAATAAGCAGCGAAAGCAATAAAGAATAATTGGCAGTACCTTTTCACAATTTTTCGTTTTTAAATTTAAGTACCCTACACTTGGAAGTTTAGACTTTTACAAGCCTTATAGCATGTATAGAAATACTTTGTTTTTTTTACGAAACTAATTTTGAATCCTCAAAATATGTTTTAAGGAATTATTTTCAACTTGATAAAAATTTATCATCAACCCTTTAACATGTTGTTCATTTTTATGCAATTTTCTTCTTTAGCAAAAAGAAAGAAAATATGACTTGAAAGAACCATGAGATTACTTCTATTCATTTTCGACTCAAGCTAAAATGTGTAAAAATTGTTCTACCCTAAAGAAAATTTGTTTAACCCTTTAACGACCAAATAACAGAATCTCAGAATGTATATTCTAGGTATTAGTTTAAAAAGTAATTCACAGCCACAAGCTAATAAATATGGTAATAAAATTGTACCCAGTTGGAAAAATCATGTTTTAACCCTTATCTTCCTAATTAATCCTGAAAATTACACATTTTTCTAATAGCTTTGTAGTGAAAACATAAGTTGTATATAAGAACAATACAGGTTCATTAATGCAGGACTATATGAAGTCCACTTGGGTAGTAATGGGTTAGAGGGAAACAAGTTATATGTAATTTTCTTTAAAATAAAGCGGGTATCTGTTTGCTAGTGACAGAAAATATCTTAATGCTAAAGGGATATCCTCATGTTAAATACACATATAACTTAAAATAATCACTCTGAATAATTTCTACTAGTATTGTTCTTAACTTACCTTGAGTACCAACTAATATGATGGGAATTTCCTGACTATTGCGGAAGTGCGCCATTTTTGTGTAATAATTGTAGACAGCGTTAAAACTAGCTTCGTTTTCCAGACTAAAAACAAAGATGACAGCATCAACCCAGGCGGCAAACTGAAAAATGAGAAAGAAGCAGAAGAGACGAAAATAAGAAAGGGAAATACAATGATTGAAAAGAATAAAGAGGCAATAAAAAGAAACCTTGACTTTGTAAGGATAAAATTTAGACAAAAAGTCGTCACAAAAGCGAGACCCTAGACGGTGATTTAAATGAAATGAATTGGGATTTAAAAAAGAAATAAAAAAGAAATAAAAACGAAATCAAAAAGAAAATAAAAAAAATAAAACAAAAAACAAAATAAAAACACCCGAAAATTATGCGAACGTTTAACAAAACACAGCGAAGCCACACAAAGCGTCACAGTAAAGGTGTACGCATTGTTTAGCACGTAATGAAGCACAGTTTTAGGGGGTTAAACCCTTTTTGACTGCTGCACTTTAAGTTCAAGTTTATTACTCAAGTTTAAATGCTGCTGTTGTAAGGTTTTGTTCGATTGTGTAGGCTGGCAACAGCGCGAATGCATTTTCGAAAGGTACAACAGGAAGGATATTGAACTTTTTGCTTGGCTTTTAAGAAGCACAAAAAAAAAACACCATTTTTGTATGCAGTTCAGGTAGAGAGACGGACGATGAGAGATGGAGAAAGTGTTGAAGTAGAGTGCAGCAGTGCACTGCGCAGGTTCAACAACTTCTGGAGAAGCTGCAGTAATAATGAGTACAAGTAGATTCAAGGGATTAGGAGTGGGGGATGGAGTAGGAAGTAAAACGTATTTGTTTGAAGTAAGTCTAGCCAAATTGTTTTTCTCTGCAGACATACATACAAACATACATCCTTGATTGTGTGGGGTGCTTTATTTTTTCAAGAGCAAAAAGATGGAATTATTTTGAAGCTTCAACTTTTTTAAGAATTTAATTTTAACTATTTTTAAGCTTTCCAATTTATTAAAAATTAACAAAAAACTTTAACTATAAACTTTTGCGTTGATATTTGAGTCAAGCCAAAATATATGCCACAGTTTTTTTTTAAATATTTTTGAGTTTAAATTAAAACTCAATTAAATTTAATTGGCAAAAAAAAATTAAAATTATTTTTGTGGCCTACAAGTATGTTTTTAAATTTATCACAAATAATTTTAATAAAATTAAATATTTGGTCGAAATTTACAAAATCTATTTTAAGACTTACTAGTCAAAGTCTTAAAAGTAAACAAATTTTCGCAAACGCCGTTTTATTGTAAAGTGCACTTTTAGATTTATTTTTTTTTTTTTATTTCTCCAGAGACACCTAAAATTATGCCAAATTTTTTTTTTTGATATTTCAGTAACACAAAAACTGCACAACCTTCTACAGCGGGAACTACAAATAAACTGTGTTTTGTGCCGGCAACTTATGCGGCGGCAGCAATCAAAATTCTGGCTGACAGGACTCTCACAGGACTCTCTAAGGCACTACATATTTACATTCACGTATGTATGTATGTGTATGTCATATTGTCGTCTAGTTTATGGCAAACAACATTAAATCAACGACATAACGTCGTCGTCTTACTCGCCCTCGTTCTCGTCTACGTCCTCCTCCTCTTCCTCGTCGTCAGCTTCAATTCGAAAATCGAATTTGAAAGCGTGGAAACATAAAAATATGGTTAGACATTAAGTGAAAATAAATGAAAAAAAAAACTTTCCTAACAAACAACAAGAGAATTGAGTACAAATATGGTAATGATGTCCTGGAGCGACTGAGTGGCGACATAAAATGAGTGATGACTGCATTGTGTGTGTGTGTTTGTGTGAAGTCGGTACAGTTGTTGTTTATGTTGTTCTTGTTGTACTTGGTGGTGGTGGGTGTTGTTGTTGAGGGTGCACTAGTTGGTTTTTGTTTGATGCACGCAAAAGTGCCAACATGCTTGGTTTGCAAACAACATCCGTAAACATCCCTCGAAACTACACTGAAAGTAATTTCAAGACAAAAAATTGATAAAATATTACATTTTTTATTGAATTGAACTTTACGTTTTTCAATGAATTCCCAGAATTTAGGTAGATTACAGTGACAAATTTCTCAATTAAAAGATCTCGAGTTTGTAAAAGCTTTCCATAAACTTTTAACTTTAACCCTTTAGGTTCGGGTTGAACATTTTTTGCTAGCACTTTTCAGCGAACTGAACTTTTAGAATCTGTCATTTTTATTCATGTTTCCGCATCGAAATCGTTTTCACTGCATTTACCTCAGTGGTGTCAGGGCACCAAAATTGTGTTCTTTATTTCCGTTATAAGCCTAAAGGACCAATATTTGTTGCTGTAAAATAAAATGTACGTAACACTTTTACTAAGTGATTCCATGCGACAATATTGTATTTATGTTGCATACGAAAACTAACTATCTGACGACGTCAAAATTTATTTTTTTATTTTTGTCGTAATACCAAGTATAAATCCTTCGATTCCGTCTTATGATATTTACAGCGGCACATTTACTTACGGAGTAACAATTTCATGCAACGCCGTTGTATGATTGTTGCAATTTCAATTTCTCATAACGTCATAAACTTTTTATGTTTACTGGTGTATAATATTTTTTATTGTAGTACCTATATGTTACATGGCGAGAAACAATTCCATGCACCACCGATACATTTTGGTCAAATGTTTTTTCAACTTTTTAGAAACCTGTGCGTACTGACGTGACAAACGTAAAATTGTCGCGTCAAAAAGGCTTGAAGTCAGTTAAGGTATTCGTGTTGTTTTTTCACGAATTTTTTCACGAAAAAATTCTTTTTTTTTTGAGGTGTTTTAAATTTTTCGATTTACACAAAAAATTCTAAAAGACTCCGAATAACTCCGAAAAATACATGTTTCGCCGATAATTTTAAGCATTTGTTGTTTAATAAACTCAGCAATTTTTCTATTCATGAAGTTATTTAGATTTTATGTCCTCTCAAAACGATCAAATTGCCATCCTTGAGCCGATATTTTGGATTCTAGGCACTGAAATTTTAAAATCCCTTCACAAACAATCTGATGTCAAGAGTCCACGGAGGCGATAGTTTCAGTGACCCAATAAATCCCATATGATTTCAATGCAAAAACCTCGATTGAAAAGCGAAGAAAGATTAGAAAAATTAATTCTCACAAAAGAAAAACAACAAAAAAAAAAAAAAGCACGTGTAACAACTTCCATTTAAATTTTGATGACAGAAAATCGCATTTTGGTAATGAAAATTCGATGAAAGTTTCTAAAAGTTTAGCTAATTCTACGTCAGATTTGTTGGTACTCAAATTTCCTCATTCTCGGAAATCCAAAATTCAAATCCAATGTACTTGCTAAACAATGCTCACAAAAAAGTTCCTCGTAGATATAATGGGGTTAAGCCAGATAATATTAATTTAGAAAAATAATGGAAGTTTGTTCTTAATGGCTTACATATATCTAGGTGAATAATCTTGCATTTGACAAGTCGAAATATAGATACAAACATTTTTTTTTTAATTATCACCTAATTTTTTGATTCATATACAGGGAATCTTGTAAATGCGATTTAAATCAAAAAGTACTCTTAACGGTACCGTTAGGTAAGAGTAAAAAAAGTAAATATAAAAGTATAGCTATACATATTTTGCCAATATTAAAAAAATATCAAATCGTTATTCCGATTTTCTTTTTTTTAAATTTACCCATGGTAAGTTCTTATAAAAATTATTTAATCATAGCGACTTTGATCACAAACTTTTGAAGCTTTTTGCGGCATTCATTGATCTTATTTAACATGCCTATGACTTGCTCTAAAAGTAATGGAAAAAAGTTCGTTTTTAAGTCCCCTCAAAGACCTATTATATTTGCTCCTATAAGTATATTTTAACTGGTTTTTCCTTTTAAAATATTTTTGTTTAGCTTGAACCAAGGATTTAAGATTTTTGCCTTATTCAATCAAGTCTGCCCTGGTTCGAAATGGCGTGACAGATGAGTGCGAAGGAAAGGCAATTAAGTGAAATATGTTTTGGATGTTCAAAGCGTAGCGGAAAGTGTAGAAACAAGTGAATATGAATCTGAGGCAAGTGTTATGCCTTTAACTCAGTCAATTCTTGTTTTAAGTAATTTTCATTTACAAACTTTTCTACCACCAACTACAACTTTTAAGTCGTAAAAATTGAATAATTTCTAATTTCAGTTGATTTGAAAAATGAAGCGTAGGACAATGGTTTGGTTGGGATTCGAACCCGAAGACAGGCATTTGCGCTATCACTCGACTACCGAGGCCGCACATCTGATTTTCTAGTTCTCTTCTGGGCACATAATAAGCATAGTTTTATCTAAAACCTAGAAACATGCATTTTGTTTAAAAATATGATATCACACTCAACATTTACTTTTTGAAACAGAAGGAAACATCTTATATTTCTTTCTATAAGAAGAGAAAATATCGCATGGTAAAAATTTTTCTGTTAATGTGGAATTTTTGCCATTAAAGTTTAAACTGCTTTTTGTTTACAGTGTATCATGAGTGAAAAATTTTAAATTAGTTTCAATAATAAATCATCCCATAATAATATGCCTAGAAATGAAGCAATTGGTGATGGTACTGATAAGAAATTAAAATTGTACCCCACAAGTTGAGAGCATAAAAAGAACTTTTACGAAGAGAACATACATAGCTTTGAATGAAGTAGAAAAAGTTGTAGCTACCCAGTGGTAAATGAACACTTGACGAAACTGACTATTTCTGTAAAATTATGTTAAACAAAAGCTCTCGTTCAAAAACTAATGAAAAATGTCAGGATATAATTAAACGAAAGTAAAAATGTAGTACTAACACAACACAAGCGCATTTGGCTCAAACAGCGTTAGCGTTAACAAAGAAAACAAACTAATTAATCCTTTAGGAAAACAAAACAGTTCGTGCCATATCCCGCTTACAGTTCTGCATTACAATAAGACCACCAACAAATTTTATCAGTTAGTCAGATTAAAGTGTCTGCGCAGGAGGCATCGCACGCTAAAAGCAATAAAGCCAACCAGAGAAATTTTAAATATAAGTGATAGTCTATTTTATAAGCAGGGTGCCCACTGATGTGTGAAATATAATAATTACTCCAGTGCTTAGAGATAAATTAAAGGAAACAAAAATATATTTAAATATAATGCAATTTTATAAAATACTAGTACTTTAGACAAACCATACTTGAGTTTTCTAGTTGTGTTTAAGAACATAGGCTTTGTTTAATTAACAAAGTAAAAGGAGTAATAAATTCAACCTAATCAAAATTTTTACTTAGTAACTTTTGACCCAGTGTTAGTCAATTTCACCACTAGGAAACTTTTATAGGATTCTTAATTTTATACATAGAGCCTTACGAAAATCATTCATCAAATTGAAATAATAAAAATTATAAATCTCAATAAATGTTATCTTCAACATAACGACAGTATTACACACATTTATGGAAGAATAACCATTAGTTATGGAGTCAAGTATGTTTGGTCTAAATTAGGAAATCGTTAAATATTTTTAGTTAAAGCTTATTAATAATAATAATAATAATAATAATAATAATAATAATAATAATAATAATAATAATAATAATAATAATAATAATAAACTGGCCATTTCAGCTCTTGAAAGGACTTTGACCGAACTACTTATGATTTAATTGATAAAATTGTGTTGTGCGTGTTATTAAATGTTTGTACACAATTGATCGAGAACTGGACCTACTAGTTTTATGCCGACTCCGAACGGCAAATGTGCATGTTCTCAAGAAGCTTTACATGTCATTATTTACTCCCTGAGGTTTGCCATTGTATGAAGAGAGGTGACGACCGAACTTAATTCAATTGAAAAAGCTTTCTGTGTCAGGGGGAAATTGAACCAGGGTTCTCTGGCGTATGGGCCACGCATTCTACCCACTAAACCACGGCCGCGAAAAGCTTATTAAAGAGTCTTGAATACTTTGAAAACGTTCCGATACCTCCACCAACTCCATTTTTGACTTTATTCAGTTTGATTTAAATACTAACTGATGTGTTTATATTTCTATAAAGAACGAAGTCCTTTACTTCCAGTCGGGATTTGAACCCAATATCTTTGTAATTGATAATCAAGTCGTGTAATCTCAAAAAACGGCAACTTGAGATGGACGCCTCGATCGCCTGATCTGAAGGTGGGGTTATGTGAAGGAGAAAGTCTATATCAACACGCCATAGATATTACGGGAACTGAAAGTCAAAATTCAAGCAGAAATTAAGCAAATTACAAAAAGTTTAGAAAGTTATGGATGCCATGCAAAATGCCTCTGTCTGTGTAAATTATAATGATGGACACTGAAGGAAGAATATAGTTTTCAATACTTTAAGGAAAAAAAAATTCATGAATAAAACCATAATATGCAATTTATTTTTTTAGTTTTTATTGCATATTTTAGAAGTTATTACAGCTATAAATAGAAAGGGACTTTAAGACCACCCTATAGAAGAAAAATTGAAATTATAAATAAAGCCAAGATAAACCTAAATTAAAGGATGCATATGGTGGGGAAAAAAATTTCAAATAACTTTATAAAACTATTGCTCATGTTTGATAAACCCATATTTTAAAAATTTTTAAAGCAAAAAGATGGCAACTCTTACCAGGAGTGTTGCAGTAAAAATCAATGCTGCACAAACTGCAGCTATGCTGTGTAGCAAAGGAGTGTGTGCTGCATTATGTCTCAAGTGTGTTGCACGTGACTGTTGCAATGGGGGAACGAGCAGGTTTGTATTCTTGGTGGGGGTGAGACGCACAATCCACCATTAGGTGCAAAGAAAAGCATTATTTGGCTAAGGATAGTTAAAGGAAATGGCGACAAATGCTCGTAGAAAATCTCGCCTTTGAAATCTCAGCGCAGCGCACTGGTACTTGTATTTGCTCGAGGGAATGAAATTAAGACCCAAACGAGGAAGGGCGGAGGCTAGAGCAAAGACTTGACTTGTTTGATTGTAGTTTGCTTGAAGGGGTGTAAATTGCATGATGCTTTATGTCACTAGAGGGCATACATCAGTCTCCTGCATGGTGTGAATGTAGCCAAGATTGCGGAAGTGCTGGTAGCGACAAGGTTAAAATAGTTGAGCTGCAGCGTGTTGTCGTGCTGTGAAATCATAATCAAGGTGTATATTTTTTTGCCTGTATTTCGTTTGTTGCGAGGAAGTGTATTTTTTTCACTTTGACTTCCTAGATGCTTGAGAAGCTTATTTTGCGGTACTGTAGTGTAGTGTAATTTTTTTGTTATTCAAATGCATAGCTAAAAATAAAGTGTCAAGTACTGCGGCGTATTGAGTGTTGATGACAGTGTTTGAAAAGCGCTATTTTGACAAGGTAGTAGAAAATTCAGGCAGTTTCAAGTAGGTGACTGAAAATTCCTCAAAAAGTGTCATAAGCATACATTTTTGGGTTTATTAAAAAAAAAGTTATGAACATTTTTTGGACATTTTTTGTCAATTGTTTTGTCAAGTGTATTTTTTTCCTTAAACTGTGGAATAGTATTTGAATAATTGGCGTAAGTTTTATGTTAAACAAAGGGTTTAGTGGGCCTTCAGAGAAAGCTTTTTCTTGAGAAGGCTTCTAAACTCAAAAGGGGTTTGTGGGCCTTCAGAGAAAGCTTTTTCTTGAGAAGGCTTCTAAACTCAATTTATAAGAATTAGAATTTTCTCTCTCTTAACTACCCAGTAAGTACATTCATGCATGCCGCATTGAAAACGTATGCATGCGTCTGATGCTCTGCATGCATGCCATCATAAAGGCATGCTCATTTCCTTTTTCCATGGCGATGTCATACAAGAGCATGTGTACTGTGCACCCGCACAATTACTAATACTGCATGCATCAGGAATTAGTAATACTGTATGCATTCGTTAATACTAATTCTGTATGCATACAATATCATTAATACTGTATGCATGCGTCAATACTGATACCGTATGCATGCGTAAATACTAATGACGTATGCATGTAATATTATTAATGATGTATGCATTCCTTATTATTAATACAGTATGGATGCGGTAGTACTAACAATACATGCATGTATTTTCATGCATATGGTATGCATGCATTACCACTAATACTGTATGTTTATATTCTAAAAAATTTACCCATTAAAAACACAAAAACATAGATATGTTTAATTTTTATACCGTACAGTTTTCTGCTTATATTTAGCTAATAACCGGTAAAAATGGCGCTTACTCACCCCAGCAATTTTGTTGCTCATTTTATTTAATTTGTTTTTTAAATTGTTTCCCACTGATATATTAAATTTAATAACTTTATTTATTAAATTAAATAACTTTACTGCACTGATTTATTTTTTTATCCGCACTCCTTAAAGTTTTAACGCACAATGGGAGGTCATCTGCTTTAAGCAATACTTTAAGCATGCAGGGTTCATGCTTTAGCACAGATATAGCGAATGCATGACACTCTGTGCAAATTACATGTATACTGTATGTGTACTGTATTCATACAAAATGGGTTCAAACAAAATTTATCGGAATTTGATAAACTTTTTTTACTACGCATGCTCGGCAACATTCGTTAGTACTAATACAGCATGCGTGTTTTAGTATGCATGCTACTGTATATAAACAACAGGCATACTCTTAGCATAAAATAACTGTAAAACAAGAATTTCAGCTATTCTGATGAATCTTTGTTTTTTTTATGACAATGCATGCCTTGTTCAAACTTCTGCATGCATACAGTATGCATATTTCGTGTATGCATGCTACTCTGGACTTACTGGGTACCTACTGACCTCAAAGTGAGAGCCGTTGGCAAGAGTCAACAACGACGTTGTTATAAACTCTTTATTTGCTGGCAGCTGACGTTGCATTACATCTGGATTTTTATTGCAAGACTCAATTCCCTCGACCCTTTTCTCATTCTGAAGATTGCTGATTCCTGACTTAGACCCATGTTGTCTGTGACATGAAAGCACAACGAAAAACTGTTTCTTGGTTCTCCCAGTCAAACGGAAGAAAAATTCAATGAAGATCTTCTACCGGAGAAGACGTACTCGACTTTTAAGTATTGCTCAGTGCAATTCTGTAGAGGCGGGTAAGCTTTTAAGGAAATTCAACTTCGTATATTGTGGCATCTTAAGACCTATATGTCCCTTATAATCTGTACAACATCGACTTGGACTACAAATGTGAACTTGTAATTAAAAAGTTAACGGATTTTGATTAGTTTTATGCATAGTATTCTCCAAAGATTTTTTTTTAGATTCAACATACAATTATTGATGAATGGATTTGAGAAATATTATCGCTGTCATCCGTTGATGATATATGAAATATAATCTCTTTTGGCGGGATTATGTCGAATTCACTCGTCTAGAGAAATTGCGCATTTTGCACATTTTGAAACTGATGTCATATTCAGGGCTTTGTAAAGCAAAAAACTCTCCAAGAAAATTTAAATTAGTTCAATTGCAACTTTTAACAACTATCAACTCTTCATAATTTAGAAATATTTTTACTTTATTGAACTCCCATTATCCCAAATTGTCCATTTTTGTCCGTCAACTTTGACCAGAGGCAATGATGGAATTTATGGTTATTAGAATTGAGGTCGTGTTATATGTGTTGAAAAAATTTTTCATTTAGAGCAACTATTTTCCATTTTTTTAAGGTCATTTTCAGTATCTTCCTAGTTTTTTATTCAAATATTGCACAAAAACTATTTTTTGTCCAAATATTTTATGGACTTGCATGTGCTTGGAAAAGAAAAATAGCAATAGTTAATAGTGACACTTAATATTGACAATATAAGGGGTGATTGTACTATCTCTATTGAATAATCAAGCCTCTCAGCCAATGACATTTATTACATGGACACTTCAAGATGGATATTTTGTATTCTTGGTATATTACTTAAGGTATTTCAACTCGAAAATATGATTTTTTAAAAAAACTTTTGCACGAAAAACACAATTTTTTAAACCCCCAAAAATAGTTATGATAAAAAATGCATTTTAGAAAATTTTGAATTGGCTTCAATTGGAAGAGTTCCCTTGAAAATACCCGGATAAAGTTTTGTTTTTTCTATTTTGTTTTTTTTTTTTTTTTTTTTTTTTAGATTTCAAGTTGTGTGTTCTGCAAACCAAAAAAAAAGCATAGATCTGAAATTTGAGACAAGAAGGTTTAATCTCATTGATAAATCTTAAACAGAACCAAAGGAAGATTCTCGGCAGTACTTTAAGGTTAACAAGGTAGTTGTAAGGTAAGGTAGTTGTCGCGGAATGTTTTGAATTGACAATAATCTTATATATATATATACTTCTATACTTCTTCTATACTTCTATATATATATAGAATTTATTTAGAAGTCTTGTAAGTTATGTTCCTTTCTGCATGTTTTAATATTTTTTAAGGGAAATTTAGGGTTTTTTCTTTTAAAAATATTTTCAACTGCCCGTTTAGATAAACAATTGACATTTCGATTACTTCATGTCCGATATTA
This sequence comes from Pherbina coryleti, assembly GCA_943735915.1. Classification (NCBI taxonomy): domain Eukaryota; kingdom Metazoa; phylum Arthropoda; class Insecta; order Diptera; family Sciomyzidae; genus Pherbina; species Pherbina coryleti. The sequence goes on from OX030948.1 coordinate 176,051,402, forward strand.
AAAAAAATATTAATAACTCTTCACAGGAGAATATATGTGTGATCGGTCTATATTTTTTATTTGAAATGAAATTCTAACATTAACGCCAAAGTTCAAGAACCTTCCCAATGATGTTTTTAACCTTAATATTATACTTGACCCTACAACATCGTTTGACAAGAAATGTCAATGAGTTGTCATGCGAGATATTGTCAAACTCACATTGCAATTCAAAAGAATCACTTTTTAAATACTCTAACAGAAAGAGGGTATGCAAGCAATACAAGTGACACGCGTTGAAAGTAACATTGTTGCGCAAAAAGGGGATTAAAACACAGCAACACCTACTTTTTCTACTATGACTCCAGTAAAACAATGCAAACACCGGCTGCTGAGAGCGTAAAAAAAAATTCGCATCGAATTATGCAATCGTGCAACCCTTAAATTATGCCGCCTATAGAGCTGCCAACGCATGCAAGTTTAATGCTTTGCAAATATTTAACATTTGACAGCGGGTGATTTTTTTAATATTATTCTTTATTGCTTGCATGCAATTTTAAAGCGAAAAGGATAATAGGATTTTTAAAGGGGTCAGATTTTGAATTTTGGCAAAACAAAAATCTCCTGCAAATATAAAAGTTTAATCGAAATGTGGTGGTCGGATATTTTTTTTTTTGAAAAATAAGCAGCGCTTTTGTTTGCGCTGAAAACACCAGCGGCGTTTTTTTGTGGCTGCAAATGTCAATATTTGTTAGATGCAAAAAGGAAAAAAAAAAAAATTCACTGCTAAATTCTAATTTAGGCCAAGGGGGTTAAATTTTTGTGGGCTGTCGAAATTTTTAATGGCGCTCATATATTAAACAAAAGATTTACAAGACTGCTTCGTGGGATTTGAGACAGGATTTAGTTGCCTGAGGCCATGTAAGTAGATCGAAGTAATGAGGCACGTTTCTTTTTTTTGGAGATTAAAATATTTGCGATTGATTGATGTGTGTAGTTTAAATTTACAAAATTTATGGGAGGTTTTATCAGAACTGACAGTGTACAGTCAGAGAGAATATATTTAGTGTGAAGTTGCAAGGTTTTTTATTTAAATCCTTTTTTTATTTTCTCAGCTTAATCCTAGTTATAGTAAGCGTAAAAAAACGCCTCTACAAAAAAAGATAACTTTGCGTAGAGAACTTTTATACTCCCAATACTGTTCATCATGATTCTGTCACAACCAACTGTCAACAACACAAAATGACAACAAAAGGGCTTAAATAATGCACGCCCACATAAAATGACATAATTTCTAGAGCTTACAACAAATACAAAACAATATTTTTAGTCCGAAGCTTTTGCAAAAACCATCGCTGACAATCGACAAAACAAAAAAAAAAAAAAAAAAATAAAAACGAAAAAAAAATATACTTTTGTTAAGTGTTGCCAGTTCGAGTTATCCCCCATGTTGCAAAAACATACATGTTGTTTGTTTGTTTACCTTAGTTGCTACTATTATCATAGCCGGTTGCTGTTAAGGATTAGTGTCAAAAAAACAAGCCTGCTTAAATTTAATAGACTTTGACAGTTCTTCTTGCTGTTGTTGTTATTGTGTTGACAATGGTTTTGCATAAAAATAAGCTAAGAACATGACCTGTACTTGTTCAATGTTTGACATTTGATATAACTGTATGTAAGACCTTTTAATGTAAGCAACGTTAGAAAAAAAACAACAAGAATTTAAAATAACCTTGTTGAAGTTGTAACTATTCTATGGTTTCAAAACTAGCACGTATGTGTAATAAAAGAAGTGTTTAAGTTTGTGTTGCGGTGGTTTAGGCAAGCCAACTAAGTTTTATGCTGCAATGAACATTTTAAAATTTAATATCTGGAATGAATCCGCAACGTAAGCGACCAAACATGAAAATGTCCCAAAATTTCTCCAAACAGAAATCGGGAACCAACATCAAATATTTGAGTTTAGTTTAATTTCTTTAAAAAAAAATAAATAAAAATCTTCAATAAAGGACACCATTTAACGTTACTCTAAATAATTTTTTTAGATTATTTCCCAAAATTTTACTCAAAGACAGAAATTTTGAGAACAGCAAGTATTTGATTTAAGCAGTCATTAAATAGGTTTGAGCTTAAAAACATTTAATTTTCCTCAAAAAATTTTAAAAAATGCTCAATAAAGGACATAATTTAAGGATATACTAAATGATTTATGTAGATTATTCTTATTTTAAAGCTTTCCGTCACAAATAAAGTAATATTAAGATATTTCCCAAAAATTTCCCTTTGAGGGAAATTTTAAATTTCCTAATTCTAAAAATCCTTGATTGAAATCCTTGACAGTTAGATAAATGTTGTGAAAAGCCCATTTTTTATTTAAGCAGGCAGTTTACTGCTTATTTAAAAGAAAAATCCTAAATTTCCTTTAAAAAATATTGAAACAATGTTCAAAAGAACATAACTTAAAAGATTTCTTAATAAAATTTTTATATTATTATCATTTTAAAACATTCTACGTCAACTAGAGTAAAAATGGGATATTTCCCAAAAATTTCCCTTCGAGGGAAATTTTCAAATAAGCCCATTTTTAACAAATTCCCAATTTGAACAGTCAAGGAGATATTATAAAAAGTCAATTTTTGATTTAAACAGGCAATACAAATTGTTGCATTGTTATATATTCTTAAATTTCCTATAACACATATCAAAAAGAAAACACACGAAAAGGACAATGTTTAAAGTTTTTTTAAAAATTTTGTTTAGAATAATGTTATTTCAAAGTTTTACGCGACAAACAAGGAACGATTTAAAAATTTTCCAAAAATTTCCCTTTGAGGGACATTATCAAGTATGCCAATTTCGACAATTTTGTGATTTAAACAGTCATTAAATATTGTTTGAAATAAAAATTCTTAAATTTCCCTTCAAAAATATTGAAAAATGCTCACTAAAAGACATAATATAAAGGCTTAATTGTTATATGTATTAAAACTTTCCACAACAACTACAATAAAATTTAGAAATTTTCCAAAAAGTTCCCGTTGAGGGAAATTTTTAAGATAGCCCATTTTAAATTAATACTTAATTAAAACATTCATTAAAGATTGCTTAAAATAAAAGCCAATATTTTATTACAAAAATATTGAAAAATGCTACCTAAAGGATATCTTTAAACATTTTCTAAATAATGCTTTAGGGTGTTGTTATTTTAAAGCTTTTCGCGATGAATAGAATACGATAAAGAAATTTTTCAAAAAATTAATTTCCAAACAATTTTCCAAATTTGAGGGAAATTTTCAAGTTAGCCCATTTTCTACAAATTCTTGATGAAAAATCTTAAGTTTCTCTCCTTAAATATGCTCAATGGAGGAGATTATTTATAGGTTTTCTAAAAATTTTTATATAATTGTTATTTCCGACTTTTACGCGATAGTTGAGTAAAATTTAGAAATTTCTCAAAAATTTCCCTTGGAGGGAAATTTTCAAGCAAGCCCATTATCCGATCGAAAAATCTAAACATGCGATTAAAAATTATAAATATCCATTTTTTACATAAAAGGTGATGAGAATTATTTTTTAACCCAAAAGTAATCAAAACTGCAAGAAATGGAATGTATTTTATGACATACTGAATATTTTTAAATGCAAACTTGGTTTTGAAACATTAATTGCTTTCTGAAGTCAAATTGAAAAAAAATTTACATAAAATATTCTTAAAGAGAATTTTGTTATAAATGAAATACCATAAATCTTAAAAAACAATTGAAGAAAGCTCAATAAAGGACATAAGTTCTAAACTAAGTTCTAAGGTTTTACTCAATTTTTTAATTTGTTGTTATTTCAAAAATTTTTATGACAAATACAGTAGAACTTAAAAAGACGTTTTAGTGTAAGCAAATATTATTTTATGATTTGACAGATTATTTAAGGATCCTTTATTGATAAATTCAGTCATTTAAAAAATTTACCAAATATTTCCCTTTTTGGGAAATTTTTAAAATTTACAATTATTTGATCGAAAAAATCAGGCAAATTATACGGAATGATAATTGTTAATTTTTTTCACCGAAATACATTGACAAATGTAGAAGAAAAGATGCACAAGAAAGAAATCTCTCAATAAGTATTGAGAAAAGGTCAATAAAGGAAAGATAATGTAATGTTATTCTAAACAATTTTAAGAATAATCGCTATTTCAAAAATTTTTACAATAAGTACAACCATATTTAGAAATTTCCGAAAATTTTAACAAAAGGGAAATTTTCAACTTAGGCCATTTTTTGATTTGAAAGTCTTAAAAAGTCCTAAAAAATAACAAAAATTAATTTTCTCTAGAGAAAGATTATCAGTTCTACAAGAAAAGGACCATTTCATGGCGGAATATTTTTTAATGCACACTGGTTTTGAAATTTCAAAACTTTCAAAAAAACTGGTTCTTTTTAAGGATTGAAACATTTTTCCCATAGGGAAAAAATCCAAGGGATTTTTATAATGATTAATTTTTCGATCAAAATTGTAAGAAAATTTGTTATGTTTTCATAATTTTCCTCTTCTAAAGGGAACAATACCAACAGATAAAAGTAAACGTGCTGAAATCTCTATTTTTTTTTTTTTAATTTATATGAATTACTTATAACTGGTGCAGTAAATTTTTAAAGTTTCTGAAATATTACTTCAAAAGAGACATTTTCATAATTAGGTACTTTTTTAATGTAAGTTTTTTTATAAAATTCTTTTTTGTTAAAAGACTATTACAAGTTAGTCAAAATAAAACAAAAATATCTTAACGTCGCTGATTGCAAGACTATTTTGATAAAATTTAACACTTTTATACTTATCAAGCTATTTAAAGAAGTTTTAGTGATATACACTGAAATTTAGAAAAATTTCCCAAAAATTTCCCTTTGTGGGAAATTTTCAAAATTTTACATTATTCAACTAAAAAGTCAGAAGAGATGAAAGAAAAGATAAATACACTTTTTGCCTAAGAAATAGATCGATTAATGTAGAAAAAACTGATTAATATTGAAATGTGATGACAAAGAACCCGCTTTTTTTCTCATACATGTTTTTAAATTTTTTTTACCATTGTAGACAAAAACCCAAAAAAAAAAACAGAATGTCCATGAATCGAAAATTTTCTTCATTCTCAATATATGTCCTTATTTCAGTTCGTCCTTGTAGAAATATTTGTATTAAATAATAAGCCATGTTTGACCTTTCAAGTAGAATGACAAATAAAAAAAATTTACATTTTTACGACTTCATTCCTTACAAATGTTTTGGCAACTCTTCAAAATTGGCTGGAAAAGGCCAAGTCAGAACTAAGTTGAAATTAAAAATCTACCCCCTAACGAAAGACCTCAACTTATATTGCAGTGCCATTATTGAAAAGGTTAAAAAAATCAATATCGTATTTTTATTTTGACGCATTGTTCCAACCCTCAGCAATGCATATAAACTTTCTGTCAATTAGTTTAATTCTCAGAGCGAACAAAATCTACATATAAACTGTTTGACACACATTTTAAGTAAAGCCAAAAACAAACAATCAGAATAACTTAAACATACACACTTAAAACTGATTATAATTTAGAATAATGTACGTGTGAGTGTACAATGTGTGCATTAAAATGTCATTTGTAAATGTCAAAATTTGCATAAGTATTTGATGTGTCGCATTGAAATAAATAAACAAGCTAACAGCAAATTGACAAATTAACTCTAATTCATATAAAGCTATAAAATTGTTTATTTATATGTTTTTCTGTCATGAAACCGTAGCGAACTGAAACCACCCTTAGACCATGTGTTGAGTGACAATGGCAATTATTGGAAATGGCAAATAAATATTTTCAAACACCATATAATTGCACCGATCAAAGATATCAGCTTTCGATAATGTCACATAGCTAAATACAGCTTATAACGTGGTACAACCGTTAAAAGGGAATTTTAGTTTTTTGTTTTTTTGCCATAACCTAATTCGTAATTAAATGCAAATCATAGTTTTTACGCTTTCCAACACTGCTTTTAATAACATAGGTACTATATAATAGTAAGATTTAAATATACGAGGGTTACTACATATATATCGGGAATAAATATAAAGACAGAATATTTTTTTCATTGAAAATAGCTTTATTGTTTTTCGAAATATTCTTCCTTATGATTAATACCTACATTTGTGCATGCGTTCAAATCATTTGTCGTAACAACTATCACACTACGCTTGAGACAACCCCAAAACATTATTTTTTAACACTTTGGAGGTGTCTCAAGTACCTTTGAGACAGCCGCTTGAGACAACTCCAAAAAAGTAGTCATTGCATTCATTCTACTCCGCTTGAGACACTTCCAAAACATTATTTATGAACGCTTTGGAGTTGTATGCTATACCTCCATAGCATAGTTTTTAAACGCATCGAAGGCTTCTTCTGGCGTCGAAAATCGTTGCCCACGCAGTTTGTCCTTGATGTGCAGGTACAAAAAAAAAGTCATTGGGTGTCAAATCAGTACTGTACAGCCGATGACCCATTAATTCGATATTTTGATTGCTCAAAAACGACTTTGTTTGAGCTGATGTTTATGAGCCCGAATTGTTTTGATGATTAATTCTTCGGAGCTTGATTGATTGCCTTATTTCACGGAGATCTTCTGGATAAAATAGGAGTTGACTTAGTCGTGTATACAACCGTAGGTTTTGAAGTGACAAAATATCCTTACTTCCCAACCTTCTCCTCATCTTTATCCTTGTTCTAATATTTGTCCTTATAATTATTCTTAGCCTTGTCTTAATTGTTGTTTTAACTCAATTCCTAACCAATTCCTTGTTCGAATTCCTTTCTTTCTCATTGTCTCAGATATTTTTTCTATCTATGTCCTAAGTCAATTTTTTCAATCATCAGTTATTTTAGTCTTAAAATACACCTAAGTTTTTGTCTTAATCCTTTTTTCAATCCCTTTCTGAATCCATGTCCTTATCATTGCCCAATTTCATGATCTAATCTTTGTCGAAGTCTTTGTCCTTCTCCTAATGATATTCTTGATTCTAGCCTTTGACCAAACCCTTGCCCTTGTTCTTTTTCTAATCTTTTTCCCTACCATATCCAAATTCTTGTCCTAAAACTTTTCCTAATATTATTTTTATTTTATATATTTTTTTTTTTGCTTTGCTGTGTGGTACATTTACAATAACTTTAGCGCAAGCAATATATGCATGCAGCGATGATGCATTAAGACTACTTTAAGCCCTTCTCTGAAAGGCCTCATGACGCCATTAATTTTTGTTTTATTTTTATCATGTGGCCGAAAACTTCAGCTTTACTTTCATTCTATAAAATTTACCGTAGTGCCTATACTCAAGGAGTTATTAATCCATGCGTCGTTTTCTTAATGTTGTTACATTATTACCTGCAATAAGCGTTTGCCTCCTTACTGTCGTGGCTCGAAAAATTTTTTATTTTATTTTCATCATGAGGTCAAAGAACCATTTTTAACTTTCGTAAAATACAATTTTTCTCAGTACTTCTCCAAAGCGAGTAATAATTTCATGCAACAATATTGCATGTTTGTTACATAAGCTTCTATCTCTGCGACCTGGAGACGTCAAAATTATTTTTTTATTTATTTTTTTCGTAAGGTCATGCACAAATTCTTTATTTGCGTTTAATAAAATACTAGTAAAAATTTCATACAACGCTGTTGCATTATAGAAGCATTTTCAATCTTGGAAAGGCTTTCTTCGTCGTCATGAACAACGTCATGAATTTTTGCTTTTTTTTTGTCGTAAAGGCTTATAACTAGCCTTTACTGCAGTGTTAAAGTTTGTACCTTAGCACCCATATGTGTATAGCTTGTTATAATTCCATGTAACAAATTTTAAGTTGCGTTGCTTAAGCAGCTTACTCCTCGTCCCGACAACGTCTACAATGTTTTTTATTTTTGTCATTAAGCTTTAATACCATTATTTTTGTTATTGCATCTATACCAAACATGCCCACGTAGTGGCCCGTATGGCCCGCGTGGCCCTTCATATAAATTTTTTTCTATCTTAGTTTTGTCTTTGCGATGAGCCAACATCATAGAACTCTTGCAAAAAACAAGAACACAAACCGCACTCGTTCAGTGTTCAGCACATTTTCCAGCAAACTTTACAAAAACAAATGCATGCAAAGCCAAAATAAAAAAACGCACACTCGATGATGTCGATTCTGAAGCTGATTGTCCCGTTACTTGTGTGTCGAGTTATTTTTCATGACATGTGATTTTATTGCATTGTAATTGTTTTTTTTTGTTTTGTTTGAATTTTTGCCATACTTTGTGTTTTTTTTTTGTTTTTTTTAAGCTTTGGCCCGCGCTTGAAATATCTTGGGCCCCACTGATCTATACACTACAAGTAAGATTTTTATGCAACGCCGACGCATTTTGAAAAAAATGCCCTTTTCAACTTTTTTTGGAAACGTAAAACGTGAAAGTTTTTTGATAACACATAACGTTGTCACGTCAAAATGGTTGTGTACTATTCCAAATTGACCGTTTTATGTGTCTCAAATGGTACCGTGTCCACATGACCAGTTTTTTTGGAAGAAAGAAGCGACCATTTGCTTCACAGGTTCGAGTTCGAATAGTTTTTGTTCGATTTGGTTCATCTTGAAAGAACCAAGATTTGTTTACTTTCATGCTCATATGCATAGATCCGTGACATAGATAGTGACTTATGTCACCGGTCATAATTTTATTAGTATTTTTTTTTTATATAATGCCAAATTATGTGGAATCCAACGTGAACAAATTTTTTTCAAAACTATGTCATTTCATGTTAAATGGTATGTATGCTGATGGAAGTAATGCGCAGGATGCCCCAATCTCACGGTATGTCACATGACGATCAAACATTCTCAGTTCATGCACAGCATCAATGTTCGTAGCACAACAACAGAATTTGGACGCTCTTCACGAAATTCGTCAGTGAGCGAAGTACGACCCCGCTTGAATTTTGTGTACCACCGACCAACAGAGGTTTTTGATGGTGCTTTATCGCCAAAAGTCGAATTGAGTTCATAGATGCACTCTTGTTAGGATAATTCATGTCGAATGTTGTAAAAAATAATCGCACGAAAATGTTCACGAGTTAATACCATATTTTTGCTGAAATAAAATTTTAAATGCACTGTAAACAAGCGCACATCAAAACGTTGTGATTACGAAAAAGCTAAAAACTCTCCAATGGAAACGTCAGTTCGACTGGAATGAAATAAGCGTTGCCAGTTTCCGAAATATAACAAGAAGTCTACGTAGTATATTAATTATTCAAGAGGCGCTTGAAAACGTTTCTCTTTCAATCAGGATAAAGAATTTAAAAATTCAACTGGAAATTTCCCCAGCATTATTTAAAATATAATTTAAATTTTATCGCTAGAATAGTTGATGCTATGCTTTGATGCTATGATATTATTTTAATCTTTCTTGCAACAAACCCTTTGCCATTAAAGTTTTGATATTGCTTCCACTCCATTAACCAACCACTCAATTTCAATTGTTGCCAACTTCAGCTTCAAGTTTATTATTATTTTTTTTTTTTTTTGTCATTCAAGCACAAAATACGATACTTCACAAAGCAGGAAATCGCGTAAAAACATAGAAAAAACAAGAAAAAAATGGAACTACAAACAATAGTTCTAGTGCAGTTCTGCGCCTTGAGTTATGCTTCCATAAAATGCCATAGAAACATTGTTATTTTTTATTGTCATCAGCGAAGTCGTCTAGCTTTTCTTAACCATTGAGTTGAACGATTTTGCTTTGTTTTCTTTGGAACAAAAGCATGATACAAATATTTAAATTGAGGTCAATTTGGCTAAAAGTTCCCCTTTCTTTACGCCCATGATAAATGTTTATTGATGTGAGTCACCCTCCCAGCTCGAAAAGAAACTCCAGACTACAACTAGCTACTGTTATTTGTTAAGTTAAAGTGTCATGTCGGAATATTATATCGAGAACAGGGTTTGATGTGGGTGCTAGAAAACAATAAAACTGCCTGTCTTTTGAGTGGTTCAAATATTTATTGAGGGGGTGTTTTCTTATTTTTTTTTTGTTTTTTTTTCTTACTACTTTGCTCTGTATTGCATAAATAATAAAGCAACTCTAAATATAGGTTAAAAGGAATCGAAAGAGCTTTAACCCGATGTCTAACAAAATTCAAGTGACATGCATCCATGCTATAAAATCCTACGATAAAAGACGATAGACACGAGTAGCAAAACAAAAAACAAAAACCTTACAAGTTCTACTCGTACATCTTCATTAGAGAATTTATTTTTTCTCTTTATATTATGCTATGGCGGAAATTCGACCCCTGTTGTGCATTTTGACTAGTTGTTTTATTCAAAGAGAGATAGAGGGGGGGGGGGGGAATGGGGGGAGGTTAAGGAAAGGAGGTTCAGCAAAGTTTGTAAAATGAAGTTGGTAGCGATAAACAGGTAGCTTGCAAGTGTCACGTTTTACTGCTGTCACTTTTATTATTACATCCGCTTTTGGCAGTAATTTTATTTCGTAGTAGTCGAGGAGGAAGAGGAAAAAAGATGTTCTTCGTAGTAAGGTGAATTTTTGCAGGCTGATGTAGTTTTATATAGGCCAGCAAATCTTACATGAACATTTAGTTAAGTAGATTTTGTTGTTTTGTGTTTCAAGACTAGATTTAATATTTGGAACAAGAAAATCAATTTAGCATAAAGTAGAAAGAGTACAGCTTAGGTAAAAAAAAAAACATTGCAAGTTCTTAGATTAAACTTGAATATAATAATTTGAAAATTTGATTTAAGTTAAACAGTTCATAATAAAAAATTTGAGAGAATAATATACTTTTTACTAATGTACTTAACACTTTGAACTTTATACTTGATATTTTATACTTTATACTTTATAATTTATACTTAATACTTTATACTTAATACTTTATACTTAATACTTAATACTTAATACTTTATACTTATACTTTATACTTTATACTTTATACTTTATACTTTATACTTTATACTTTATACTTTATACTTTATACTTTATACTTTATACTTTATACTTTATACTTTATACTTTATACTTTATACTTTATACTTTATACTTTATACATTATACTTTATACTTTATACTTTATACTTTATACTTTATACTTTATACTTTATACTTTATACTTTATACTTTATACTTTATACTTTATACTTTATACTTTATACTTTATACTTTATACTTTATACTTTATACTTTATGCTTTATACTTTATACTTTATACTTTATACTTTATACTTTATACGTTATACTTTAAACTTGATACTTGATACTTTATGCTTTATACTTGATACTTTATACTTTAAACTTTATACTTTATACGTTATACTTTATACTTTATACTTTATACTTTATTCTTTATACTTTATACTTTATACTTTATACTTTATACTTTATACTTTATACTTTATACTTTATACTTTATACTTTATACTTTATACTTTATACTTTATACTTTATACTTTATACTTTATACTTTATACTTTATACTTTATACTTTATACTTTATACTTTATACTTTATACTTTATACTTTATACTTTATACTTTATACTTTATGCTTTATACTTGATACTTTATACTTTATACTTTATACTTTATACTTTATGCTTTATACTTGATACTTTATACTTTATACTTTATACTTTATACGTTATACTTTATACTTGATACTTGATACTTTATGCTTTATACTTGATACTTTATACTTTATACTTTATACTTTATACTTTATACGTTATACTTTATACTTTATACTTTATACTTTATTCTTTATACTTTATACTTTATACTTTATACTTTATACTTTATACTTTATACTTTATACTTTATACTTTATACTTTATACTTTATACTTTATACTTTATACTTTATACTTTATACTTTATACGTTATACTTTATACTTGATACTTGATACTTTATGCTTTATACTTGATACTTTATACTTTATACTTTATACGTTATACTTTATACTTGATACTTGATACTTTATGCTTTATACTTGATACTTTATACTTTATACTTTATACTTTATACGTTATACTTTATACTTTATACTTGATACTTTATACTTTATACTTTATACTTTATACTTTATACGTTATACTTTATACTTTATACTTTATACTTTATTCTTTATACTTTATACTTTATACTTTATACTTTATACTTTATACTTTATACTTTATACTTTATACTTTATACTTTATACTTTATACATTATACTTTATACTTTATACTTTATACTTTATACTTTATACTTTATACTTTATGCTTTATACTTTATACTTTAAACTTAATACTTTATACTTTATGCTTTATACTTGATACTTTATACTTTATACGTTATACTTTATACTTTATACTTTATACTTTATACTTTATACTTTATGCTTTATACTTGATACTTTATACTTTATACTTTATACTTTATACTTTATACTTTATGCTTTATACTTTATACTTTATACTTTATACTTTATACTTTATACTTTATACTTTATACTTTATACTTTATACTTTATACTTTATACTTTATACTTTATACTTTATACTTTATACTTTAAACTTTAAACTTAATACTTTATACTTTATACTTTATAATTTATACTTTATACTTTATACTTTATACTTTATACTTTATACTTTATACTTTATACTTTATACTTTATACTTTATACTTTATACTTTATACTTTATACTTTATACTTTATACTTTATACTTTATACTTTATACTTTATACTTTATACTTTATACTTTATTCTTTATACTTTATACTTTATACTTTTAACTTAATACTTTATACTTTATACTTTATACTTTATGCTTTATACTTTATACTTTATACTTTATACTTTATACTTTATACTTTATACTTTATACTTTATACTTTATACTTTATACTTTATACTTTATACTTTATACTTGATACTTTATACTTTATACTTTATACTTTATACTTTATACTTTATACTTTATACTTTATACTTTATACTTTATACTTTATACTTTATACTTTATACTTTATACTTTATACTTTATACTTTATACTTTATACTTTATACTTTATACTTTATACTTTATACTTTATACTTTAACTATATACTTTATACTTTATACTTTATACTTTATACTTTATACTTTATACTTTATGCTTTATACTTTATACTTTATACTTTATGCTTTATACTTTATGCTTTATACTTTATACTTTATACTTTATACTTTATACTTTATACTTTATACTTTATACTTTATACTTTATACTTTATACTTTATACTTTATACTTTATACTTTATACTTTATACTTTAAACTTTAACTTTATACTTTATACTTTATACTTTATACTTTATACTTTATACTTTATACTTTATACTTTATACTTTATACTTTATACTTTATACTTTATACTTTATACTTTATACTTTATACTTTATACTTTATACTTTATACTTTATACTTTATACTTTATACTTTATACTTTATACTTTATACTTTATACTTTATACTTTATACTTTATACTTTATACTTTATACTTTATACTTTATACTTTATACTTTATACTTTATACTTTATACTTTATACTTTATACTTTATACTTTATACTTTAAACTTAATACTTTATACTTTATACTTTATACTTTATACTTTATACTTTATACTTTATACTTTATACTTTATACTTTATACTTTATACTTTATACTTTATACTTTATACTTTATACTTTATACTTTATACTTTATACTTTATACTTTATACTTTATACTTTATACTTTATACTTTATACTTTATACTTTATACTTTATACTTTATACTTTATACTTTAACTTTATACTTGATACTTGATACTTTATGCTTTATACTTGATACTTTATACTTTATACTTTATACTTTATACTTTATACTTTATACTTTAACTATATACTTTATACTTTATACTTTATACTTTATACTTTATACTTTATACTTTATGCTTTATACTTGATACTTTATACTTTATACTTTATACTTTATACTTTATACTTTATGCTTTATACTTGATACTTTATACGTTATACTTTATACTTTATACTTTATACTTTATACTTTATACTTTATACTTTATACTTTATACTTTATACTTTATACTTTATACTTTATACTTTATACTTTATACTTTATACTTTATACTTTATACTTTATACTTTATACTTTATACTTTATACTTTATACTTTATACTTTATACTTTATACTTTATACTTTATACTTTATACTTTATACTTTATACTTTATACTTTATACTTTATACTTTATACTTTATACTTTATACTTTATACTTTATACTTTATACTTTATACTTTATACTTTATACTTTATACTTTATACTTTATACTTTGTACTTTATACTTTATACTTTATACTTTATACTTTATACTTTATACTTTATACTTTATACTTTATACTTTATACTTTATACTTTATACTTTATACTTTATACTTTATACTTTATACTTTATACTTTATACTTTATACTTTATACTTTATACTTTATAAAATAAAAAAATAAATAACTGGCCATTTCAGCCCTTGAAAGGACTTTGACCTAGCTTCTTATGATCAATTGTGTTGTGCGTGTTATTAAGTTTGTACACACAATTGACCGAGAACCGGACCTACATGCTTAACGCCGACTCCGAACGGCGATGAACAGAATGTTCTCGTTCTCAAGAAGCGTTACATGGCATTTTGATTACTCTCTGAGGTTTGCCATTGTCTGCAGAGAGGTGGCGGCCGTACAGAAAAATTATTTTAATTCAAATAATTTTCTGTCGCTGCTGGGGTTCGAACCTGGGTCTCCAAAGTTCGTTGACATAGCGGCCACGCACTTTAACCAACTACGCCACGGACGCCACCTTTATACTTTATACTTTATACTTTATACTTTAAACTTAATACTTTATACTTTATACTTTATACTTTATACTTTATACTTTATACTTTATACTTTAAACTTAATACTTTATACTTTATACTTTATACTTTATACTTTATACTTTATACTTTATACTTTATACTTTATACTTTATACTTTATACTTTATACTTTATACTTTAAACTTAATACTTTATACTTTATACTTTATACTTTATACTTTATACTTTATACTTTATACTTTATACTTTATACTTTATACTTTATACTTTATACTTTATACTTTATACTTTATACTTTATACTTTATACTTTATACTTTATACTTTATACTTTATACTTTATACTTTATACTTTATACTTTATACTTTATACTTTATACTTTATATTTTTTACTTAATGTCGGATTCTTAAATATTTAAGCTCTTCTCTCATATATATTTTCACCTTATTTTTTCTATACTGGGTGGTTAAGTACAAATATTCTCACACGAATAGCTTTCATCCTAATTTTTCCCCAAAAAGCTGTCTTAATCTGTTGTTAATTAACTTTTATATTAAGTCCTTTTCCATATTTAAACCCAAAAAAGAACTGTTACTTAAGGCCAAAACATCTTAATTCCCTTATCATCAGTTTTCGTACTGACGCCACTAATCCAGCTGTTGGTCACAATGGACGCACTTAACGGCGTGTGAGGTTAACGTGTAAGATTTCAACCCCAATTCGCCGTCTTAAAAAAATCTTAATAGATGGGAAAAGAAAACGCAACAAACTAATTTCTTTAGTCGTCAGAGTTCTTAACACAAAAGCCAGAATTCTACGAAATAATGAGGAAGCTATTGCATGCTTTTGGGCGCCTTACCTGTTTAACTACCATTAATACAAGTTTGAAAAATCAAAAAAAAAAAAATATACCAACAACGCATGACGGCATATAACAGCATTGTTAGAGATAAAGAAAGCTTAAGAAAATATAGAAGAAATAAAAAACGAGAAGGAAATGAGGCGGAAATCGTCGCCATTGATAAGAAAAAAGAAGGCCGGCCACTGGCGATGTTGGCGCCTTAAAGTGCATTAAAAGAACTAAAGAATAAAACATAATCGCTACAAAGTTCATGAAACTGAGTGGCTCAAGGTTAAAGAAAAAACAACAACAATTATTATAGCAACGGCAGTACTATAGCTGATAAGCATGACATTTAACTTTATTATGACGAAACATGCAATAGTTTTGGTTTTTGTGACGCAAAATTTCCGCTATGTTTGGAAAGAGCTTGACATCAACAAACAGTTATCAGTATTTCTTTTTTAAATTTGCTGAAATTTATACAAATTTGCTGAAATTTATAAAAATTTGTTTCCAACTGCATCAAAATAGTTCGACATTAGCAGCTGTTATCAAAAATATTTTTGATGAGTTGCAATTTGTAGAAACATATTTCTAACTGCCGGAATTCTTTAACGAAGAGTCTCTTAAAGCAAGTCCCATAAATAAAGCTTAAAGCTCAAATAAATAAATAAACTTCATATTGCCATACAAATTATAGCTTCAATAGTTCCAGAGATCAGCGGTTTGATTCCGGAAATAACGAACATGATTGAGAATCAGGTGTTTATAAGAGTATAGTTGTAAGAATAGGTTTACCTGCATTTCTGGTGGCCCTCCTTCATCTCGTATTAGAAGCAAATAACTTTGGCCATCTATGAAAATTTCCTTCTTGAAACGACCACCTTCGGGAGATTCTTCTTGCATATAGGAACCGGTAAGATAACGATGTACCAATGCAGATTTACCCGAACTAAGTGAACCCACAATGCCTAGCCGCAGATCGGGTACAGAGCGGGAAATGGTCCATTCCTGGCTGTTCACAAAGGAATCTATGGAGAAAAGAATAATTAAAAATTCAATTTTTATTAGAATGTTGTAAAAAATATTTAAATTTGTAAGATATAATAAGTGTTTATTTTGGAAAATAGAAGAAACTTTTTAAAAAATGAATTTTTTTTTCTAAAAAAATTTAAAAAAACTCCATTTCGTTACAAAATTATACTAGTAGCAACAAATGTGACCGGATGTCGTGATTAGACGGTTAAATGCTTAACACTGCGCCCCTTTGGACAACTTGGTTACGCATTTCTTTTGTTCGCAAGACCAGGGTTTCTTAGAAATTAATGTCGTTTGTAGAACTATCTGTTACTGGTCGTTTATGATAGTTGACTGTTGAGTTGTGGAGGAGACTAGTCTATAGTAAGTTCATGTTGTACCTACTAGAAACTTTCAACGCGATACTCTCGAAACTATTTTTTTAGACAATGTCAACACGATAACTCAGTCAATTTTCAATATTTTTTAACTTGGTTTTTTAAATATTTAACTTGTCTTTCTTAATATTTTGGTTAGACCATTTTTTAGAAATTATTAAACACACTTGGTTTTCTTAAATTCCATACTAAAATTTTAATTTCTTTATTTTTGAAAAAAAATTTGGATCAGGCTATTATTACTAAATTATTTTACAAGATTCTATTTAATTTTTACAGACTGGATAATTTTTGGCGAGGTTATGATATCGACAAGAGGCGCCATAGTTTCCATCAGTAGTCTATTGGTGATTCCATGTCAAGGCAACATGTTTCTGATATCACAATTTTTAAAAATGTTTAAACTCTCTTGGTGATAGTTCTCCTGAAGAATATTATATCTGCTTATTTTTTTTTTTTTGGATTTTAATTTTTCTTTTAAAGATATACACTGAAAAATATCAAAATATCTTAAAAAATACAATTTGTGCATCCACCCAGCTGTAACTTCGAAACAGTAAGACTTACAGAAAAAAAACCAACAGTCGTATTCATAAAAATATCTTAAAATAGCTTTAAAACGTTCAATAGTTAAAAAGATTTTTAATGTTAAAAAGTCTTTTAAAGTTTTGTTATTCATAAAAATATTGTAGCTGCTTTCCAGTTAAAATAGGAACACTTTCGATTTTATGTGGGAAGAGTGTCAATAATGGTTTGTGTATTTGATAAATTCAATTACTTTTCATTTATTTGTCACAATTTCGTCAACATATTGATGTTTAAACATCAATATTTTTTCGAAACTACCTTCTGCATTTAAAAAATTGTCATTTTATTATCTTATTTTGTAAATATTTTGAAATGTTTTGACAAATTTTCTTGTTTTTATTTTCATTATGTTTTGAATTTTTTTATATATTTTGAATTTTTTTGACATATTTTCCAAATTTTTTAAATATTTTTAATTATTTTTGACAATATTTGTGCTCAAATGAGAGCAAATAGTTTTAAAAATGCTTTATGAGGGGTTTACTTCATGGTAGAATTACAAGGTAGGGCCGAGTCGCTCAGTGCCCTCACGCGACAACGAAGAGTAGAGAATAAAAAAAGGAGGCTAATTGTCAAAATGGCGAAGTTCGTAGAAATCTCAAATAAAATGAATATATTATGTTTTCAAGTTGTAAATAGTGCGGACACGTGTGTTAAGTTTGTGTTAATTTGAGTGGAAATATTGTAAAAACATTGTAAATAAATCTATAAAATGCCGCGGAAGTGTTCAATTTGAAAAAAAAGCTTGTAAAAAGTTTAACCTAAAATCAACTGTGAAACATGAACATAAAGGAACTCGAGATGAACAGCTGATTTTGACAACTAGCCCGCTTTTCTCTGCTTTCTACTCCATTCTTCTTCAAGTCGGCCCTACCTTATAATTCTACCATGGTTTATTGAACGTTCAGCCATTTTTAAAAATACTCTCATTTATAAACAAACATTTTCAATAATTTTTTTGACATTTTATTTATTTTTATTTTTTTTGTTTTGTTTTTATTTATCTTTGTAAATATTTTGAAACAATTTGATATATTTTTGACATAATTTGTTCTCAGATGAAAACAAAATAAAATTTAAAAATGCTTTATCGAGGGTTTACTGAAGGTTTCATCCATTTTTAAAATTCTCTCATTTATAAAGCATTTAAAAGAGACTTTTAACGCTATTGAACGTTTATGAATAATGTTTTTCAATGTTATTCGATTTTTTCCTTATGAAGGCTTTATAAGAGGTTCATAATTTTTTATGAATACAGCCGTAAAAGTGTAATTATTATTTTTAGATTTTTATTTTATTGCTCAACAATAAAAATTATCATACGATTTTTATTGTTTTGATCAGAAATAAGTTATTTTTTGATTTTCATTTTTCTGTTAACATAAAACTCAAAACACCACATAGCTTTGTTGCTGGCACATGTTAATTTTTATTCCCTACACCTGAACAGTGGGGCTTTAATGGAGGGCCGGAGAGGGTTAATATGTATGACTCTTTTCTCTTGGCGACCTATTTCCTCTGACCACCCCTTATGGGGGCGGGCTCCCATGTAAATTTTATGATTTTTTGTATATTTATTCCCCACATCTGAACAGCAGGGCTTTAAGGGAGGGCTGAAAAGAGTTAATGTATCATAAAACTATGTGATATGTAGAATTATGTATCAAAAACATAAAGATATAAAGAAAATAAATGCAATACAGAAATCTACTTTGTTACTCTCAAAAGTTTGAAATATACTTTAAAATGTTGTACATTACACCTCTGTTACTTAACACCAGTCAGTGTTTGCCTTTTTGTTTAAGGTTGATGTTTTCAATATGAGTATCAAAGACATGCTCCATATGGGAATTTTTTTGGCAATATTATATTTACTCAATGTATGAACCATGTAGTTCAAAATGTACTGTGTCCATACTATATTATAATTATTTAATTTTGCGTAACACAATGTTAAAAACCCGCCGCAGAGCTTCACAGCGAAGTGTTTCATCGGCGAATAGATTTTTTAATAGAATAGGTTTTACTCCCGATCGCGGCTAAAGAAGTTTCACTTCAAAAAACGTATATGGGTTAAAGACCTTGAATACATATTTCCTGTAATGTAATTTTTTTCACCTGAAATTTCTCGTCACTTTTTGAATGGTGTGACTTTTTTTGAAAAAAAAAGAATTTTTTGCCCTTTAAATATAATGTCGTGTTAAGGCATCAATTTTAAAGGCTTCACAAAATTTTAGGTTGGACCTATGTATGTAACGGAAAATTTTAGGTTAAAGAAAAAAAATTTTTTTCACAAAAGTGCTAAAAAGAATTCATCATCGGAAATAACCATTCAAGGTCTGTAAAATACGAAGAATACAGTTATTTTAATACGTTTAAAAATTGTATATTTATTATGTTTTTCATAGTGTACATATAACTTTATTTAAGTTTTTTTAAGTTATTTTTATGAGCACTTCTAACCTTTGAAAACTTTTGAAAAAAATCGGAGACACAAAAGACTGTTTTTGCTTAAAATTTGTTGAATTGATATGGAATCACCGCTTATTATATATGAACAAATTTTTTAATTTTCTTTATTTTTATACCCCACGTTTCAAAAACGTAAAAGGGGTATATTAACTTCACTTCAAAAAGGAGGCGTGGCAGGTATAGAAAAGTAGATACACTTGTGCTCATACAATTAAGACATGTCGACCGCAATTCATAAATATATGTTTTGAAAAAATTTGGAGTACGTTTTTAAACATTTTTCTTTAACATTTATTTCTCCATTAATAGTATACATAATGTAAGCATTTTTTTCTAAAAATAATTAATTTTTCTATAAAATTATTCAGTTTTAGTTTATTTCATCAGCAATGAAAGCAACATATAATTAGGACATCTGAAAAGAATTTAAATTATATCACATGTTTTTGTATAAATTGTGTTTTAATTTTATCAAATGCCACAACGATATTAATATTTAGTTGGGAGCCCTTTTTGGCGAATTACCGCTGCACATCTGTTGCTCATGGAGCATACTAAAGTCCGGCATTACTCGGGAGTTATCTTGTACCATTCCTGTTGAATAATATCCCACAGTTCAAGCTTATTTTTGCGTTTTCGACCTGAAACCTTTCATTTAATTATAGCCCAAAGGTTTTCTATCGGATTTAGGTCCGGACTTTGGGCTGGCCATTCCAAGACTTGGATATGTTTTGACTCGAGCTAAGATTTCACTGTCCGGGAGCAATGTTTAGGGTCGTTGTCTTGCTAGAATATCCCAGCAAGTCGCAAATTTTCAACGTAGTCTCCGTCCAAATGCTCCGCCAAAATATCCTTATACATTTCACCTGTCATTTTACCACTTATTTGTTGTATTGAACCAACGCCAGATGAGGTGAAACAACCCCAAACCATTACGGAAGAGCCACCGTCTTTTTGGTGTATCTTGGGTCCAATTCTTTCAACGGAGGACGCCTAACATACGGCTTTCCATCGTTTCCGAAGACATTAAATTTAGATTCGTCGCTCCATACAATGAGATCCCAAAATGTTTGCTCTTTAGTAAAGTGTTTCTTTGCGAATTAAAGTCTCCTTCGCAATTTTTTTTTTGATGTATCTGGTTTCCTTCGTGCAACTCGCCCATTTAAACTATTTTCTTTTAATCGTCTTCGAACTGTTTGCGACGATATTTTTACATTATAATCTGCTTCCATCTGAGCACTTAATTCGCTGGAGGTTAAAAAAGGGTTTGATATGCTCAACCTAACCAATTTGCGATCATCAGTTGCTATCGTTTTGCGGGGCTTATTTAGTGGCAAATCATCAAAAGTTTGATGTTTCTCAAAATATTCCAGGGCAATATATACTCTGGTACGCGAAACACTCAAATTTGTAGCTACTTTAGCAACGTTTTCAGAGTTTTGGTAGGAATTCCAAATCATTTTCCTCTCGCATGGTGTGGAGCTCTTTTTGTTCCCCATTAGGCCAAATCAAATTTTAATATTAGTAAAATTAATACATTAATAATTTTTTCTACAATGCAATGAAAAAAAGTAGAAAGATATATTATTTACCGTTATTAAATCAAATGTCTTAATTACGTGAGCACTTAGATGTTGATTGCTTCGCAATAAAAATAGCACTGATTATGAATAACAACAAATTACTTCAAAATTTTTTTTTTGCAT
Organism: Pherbina coryleti; assembly: GCA_943735915.1. Classification (NCBI taxonomy): domain Eukaryota; kingdom Metazoa; phylum Arthropoda; class Insecta; order Diptera; family Sciomyzidae; genus Pherbina; species Pherbina coryleti. Next base: position 176,073,385 of record OX030948.1, read on the forward strand.
AAACCGTTATAACGGTAATAGTTTATCATGAGCAAGCGAAAGCAAAAAACAAAAGCAGAAAAATATTATAGCAATAATAGTAACGAATTCTTTTTTGTCTTAATTGTATGAGCACAAGTGTACATTCTTGATCAGCATCACGACCCGAGTCGACTTACCCATGTCCGTCTGTCTGTGATCACGATTACAGCCGTAATTTTCAAGCTATCATCACGAAATTCGACATTAAAGCTTATATATAAATAATAAAGGTCAAGTTCGAAAATGAGTCCAATCAGATGAAAACCATGCCTACCTCCCATACAAAGTGACATTATCAAAAAGGTAAAATATCTTGAAATTCCACAAATTTTATATATGGACTTGAAATTTTGCATGTGAGCTTTGCTATTTAATATACACTCTGAATATGAAATTCAACCAAATAGGATGAAAACCACACCTACCTCCCATACAAAGTGACTTTATTAAAAAACAAAAACAAAATCGAATATTTTCTGTTGAAACTATTTTCGTCATAGCTTTTACAAATAAACATTTTTTTGACTGCTTAAGACTTAGAATATCTTTTGGTTGGGACGTGGGAGTATTTTAACTTCGGCCCATCGAAAATCATTTCTTATTAGTTTTTTTTATAGTTGCAAAATGAATCAACAATTTGAACCCTTACAACAATTTTTCAAAATTACTCGATTGTCAGCGCGCGGGAGTATGTAAGCTCTTAAAACTCCCTTAAAATTATCAAAAATATTCGGTTTGAGCTGAATTTATCATCGATGGTCGAGTATGTCCTATGTTCGAATCCCGGCAAGGCCATCGTTTTATCGTTCTACGCTTTAACCTTTGCGTTAAACGCAAACCAGTGCGGAATTAAAAAATTCTCGAAAAAGGGTATTATTTTGATATTTTTTCCATTTATATCTGAACAGTTAATTTAGGAATTTTTTTATTATTTTATTTTCATTATTTTTTTATATTCTTATGTTTTTTTTTTGTTTTGCTTTGATAAGTACTAAAACCAGAACTTTTTCTTTTGTTTTGCTTTGATAAGTACTAAAACCAGAACTTTTTTCGTTTTGCTTTGATAAGTACTAAAACCGGAACTTTATGTTTCTTAAAATTCTTAGAACAAAAAAATTTTCATATTTTGACGAAATTTAAGTCATCAAAATAACACATTTTATATTTATTTGCAAATAATTTTTTTTTATGTCAAAGAAACTCCAAAAAAACTTGTATATTTGCTATAAAACTGCTCATAAATAAAGCAAAAAATTACGCAATTAAAATAAAGAACGAAGAAACTGAAAGATTTGCAAAAACAAAAAAAAAAATTAAATAAAAAAAAATACACAAAAAAATATAAATAAATAATTAAAATGTGGGATTTAGTGATTTCAGTAACTTGAACTAGATCCTGGTTTTTCAAGGTCAGAAAGATATAAAATATTTGAATTGTAGCTAAATTCAAGCAGACTTCGCTAAAATTAAATTTTAGACATAATTTTAAAGAATGTGATAAGCAAAAAGTTGTTTTTATGCAGTAATGGCTATTATGGCGAAACTAAAAACAATCAAATCGTACCTGTTAGCCCACATAAGCTACATTTTGCTCAACGCAAAAAAGTAGTTTTTTGAAACTTATTTAAAACTTAAAGCAGTTTTTCTCACTCTCAACTCCTCTCTCTCCTTCTCTCTCTGTCTGGTCGATGCAAGAAACTTGATTATGTCAAAAGTTCTTAAATCGTTGCATGAATCATTGTCAAAACTGACATTGACAGCGCCAAAAGAAGCGTGTTTTGTATGACGCCACAAAGCATGGTAAACACCCGCTGCTGCCATTATTTACAACAATATATTTGCTATAAAGAAAATGAAACGTAAATAAAAAAGAAAACAAGAAAAAAAAAATGGATAATTGGAGGCACGTTACCATTTATGGACACGCGTGTAGATTTTAATGTTGATCAAGAAGTTGATGATGTTGCTGAGGTTTTTATGACGAAATAAACGATTATATTGATGATAATGATGACGATGATGATGATGATGATGATGATGATAATAATGTTGATTATGTTGTCGATGCTGATAATAATCATGTTGACTTTGATGTGTTCACTGTGCCTCTAACTGCTCTGAGTAGGTGTTTTGGCACGCTTTCAAGTTGATTCTCGTAAATAATTATAAATAATTGTTTTAATTTATAACTGCCCATATTTGTAATTAATTACTTAAGCTGTTTAGTTAAAGCGCCCGCATAAGTTCGGATCTTAGTTCTAAGCTGTCAATTTTGTATTCAAATGTCAAATTATATTTTATTATAAACTTAAACAAAGCCTAACTTGTATAGAACAAAAGCACAGCAGGTACTGGCTGACAGCTGTCAAGTGAGATCTTAGTCCAAAGTGTCAGTTGTTTGCAGAAAAAGAGGGCAAAAAAAACCAAGATATTCTTAAATAAGCTGTCAAAATTATGCAAATGTCAGAGTTAAGCGTTTCTTGTTATGGCAAAAGTTATGAGTGGATTTGTTTTTGACAGGTTTAAAATATATTTTGGTAAAAAAAAGAAAGAGTTAAAATGTAGCTACAATAAAGCGATGTCGCGCAACGTTTGACTTTTGTTTTTCAAGTCAAACTTTTTTTTCATAACCCATTTAAGGTGAAGTTTTGAATTTTAGGCGGTGAAGTGACTCGAAGATAAATGTCATGGGAGTTTTTTGACAGTTTTTGCTTGGTAAGTGTCAAAGTCAACATGTTGAAATATTACAGAAGTAACCTTGCAAGACATTTGTTAAGAAAAACACCAAAATAAAAACGTGCAGAAAAGCTTGTCAAGGAGTATATCAACAAGAGGTGTAGGATTTACTTTTTGAATAAAACAAACAATTGTCTGGAAATTTCTTAAATTTTTATTAGATTTGATAAAACAGATATATGGAGTTTATGTGTGTAGTACAATATCTTTCAAATTGCCGCTTCGGCTTAGCTTGGATCTTTGAAATAGCCGCTTCGGGTTAGCTTGGAAAACTAAATTTTTTTAAATTTTCGATCGCCCATAATTGGGGATCTATTTCAGCAAACGCGACTTCAGTATTCGTTTTGAGAGTTGAAATTGTTAGTGTAGACCTAACTCTTAACATAACTTGAACAAAAAAAATTCACCAACTACACTTCGTTTGCGAGTTGTATTGCCTCAAACGAATATTTAGTTGTCATCAACTTAAAAATAGATCTTATATATACTATATAGTATACCGCAAGATATTTTGATCATTATTATTTATTATATTAATTATCTTCCTCCCTATGTCCGTCCGTCTTCTTATGGATTGCACTCATCGCACCTCTGTTGTTATCACCGTCCGCGTATTAAGAAAATTACCAATAACTATTTGTCTAAAAAGCAACTCTGAACTATAAGCGTTGTGTTTATACAACGAAGGGGAAAACAAACGAAGTTTTTAGTTGGGAAAAACAAATTTTTCAATTGCTGAAATTTAAAAATCACTCGCGTTTATGTCAAATGAAAGTAATTCCTTACAACTAAATGACGCGTTTCTCGCAACTGACTATTATTATAACAACTGTTGAAACGTTTGCAAGTAACGATTTCAAGCACAACAAACGAAGTTCGTTTGCGCCAAAATGGCGATAAACGTTTTTTTTTTTTTGTGTATAAGATCAGTACTATTGAGTTTATATAAAGAATATGCTGTTTATAAAAGAAATTTTACGTACATTCCCATTCTAGGGTAAACGTAGACATCTGCCTTGACGGCTTAATCGTACGGTGCTCCAAGTGTGGGATCGAAACATTGCCTCAGCCTGAGCTCTTTTGAGTATTCAAAGGTACTAAATGTTGTGTAAACTATATGTTGTGATGACCTGACCAATTATTAAGTCTTTGGTCGGACTTCGTAGTAAGCTACTACCAGTTGAACCTCATCACAGCTCCGGACTGGTGTTTAAGAATGCTCTCCAAGAACAACTCCTCATCTGATCCATCAACTTGGATCAACAGACTATCTTACAGCAGAATGACTACAGAAATCATTCACATGCTACAGCTTTTAGTAAACAACTGACACGCGAATATGTTGAACCTAGCAATTTCCTCAATAGATGCAAGTGCATTACTCTGGTCGAACTCTTCAATTGCTACCATTATGCTCATGACTCTCAAATCTCGTATGTCTTGATAAAGAGAACATTCGCACAATACATGTGACCAATTTTCAAAGACAGCTAAGATTTCTTTTATGCAAAAATGCATTAAGAGTTGCTTGGCCAGTTGAAGTGAACCCTAAGTCCCAACGACTTGCAACGAATAACATGCCATTAGAGTTGTTATTCCCGGTTTCGGGTTATTCGCGAAACCGGGGTTTTATAGATTTTTCGGTTTTTTCGGTTTCGGTTTTTTTTAAATTGTGCATTTCGAATAACTCGAAAAACCGGGTTTTTTTAGTCGGGTTATTCGACATTTTCGAATACTTAAAATTCTTAACTTTTCCATTTTTTTTTTCTGAGCAGGGCGGGGCGACGCGTAATCCACCGCGCCGCGATACGCGCAATCCGCCGCCAATATTTCCTTTGACTTGACCAAGCTAACTCAAGCAAATGATGCAAATACAAAAGAAAAACAAAAAAGAACCGCTGCTTTTACTTTAAATACCGTTATCTTAACTGATTGACGCTTCATATCAAATATTAAAAAACGAAAGAACACAAAAAAAGAAAAGTCACCCAAAAACGAAAAGTGAAATTTCGCCCAACATATTTGGGTGAAATTTCGCCCAAAACCAAAAAACGAAATTTTACCCAACAAAAATGCAAAATCGCCAAATTTTTTTGCAAATCGCCAAACTCGTAAAGAAAAAAATTGGGTGATTTTTCATAATTTTTTTTGGGCGATTTTGCGGAGAGCCTAAATGGACTATGTGTGTATAAAAGAACAATATTCACGATGCCTTTTATTTTCCTCTCAATTTTTTATTAAATTTAAAAATATATTTTATCAAAAACCGGTTAACCGGTTTGAGCCGGTTATTTTTTTTTAAGTTTTCGAAAATCCGGTTTTTAAAAAATGTTCATTTTCGGGTTATACGAGAAACCGGTTTTTACATTTTGTCGAATATTTGACAACACTACATGCCATGTATAAACCGGTAGGTGACTCACTCTGGCTTTGACGCCATCTACATTGCCATCTAGATTTTATGCGCTCTTTTAGCAAAGTCTTCCACTCTGTGGTACTCATGTGCCTAACTAGCACGTCCGAACTGCAATCAGTCGCTAATAGGGTAAGACTCAATCGAATGCGGTATGCAATGCTGGTTTGCATTACCATCATATTCAGTGAAGGCGTCCCCATCAGCACCTGCAAGGCATCCGTAGAGACTGAACGGCACACCGACATACACCCAATTATGATTACTCTCTGGGAAGAGCGAATCTTCCGGTACCACATATCAGAACTGACCACGTTGCCACACACAGCGTAGCCATAAGTCGCACAAGCAACAAATTATCCATCATATATGAGATCCTGCCTACTAAGTCCCCTGTCGACCATGAGATAATCTTTCTCTAAACAGCATTATCACGGAATTGTAACTTGCCACGCTTGCACTTACACGTAAAGCCTATGAACAAAATGTAGCCAGGGCCTCAAGTAACCTGGTTTTAAGTTCAGCACGAGACCTACAGCACTTAGACAGGCGTTCAAGCTGCCGAAAAGAGGATTCATCATGAGGTTCCAAATGATTAGACCACAGAAAGAGTCATGAGGATCGACACGAACAATATCTATCTCTACTATTTGGTTGACACCTACCACGCACGATTCTCTACCAGAGAAATAGCTTTGGCAGAGCTTAATTTCTCTACCAGAGAAATAGCTTTGCCAGAGCTTAATTTCTCTACTACCCATTTCCCTTATCCCAGCAGAGATCCCAGCCCAGGCCGACAAAAAATTAGTCTTGAATCATTCGCGAGTTTTTGGATCTCCAAATGCAATTTTGCTTATGAACATAACCGCCAAAGCCAAAATAAGTTTTGTCAAAAGCCCAAAATTTTTGAAAAAACCATTTTTCATGTTTTCTAAGACCTAATCAGAGAACGTTCGACATTGCTGGTGGTCCATTAGCTCCATTTCTTAAGTCAATGGGACTTTGTACGCATGCAAAGCCAAATTATATGTCAATTTTCAGTGCAGTGTGGACGTGGATAGGGCGAGTTGTTGAGAACAGTGACGTTTTCAACAATTTCCTTCATTGTATCGATATTTTCGGTCGAACTTCCGGGGCCAAGTTCTTACAATGTGTTCGCATATTGTACTGAGCCAGTCTCTTGAAATTTTTTGATTATGGTGCGCACACAAGTCTTAGAGAACACATGATCACGAGGTAAATTTGCTCGGATTTTGCGCATCGTCACTACAATTGAACACAAATTTTCGCTAAAAAATTAAACAAATTTTTTTCCATCTTTCGTTCTGTAACTTCCCATGGTAATTTTCCCGCGTTTATAATTGACCATTGTCAACATTTGACAACTGTCACGTGACCAGCTGTTAAATAATACCTCTTCGCAAACTCTATATCGCTTGCTTATACACCCTTTGGTAGATGCATAAATCACAGTGTTTCAACAAACTTCGAAAAGCGCTTTTTTGACTGATAGAGGGCGCTATTACGCTTTGACAGTTCATTACTAAACAACTTCTGTTGTAGCATTTTCATAACATGAAATGCTAATTTTAGCTTCATTATGTCAAGAGAAGTATAACTTTAAAAAATATTAACCTATGATAAAAACAACACAAGTGGGTTGTCGGCTATAATGTGAATGCTTTCTTGTAATAGGCACGGGGAGATTCCATCAGGGATAACTCTTTTCCCAGATTGTTTTTGGAAAAGTTTTACCTAAAGACCTTCGTAACTACCAATTACTGTGTAGTTTTTCCTAGTATCTGAAGTGGTGTTTTTTGCGAACATATCATCCAGTTCCCAATAAAAGAAATTGAACTCTCATTCGTAGTTAAAGTGTATTTTTCGAAAAGTTTTAGAAGAGTTAATATGCCTTTTGAGTGATCATTAGGTAGTGCCTGTTGTAGAAGGGTCACTGCAGGAAGGTAATAAATGTGGTCCACTCTCCCGTTTGCCGAGCTTTACTGTAGGGATTCCTAACATTTTACGTTCTTTGTTCCATCAAAACACGTCTCTAAAAATTCAGTAGTCTTCCTTAGGTAGCCTTCGTGAAATGCTAGAGTTATATTTATTTTGAGTTCTAATGCCTTAAATTCAAGCTCTGTTCTAATAGAAATAGGTCGAGTTATCATCTGTGTGACTGCTTTAATATAAATAAGGCACACACCTGCATATAAAACTTCATAACAAAACTAAAGTATGAAATATGAAGTGTGTAGGTATGTGGGAAACCAAAATAAACCCATAGTTAAACAAACTATAACTAAGGCCACCTGAAATTGAATTCGTCACGCAATGGTCGTCACGGTGTCTTTAGTGTGCCTAAAAATAAATTATTTTCTTTCTTACTTAAAAAAAAAAATCGATTCATATACATATATGTCAGCTGTCAACATGACAGGTCACTCAAACAAATAACTATTTACAGTTAGCAGTACTTATCAATAAACAAGTGATTTTTTTTTTGCAATTTTCAGAAAAGTCTTCCAAAGAAGAAATCAATATAAGACAAAGCAAAGCTTTGCTCTGTAACGGAACAGCTGTCAGATTTCATAATAAACAAAAAAGCTTCGAGTGAAAAAGAGTCAGAAGGAAAAAAGCGACAGATTGAGAGATAGAGAGAGAGAGAGAGAGAGGAAGGGGTAAGATAAACAAGCTACAGAGCGATACTGTTTCACTATTCAACGAAGAGTTGTTAACATTTGCTTATAAAGAACAAAATTATTCCATATAATGTTCAATGGAAAGCTGAAAGACATGACAAGACAACAGTTCGATGCATACAAGTACACTTGAGAATTTTCTATGGTCTGCATTTTAGGTCGCCTGGGTCTACGCGTGTATGAGCCAATTTAAATCACAAAAGTGTCCAGCCATTAAACATATTCAAGAACATGCAAAAACTAACGAATACCAAGACCAACCGAGACGAAGATACATAGGCAGATAGACGGACATGCAGACAGACATACAGTTGGGCTGTCAATCAAACAATTGTGAAGACATGTCAAAAAATTGAATGCGAGCAAATGTTGCCAACCGAGTTCAGGTGAGGACGACTGTAAATATATGATGGTAAAGCATACATTTTTTTTTTTAAACATGACAATCGTCATGCAGCGTAGTTGAATAATATTAGCTCTTGAAGATGTCGTTTTCACTACACCGGAGCATGTGATACAATTATTCTAGGGTATTTTTTGTCAGTTTAACCTTTTTGAATAGGTAGAGAAAGGCAGGAGGAAGGGAAAGAAGAATGACTGCCCAAGCTAATTAAATGCAATGGCAAGGATGATTTTGGATGTAGAAAAAAACAAGTTCCAGGCGCAATTGTTGAAATTCTCAAGTGGATGCTGATGAGCCGAAGAGGTCGACTGACCAACACAGAAAAAAAAGGATTTTGTGCAAATTCTTGTTAACAAAAGGTACCCTTGGAAATATTCTGCCAAAGAAAACTGCACAAAGAAACTCAGAGAAACTTTGAATGGAGTATTCAGAAAGGTTTCCATATCAAACAACAAGTAATTTTTTCTCATAATTGACAAATAAAGTTATCCATGAAAGTTTTCCGATAACAATTGCTACATTTTTAAGCTCACATGCTTCATAGAAAATACTCCAGAAGTTTGACTTATGTCCACTTCGAGTAAAAATAGAGGCGTTACTGCCTTTAGTTATGAATATCAATGCCAACTGATCCAAACACTACTGTCAATTCTAAATTTTGACAGCTGTCATGTGTTTAAGTCAGCGAATTAGATGATCAAGCAAAACATAAACATATAATTAACCATTTACGACAATTATTGTGTACTCATCGAATTGTCTTTTAGAATTTTTTACCAAAAACTATGACATAGCTATTTGTAATGTTGACATTGCTTAACATACATATGTTGACAGTGTCTGGCCCTTAAGAACTTTCAATCAATTGTGTTGTGCATACTAATTAGTTCAATCATTTGTTGAATGTAAAATTTAAAACCCAGAGTATTGATTTGGGCCTAATTTTGTTACATGATGTTTGCTGACAACTGTCAAAAATATATTAATAAAAGGTGCGGTCAAGAAGAATCCATGTTGGCATGCAGGAAGTACAGGTATGTATACAGTAAATGTACAAGAAGGTAATAAAATATGTGGGAGAATTAATCATAATTTTTTCAGAGATTGTCACTGTTTATGGTTATAATGGACAGATTGTTAATGACTGATATTTTGAAGAGCTATTTTGTTTTTTTTTTTTAAGCGTCAGTCCAAGCAGATTTTTACCATGGAACAATACACGCCACGCGAGCGCTCTGAAATAGTTGAAATTTACATTCAAAAGAAGAAGTCAATTGTGAAAACTCACATTTTTTGTGAAAACTCAAGCCCATTTCACATTGAATGGGACCGTAAATAAGCAAAATTGCCGTATTTACGCCACTGAAAATCCTCAGGAGATTCAAGAAGTGCCTCTTCATGACGAAAAAGTCACAGTTTGGTGCGGCGTTAGTGCGAAAACGGTCATTGGGCCGTTTTTCTTCCAAAATGAAAATGGCCATGCTGTTACCATCAACCAGGAGCGTTATCGCGACATGATGACCAATTTTGTGATGCCAATTATTCGTCGAAAGCGTATGAGGCAGTTCTGGTTTCAACAAGACGGCGCTCCACCGCAGACAAGTCGCATAACAATCGATTTTCTGAAGAATTTGTTTCCGGGCCGTTTGATGTCGAAAAGTGGTGATTTGGACTGGCCACCGCGTTCGCCCGATTTGACGCCGCCTGACTTCTTCTTGTGGGGATATTTGAAGTCAAAGGTTTACGTTAACAAGCCAAGGACCGTAGAAGAGCTCAAGGACAACACTCGTGAAGAAATAGCCGCTTTTCCGGCCGAAATGTTGGCGAAAACGATGGAAAATGCTGCAAAAAGGGCACAATACGCCATCAACGCCAGAGGCGGCCATTTGAGAGACATCATATTCAAAAATTGATGTAAACAAATCTACTTGGAACCGCCAAATTTTTATTTTTTTCTTTGATTTTTTTAACAAAAACATGGGTCCGTCGAATATGGGCAACCCTGTATATGTCTATGTCTATGTTTATGTTTATGTTTATGTTTATGTTTATGTTTATGTTTATGTTTATGTTTATGTTTATGTTTATGTTTATGTTTATGTTTATGTTTATGTTTATGTTTATGTTTATGTTTATGTTTATGTTTATGTTTATGTTTATGTTTATGTTTATGTTTATGTTTATGTTTATGTTTATGTTTATGTTTATGTTTATGTTTATGTTTATGTTTATGTTTATGTTTATGTTTATGTTTATGTTTATGTTTATGTTTATGTTTATGTTTATGTTTATGTTTATGTTTATGTTTATGTTTATATTTATGTTTATGTTTATGTTTATGTTTATGTCTATGTATATGTATATGTCTATGTCTATGTCTATGTCTGTGTCTATGCCTATGTCTATGTCTATGTCTATGTCTATGTGTCTATGTCTATGTCAATGTCTATGTCTATGTCTACATCTATGTCTTTATAAATCGTGTCTTTTCAATTTATATTCCTATTTCTTTTTCTATTTTGAGCTCTTTTTCTATTTTGAGCTCTTTTTTTAGTTCTTTTTCTATTTCCATTTCCATTTAATTTATGTTTATATGGTTATTTTTATTAATAATTTTATTTTTTTTTTACTTTTTACAATTTTATTTTTATATTTTTTAAAACAAATTTTTCAGCTTTAGGCCAAGCATGTTGCAACAAGACAACATGAAGAGCAAAGAAGGCAACAATCAACAACAACAACAACCGTACACAAATATTAAGATTAAGATATTATTTTTATTTATACTTTTTAATTATTTTTTATCTTCTTGTTTTTTTTTTTTAATTTTTATTTACAATTTTGTTTTTAATTTAAAAATGTTTTTATTTTTATTTCTTTCTTTTTTTGTATTTTAATTTTTATATTTTTTTGTTTAATTGTATTTGCATTTAATTTGTATTTGTGTTCGAGTTTGTATTTGTATTAATATGTATTTTTATTTTTATTTTTTTTTTTTATTTCAATTCGATTTTGATTTTGATTTTAAAATTGATTTTGATTTTACTTGCGAAAATAGACTGAGAAAATTAATATTTGTGCAATTAAAATATAAAAATAAAATATATTTATAATACATCTCCACATGTATGTAAGTTTTATTCTTAAAAATGCACATCCTTAAAATAAAATTTCATGGAAAATAACTTTTTTCGGCTAACCTCGTAAATTGCTGTTAAAATTCCTTAAGTGAAAAATATATTTGAAGAGAATTCTAAAATAACAGAAAATGGGACGACATTTTCAAATTTCAAGTTTAACAATAATTACTAAACACAGTCATAAAAGCTATCGGCGAATCCTTTAACTACGACTAACTTGCAGCTTTGCAACTTACTAATCAACATAAACTGACAGCTGTCAAATAACAACTGTCATCAATCAACAGATAAAGGCTTGATGAAAGCTAAGACGGAAAGAATGGGAAAAGTTCATTAGTAATGAACTTTTTGTATTTCAACTGAAAAATATTCCAAACTGGATCAGCTAAAATTAGCATATTTTTCAAAACTACAAAATTTCTGACATTTCTAGCACATTATTAAAACATTTGTCAGGACTTTCTTTGCAAAGAAGTGTCAAAATTCTGTTGACATAGTTTACAAAATGAAGAAATGTATTTAACTGTTTTTCCTATGTGATAAATGGTCTTTAAGTAGATTTTAATTTTGACATATGAATGTCAAAGAAAAGCCAAGGTTCTGATACACCAAAAAAAAACCCTGTTTTTGTTAAAATTTTCAAAGTAAAACTTCAAAAAGGGGAAACTTCTTTACATTGGTTATTTGCATTTTTACATCCTTGACCCTATTTAAAGACAACAAACACAGAAACCGGATTAAATAGCTTCGGACGGGTGGGTACACCAAGACAATGTTAACTTTAACCAAAAAGCATACAGAGGAGAAAAAGAAAGCATGTAAACAAGAAATGGAAATAATAACAAACAAGGTTTTTGGGAAATGAAGTAGATAAACTATCAACTGATTGACCCTTAACCCTTTACTTACATAATCTGCTCGAAGAGATATGAAGAACTTAATGTAATTGAAATGCAAGATTGTTGTTTTCTCAATATTTGTGACCTTCTCATCAAAAATACGAGTGACTGACTGTATCTACCTTGTTTGCATACAAATTCCGAGCTCAACATGTTTCATCTGTCAAAGTGACAGCTCAAAGTAAGCGCCCTCAATAATATCTTTAAGCGTTTTTTTTTTTTTTTTGCCAACTCAAGACAAAAGAAGAAGATCATGTAGCTCATTGGCTACATTTTGTTGTGGCTTAACTTGAGCATGGAAGTTAGTGAAAGAAAAGGTGTGAAAATTGTGACAGTTGTTTTTGTTTGCTGCGTGTCTATGTCTATTTGTCAAAATCGCTTTAATCGCGTTATTTGCGCCAATTAATATTGCTCACACGTCGTTGTAAATGTTTATTTCTTTTTTATCTGAAGAAAACTAAAGAATCTCTGATGTTTGATGTCGAATGAACCCTTGACATTACACACGGCCTTCTTTGACAGCAGCTGTCAATTGTGCTGTTGCTGCTGCTACTGTTTAACACTTGATTCGTTGCGGTAAATTTGTCTTTCTTGATTTGTAATTTCACAGTTATTTGCATGTTTTAGTTCGTATTTAATGTCGGCGGGGATAAAGATTAATGCGAGCTGATTTATAACAGAGAAGTCTTAAGATGCAGGCTTGACATTTTGGTGCTCAAGGTGGAATTAAGAGCAAAGCTGATGTTGATAGAGTGATTTTTAGCGATCAGACCAACAAGAGTTAAAAAAAAACGAAAGGATGAAGAAGAAGAAAATATTGAAATATTCTGAAGATTAAACTAAATTTTTTTAATCTATCTCTGAGGGGTGTATTAAAAAGAGGTGTATTAACTAGAGGTGAAGGCTTGCAATGACGAATTATTAGACAACTAGTCGCTAGGCAATTGTCAAATTGCTGTTACGATGCGCAAAATTCGAGCAAAATTTTCTTCGTAATCATGCGTCTTTTGAGTGTATGTGCGCAACATTATCAAAATATCCCAAGAGACTGTCTCCAGTGCAAGATGTGAAGACACCAAAACGACTTCACTCCGGAAGTTCGACCGATAATATCGACGCAGTGAAGGAAAGTGTTGAAAACACCCCAAGGGACTCAATTCGTCACAGTGTTTAAGAACTTGACCTCTCCATGTCCATCCACACTGCAGTGGATATTGACAACAAATTCTTAAGTTGGTGCTTTTGGAGATCCGAAAAGTTACGAGTGTTTCAGGAGATGCCAATGCACTCCCAACGTGTGACTGTTCGGTGCGGATTGTGGTTCGGAGATCTCATAGGGCCGTACAGTCAATTAAGTGCGCTACAGAGACTTGATAAACAATTTTTTTTTTGTGATGGAAGATGTAAACTCCATCTCCGACTTAACACAGATGATCTCTATTCTCAACAGAAAGGGGCTACGTGCCCTACAAGTTACGAAATAATCGAGTTATTGCTTACGAAGATCCCTGGTCGCGTAATTTCGGGAGATACCAAAGTCACCAATCTCCATGTGTCTACTTTACAATCTAATAAAAATTTAAGAGACATCAAAACTTTTTATTCATAAAACAAATCCTATACCTCTTGTTGATACATGATTCTCCAAATCATGACAGGCTGTCTGAGTGAAAGGGTCATATATGGTCTAAAAATAATCTCAACTAACATTATTACAATCCCAAACCTTTGAGTTAAAAAAATATCTATCTAACTACTACTCAAAAGCGGTTTCTTTTTTCCAGAAATAATAAATCATTTTACCACCCATATTCAACTTTTGAACACTATACAGCGCCCTTTACAACACGATAATTGTTTTTTAAGCCTACTTTTGTTCCGCTAAAGCCATCAATTATGCTTTGCCAAAATAAACATGCCTCAAAAAAACAAGAGTAGCCATAATAAATATTTTTCAAAACTGGCAACACAACGAAAAGCACAACTTGCTGCACAATAAAGCTCTAAGGCCGGTGGTATAAATGAAATAAATATAATTTTTATAAATGAAAAATTTGCATACAAATTGCAAAACCGCGCCAAGCTAATTTCAAATACTTATCCTTAGAATTCCATGAGACTACTTTGTATTCCTCTTTTTCCCCTCTCCATTTTCCGTAGCTATCTACTCAAGATAGATACCAGTTCGCCATCTCATTCGCCGTCTCAAACTTGACCATATCATGTTTTTGCATAAGATTTGACCCTCGTCCACGTCAGACAAACACCATCACCACCACCCAAGGGCTTGCTCTCAGTAAAGATCTTTCCAAAGTAAATTTCTAACATTCAACTCTACTTTAACTATTATTATTTAAATTTTTATGATTTCTTTTAACGATCTTTTAACAGCTCATAATACAGCAATTTTCACGTGTTCAACTCGGTTGAAGTTGAAAAGAAAGAGGCAAAAAGAACTGGTTGAACCAGTGTAGCTTGTCTGCAGCGAAGTGTGCTTTCGACGAGAAAAAAATAAAAACATTTTATATGAAATTTCCCCCCAAAATTTTAAGGGTTATTCATTGCTTTTGTTTGAGTATTTGAGGCGGTTGCTAGCGCTCGACAGGGAGTGATTTTAAGAGCCGACCGACCATCATTGAAAAGTACTCACTGAAGCTTAGCATGAAATTGATATCTAGTTATTAGAGACATAATAAATAATATGAGGCGGTACACAATTCGGTCCGGTTGGTGGTTTTATTATTATATTAAAATTTGCATGCTCTGTAATGTAAGATTTTTGTGTTGATAGAATAAAAGTTAGAAAATAAAAACCAAATGAGAAATAATATTATAGCAGGACAGATTAGTAGGACCGAATACTTTTAGAGAATCCAAAATAAATAGAGCAAAAGGTGTAATTTTCTTACAATAAATGATATAAAGTGTAAAAACAGCATAATTTGAGAATTTTAAGAATTTTCCTAAAAAGGGAAATTTTTATAATGCATAAATTTGAATGAAATTTAGTCTATTTTCATACACTTTGTTGTAAGAATACAATTTAAGCAAATTCTTTAAATCTTCCAATGGGGAAATTTTTATAACTCATAATTAATATGATTTTAACTTATTTTTTAATATTTTAAATTATAACAGACATTAAAATTTCCAGCGGTTTATTGAGAAGAGTGATTAAATATTATAAAAAGTGTCAAATAGTGAAATTTCAAAATATTTAAAAATTTCCCAAAATGGGAAATATTCATAAGCCACATATTTGAATGAAATTTAAAATATTTTTACAAATTTTGCTGTCCAAACTTATTTTAAGCAAATAATTTCAAATTGCCCAAAGGAAATTATCATAATTCATGAACTAAATTGATTTTAACGAATTTTTAACACTTTACATTATTTTTGGAATTAAATTTCACTAGTTTTTAATGATCAGCTTGTTAAATAGTAATGAGAAGTGTTAAATAGTGAATTTTGAGAACATAAACAAAAATTCCCAAAAAGGGACATTTTTATAAAGCATATAAATGAATGACATTTAATATATTTTCACACGTTTTGTTGTAAGAACATATTTTTAGCAAATATGTTAAATTTCCCAAGAAGGGAAATTTGCATTACTCGTTAATTAATCATTTCAACTCATTTTTTGATTGTTTACATTATCTACGCTGGTAAATTTCCCTAAGTGTAATTGAGTAGGGCTAAATTTGAGAATAGAAATTAAATTACCCAAAAGCGGAAATTTTTATAACGCATACATTTGAATAAAATTTAATATATTTTTATGCATTCTGTGACATGAACATTATTTGAGAAAATATTTTAAGCTTACCACGAAAGGAGATTTTCATTATTCATGGATTAATATGATTTGGAGTAATTTTTAAATTGTTCACATAATTTTCAGTACTTGAGTTTCCAGGGTTTCATTGAGCAATATGTATTAAAGTGATGAGAAATGAAATAAAAGCGGGATTTTAGAATTTATAAAGAATTTCCTAAAAAGAGATATTTCTACTATGTATAATATGGGATTGATTTCAGACCTATGGTTTCTTGGGGAAATTTTCTAAGAATTCATCATAGATTACATTTCTTCTATACGCATTCTTGGTTTTTTCTCATTCGATCAAATTGACCCGCCCTAATGTATATACTTTGATGAAGTTGAATATATCTTCAAAAATTTTGATATGAGAACATATTTTAAGGAAAAACTTGAAATTTCTAAAGGGGGGGATATTTCATTACTATTTAATTGATATGATTATAGCTTTATTATAATAGTTCACATAATTTGCGAGGTTAAATTTCACTGGGTCTTATTGGTCGGAGTGATTAAAAGTGCTTAAAAGTATTGAATGGCTAAGGCCGTTATTATACAGACGCTCACGGGCTCATCACGGGCACGCATTGTTGTTGTTTGAATGAATGGTCACCAAATGATTCGAAAATAATATGGAATCACGAGATCAAAACAGTGTTGCGCTGTGCAATTATTCACAACATTTGTCTTTTAGTATTGAAAGTTGTACACTTTAAGTGCTTAATAGCCACACTGAAAGTAGCAAAAAGTGTTCGGGGATCAAATGACCGTCTGCATAACATACTTTCATCACAGAGCTCATCAAAAGAGCGTAAAAAGGACGTGAGCCGGGAGCGTCTGTACAACAACGGCCTAAGTTTAAGAATATGAACAAATTTCCCAAATTGGAAATTTTTTATAGCGTATTTATTTAGAGGAATTTTGAAATATGATCATATATTTTGTTGTAATAATATATTTTAATATTCCACAAAGGGAAATTTCCATTACTCATCAATCAAATTGGATTTTAACTAAGTTATAATGTATATTAGTTCAGTTACTAAATTGTACTAGATTTAACTGAGAAGCGTGGTTGAAAGTGATAAGAAGTGCTGGGTAACAAAATTTGAGAACACAAATAAATTTCCCAAAAAGGGAAATTTTTATAAATGCTTTCTTTAAATTAAATTATATAAATTTTACACAGCCTTTCTTAAAAGAGCATATTTTAGGAATATATTAAGAAATTTCCCACAAAGGAAAATTTTCAGAAGTCATTAATTAATATGAATTTATGTTAATAAATTACTTATATAAATTAATAAAAAATATACCCTTTTCTTTAAAATATATGCGTGATGAAAATTTCCCTTTTTGGGAAATTTTTAAAGATTCTCAAATTATGCTGTTTGTTACTTTCTAACATTTATTATGTGAAAATTACAGCTATTGCTCAATTTATTTCGGGCAGCGCGTCTGTTGGTCAGAATGAAAGTTGTCTTAAAAATGTTTATAATGTCCTAATATTCTGTTTATCGAGAACACTCATTAAAATAGTTTTGACAACTTTTTATCAAAAATTAACCCATCAACCCATAAATTAAAAAAAAAAATTTCCAAAAATCATTTGCCTCTTATTTCTAATTGTTACAATAGTAAAGAGATACATCCTTCTATCCGAACATCTCAAAGCACAATCTGTTCTCTTTTGTAGCCATCAAATTAAACTAACTTCAATAAATTTATGCCCGAATTTCACCTACAGCAGGTTTCTAGTTTTATTAAAATCATAAACATAACAGCTGTCATGTGTTACCATAAAAATCATAAAGAATTTTTTTCTCGTAATTTTTTACAGCTACTAGTTATAAATTATTTTACTAATCTTCAACAGAAAAATTATCTCTTACATAAACATTAAAGTCACCAACCAATACGTTGCCAGCTGACCACAGCACATTTTTAAATTTTTGTGCTCATGTTTGAAAGTATGCCAACGTACAGTTATAAAGGTAGTGGTCGGTCGGTCACGTTGCACATCAAGTGGAAGCCAAGGCAAGACGCCAACGTTTCTATCATAAAAATCAACAACTTCATTAAATTTTATTACAATTACCTATCAACAACGACTATCAAAAGAAAGTGTGTGCTACTGTTTAATGTGGTTTTCGGGTCGGTGGGTCCACCCTATGTAAGCAATACTTAGTACCTTGGCATAAAATGTCCTTTTATAGGGTTATATAATCGTAAAAATTCAAGCGCGTGATTGTCGTGGGCTAAGGTAAGGAGATAAAAACATTTTTCATGCATCATAAAAAATAATTTGACGTTTGCTTGCGTTGTCAGTAGAGATGGCACAAAAGTGCGCCTAAAATGTTTCTTTATAGGAAGTCATGTTTGCTCGGGGCTAACTAATCGTAAAAAGTATAATAATAATAAAACATACAAAATAAATTAATTGTGTAGCATTTGAGTTAGGCGGGAAGAGAAAAATTATCTTTTCTGGAAAACTGTTTGTTGTTTGTTGAATTTGCTAAATATACGATGTCAACCAAAGTTCGTCACACAAAAAGCGTAAAAGCGTGATATTTCGGGTGGGGATATTTTATTTTTTGTGTGTAATTTTTAACAACAGCCCAAAATACGAATCTTATAAAGATTTTAGCGAAAAATATTTTCAAACAAAAATTTCCCAAAAAAGGGAAATTTTTCTTTTGGCCATTAAAGCATTTGTCTGACATTCTATCAAGTGTAATTTTGAAAAATGTAATAAAAATGAACTTTAAAAGAAATTTTAACCTATACGAAGCTTGTAAAGTTTGTTAAATATAAGTTAACATCTAAATTTCTGTTGCTGTTTCAATACAAGATGTTAACGAAATTTGTAAGAAAAATCTTAAAAACGACTCATTTCGACTAATACAAGAGTAAATTTTATGTTATTTTTAATAAAAACAGCATTGAATAACAATTTATAAAAAAGTTTACAGAAATTCACTTAAAAATAAAATGTCCCAAAAATGGGAAATTTTACTTTTGGTCAAAAATACATTGCCTGACATTTTTTAAAGTGTATTTTTTTCAAAATTTGCTATTTATCGTTAAAAATGTAATGGTGCTTTCTAAATAAGTTCAATACAAGATGTTAAGAAAAAATTTCCTACAAAAAGCTTAAAATCAACATATTTCTCAAATTTTTTTACATGTTTTGATTTTACAGTACAAAATAAGAATTTTATGTAGACTTTATTAAACATAATTAAAAAAAGTTTTGGCCATAATAGCATTGCATGGTATGTATTGGTTTAGGCGTTATTTTGCAGAATTTGATTGTTCTAAGTTTTCCAAACTAATTTTTATGGTTAAGCCTTCTAATCCTGTAACAAAATGAAAGAAGCTAACACATTTTGTCACAAAAAGCTTTAAAACAATATTGTTTGTGTGAGGAAATTTAATTTTGTGTTTAATTTTTAATGAATGTATGTAATAATAATTTTATACTACATTCTTAAGAAAAAAATACGCATAAAAAAATTTCCCAAAAATGGGAATTTTGGACAAATAAGAATTTTCTGACATTGTTCATACCAAAATTAAAAAAAAAAAGCTTTAAAAACAGTTCTTACGTATGTGTACCCGTAAAGCTTCCAAATTTTTTTAAAGACAAATTGTCAAAAAATTTAGCACTAAAGGCTTAAATTGGCCTATTTCGTGCTGGAAAATTTAATTTCGTAAGTTATTTGCAATAAATACAGAATAAATTCAGAAAAACACTTGAAACAAAAATTTCCCTAAAAAAGGAAATTTTTTTTTGGTCATTTAAGCATTTCCTGAGACTGCAATAAGCCTTATTAAGTAAATTTCAATGAGATTTGACACTAAAAAAAATGTCCCACAAGGGAAATTATGGCTCGGTATGCGATAGCATGGTTTTAGATACCAAAGAATAAAATAACTTCGAAGAAAATGCATCAATCTTTAAAAATAGCTTCCCTAGGCCTATAATTTTACTGTTTTCATAGTTTTATTAGTCGAAATTGAAACTTGACTGTTCGAGACCGAGCAATAAAATGTAGAACTATTCGGTCAACCTCTATAAAAAAGCCATAAATCTTAAAACAAAACAAATAAACTTTGTACAATAGAATTAATACAACAAGATGCTATATCGTAAGATGTTGTTGTTGTTGTCGATTTTGTTTTTGTTGTTGTTGTATTTTTATATGTTTTCCACTAATTAGGTCTGCTTTATGCACAATAAATTTCGTATAAATTCAATGAGGGTTTTTATTTGCTCTTTTAGCAATTGTTGAATGTGATTTAAGGGCGCGAGCAGATGCACTGGGTCTGAGTGCATTCTTATGCATTTTAAGAGTTAGAGAGAATTAATAGCACCACACGGGGTCTAATTAATTAGCTGGGAAAATTCTCAAGTGTCGATTTGAAATTTTAATAAATCTAGAATATATTTAAAAAAACTTAAAAAATGTCAACAGAAATTCAGAAACTCCATCGCAACAATTCTTAAAATCAGGTTTGATGTTAAATAAATTGACTGCTTTGTCTTATTTCCTCCATATTATTATTCTTGAAGGATTTTGCGCCAAACTGTTTTACTTTAAATCGATAGGTTTGATCCTGTTGATCATTATCCTTAAGAATAAGGTTTAACTTCTTTAAGTTACTGATTTTTCATGCTATTCATTAATAATTGTTGTCGTCGTTCTTTCACTACCTTCCGTTTATTTAGGTAGATTCTTTCGAGAGCAATAAATCTCTGCAACGCCTTTTAATAACAAGAAGTAGGAGAATAAAAGTAAATCTGCGTTGGTGTACTAGTTGTTGTTTTTGCAAAGATCACTGATCTGCAAAAAAGGCGCGCACATCTGTCTCTTCTTATGATGAAACCTACTGTTTGTCTCTTCCTATACCATAGAAGAAAATTGGAGATTGCTCAAATTAGATTAGCCAACATTATGAACAAAAGTTAAGAACTGCATGAGATGTGTTTTCTTTTTTTCACTCAGACAGTAACAGCCGGTGTTTGGGAAATTTTGCCAAGAGCAGGTATAATTCTTTCGTATATTGTTTCAAAAACACATTTTCTAATCTTTTTAGTTAAGCTAATAAGTGAAATCGAATTTTGCATTGAAAATGTGCTACTGTAGGCACATTTTTAATGTTTGCATAAGTAGTCAAAGATGTATTTTTGTACTTATTTTAAATATTTTGAATTGAAAATGTGCTAACGGTTAGCATATTTTTGATTTTGATATAATTGGTCAAATAAATATTTTAAATAAAGTTTTCGTACATTTTTTATGTTAAAAAAAGTGGCTTCAATACAAATATTTTGTATTGAAAATGTGCTATCCTTTGGACACTTTTAATGTTGAACAAATTGGTTAAGTAAATATTTTGAATATTTTTTATTGAAAAAGTGTTATTGTTAGGACATTTTTAATATAAATATAGATGGTCAGATAAATGTTACTGTCAATTTGGAACTGTCATAAAATCAAGTTTGAATCGAGTTAATTTGAAACTTACAAATATTTTACAAATGAGAAAATATAAAAGTTAAAGAAGAAACAAATATTTGAATGTCACTTATCACACGTTATTCAAGAAATACATTGTTCCTAGGGTAATTTTGCAAAATTTTATTAAAATTAGCTTTAAAGAAAGTTCTGACCTATGCGACAACTGACAAATTGAAACAAAAGAAAAATTATCAACAAATTTGTCACAAAAGGTTTAAAATCGATATATTTCATGCAAGTAAATTTAATTTCGTGAGTTATTTGCAATAAATACAGCATAAAATGATAAAATTCTGTAGTGGTTTTAGAAAAACACTTGAAACAAAAATTTCCCAAAAAAGGGAAATTTTTCCTTTGGTCATATAAGTATTGCCTGGCAGTCTCCTAAGCCTAATTATATAAATTTTAATCATAATTGACACTAAAAACATGTCTCAATAGGGAAATTTAAGTTTAGTGTGACATATCATGGTCTTAGATTACAGATAATAAAATAACTTCAAAAACAATGCATTAATCTTTTCAAATAACTTCTCTAGGCCTTTAGTTTTACAGTTTCATTGTGAAAGTGAAACTCGATAGTTCGAAATCGAGCAATAAAATCTAGCACTTCACGGTTAACCTCTATAAAAAAGCCATAAATCTTAAAACATATTAACATAGTTGGTCAGATAAATATTGCTGACATTTTGGAACTATCATTATATTAAATATGAATCGAGTTAATTTGACACATATAAATACTATTTGAGTGAAAAAGCATAAAAAACAAAGGAGGAACAAATATTTGAATGTAACTAATTACACGTTTTTCAATAAGACATAAGGGTGCTTTGTCTTAAGAAAAAAAAAATCAATAAGACATAAGGGTGCTTTTATTCAACGGCCACGATATACATATGTTCCCATTTCCAAGTGCTCAATACATACCTACAAAGTGTTAATTACGATTCACAAGAGTCAACTAAAAGAATGGAATTTTGTTTTCATTCGCTTTCAATTCACGCTACAAAAAAAAAAATGCGAATAAAATCAATTTGTTATTTATTTGATAGGGTAGTTAAAATATTTTCATGTGTCGAATTGATATGGAATATACCGTCAACATCAATCTAAATAAAAAATGTTATGCATACAAGAGAAATTAAATAATTCAAAACGAATTGAAGCTTTAGCTGAAAGTTAAGTGAAACTGATATATAGAGAATGGGTAGATTTCATACTGTTAGGTATTACATTGAATGCTACACAAACGTTCAGACAGAAGCTTAAAACTGCTGAAAATTCATGGGAAATTTTCCTTAAGTCTTTTGGTGAAATTTTTAATAATTTTTCGATCTTAATTTTGTTAAATTTCAGCAACAGCAGCTTTAACTAAAAATTTCCCAAAAAGAGAAATTTAAGTAAAGTATGAAAAAAATTAAATTTTAACATTCCCTCTAAACGTATTTTTCAAAATACATATAAAAATTTCCCAAAATGAGAAATATTGATAAAGTACGAAAAAATCAATATTTCACATTAACCATAAACTTATTTAGCAATGTTCCAAGAAAATAAGACTAAAGAAAAATTTTTCGAATAGAGAAATTTTGGTAAAGTATGAAAAATCAATATTTAGCCTTATCTACTTACATATAAATTTATTTTAGGTCAAAGAATATTACTTTTATTTTGGTACGAACTGAGGCTTAAAATAAAAATTAAAACCTAGTTAACGAAGCTATGGCTGCTGCGACCTTCAGCAGCAGGTCAAATAATAATTTCCCTATTTCTTACTACAGTATGAAATATCAATTTTTAACGTCATCGCTAAACTTTCTACTCAGAATTTCAATGAAATTAGGTCAAATAAAAATTTCCCAAAAAGGGGAAATTTTGGTTAAATATGAAAATTCAATGTTTCAACTCCTCTAAATACATATTTTTCAAAAATACAAACCAAATAAAAATTTCCCAAAAAGGGAAATTTTTGTAAAGCATGCAAAATCAGCGCTTGATGGTTTATTTTATTCTATTTTACAAAACTTTTGCAAAATCAGGTTAAATAAAAAATTCCCAAAAGGGAACATTTTGGTTAGGTATAAAACAATAAATTTTCGACATTATTTCTTCATTTATTTTTTAAAATATCAACAAAATGAGGTCAGAAGGGAAATTTTGATAAAATATGAAAAATCAATATTTTATCTCATCTAAATACTTAATTTGCAGAATTTCAGTAAAATCTGGTCAAATATCAATTTCCAATTTAAGTAAATATTTAACGACAATATTTCATAAATATTTAACAATTTGAGCTAAAAACGCTTTAACGTACAATTGGGTTTTCAAAAAGATCAATTAACAGCTCTAAGATGGTTCAGAGTGATATCAGACCCTGATGAGCAGTCCTAGAGTTAATATAACCGCCTTCCATTGGTTTCGTTTTTCTTGTTAAGAATCTGTGAACTCAATTCTTAAATTAGTTAAATTTGTATTTTTAGTTCTTCAAAGTTCTTTATGAAATGTGTAAATGAACTTATTTTTTTTCCATCAAATTTGAAAATATAGGAAGAGATAAACGCATTATCAAAAAGCTTTATCAGAAATTTATTTTCAATAACTTTTAAAGGCTTCAAAGTCAAAATTTCCACAAAATGTTCTACAAATTATTAAAAAAGCTACAGTATTTTTAAAGGCCTTTCCACCAAAAATTGGTGTCATTAAAATGAATTAATGAGATATTGAAACGATGTCAAACTAGAATATCAGTTTATTAAAATATCCTCTTAATTACATTTTCTCTACATGGTGAAATTTTCTCTTCGCTACCAAATTTGACAAAAACGTCATTCAATGTTGGCTCATTACCCAAAAAATCGACATGCCATGAACAAGAAGCGCAACCGTGAAATTGAAGGTTATGCCGCCGCCTACACTAAGGATGACTTCATTAAAAAATATTCGACAAAAGTTATCATATTGAGCTGAAATATATAAAAAATTTTATGCATCATTAAAATAATAAAAAAAAAAAACGATAAAAATAAAGGGAAGTTGTTGACTGTGTTGACAGCAGAGAAACAAATGTCAGAAGTGACACATGTTCACACATTTGTTAGCTTAATAAAAGCCACATGTTGGCGTTCCCTACATGAACCAATGCTTTGAAATAATAGCATTTTTAAGGATGGTTAACGTCAACTACTTAGATATAGTTGCTTAATGACAAAGCAATATGATACAAAATAATCAATAATTTCATATAAAAAAGTGTACCTTAGAGCGTGTTAAGTAGGCTAGGTTTCATTCTGACTAAAAAGAACTAACAAGCTTTATGAAAAAAAAAGCATTGAAAAAGTAGCTCAAGTGCGCATTTAAATGATAACTAGTGAAAGGTAGTTATTTCTAAGTACTTTTCAGTCGCTGCGTAGTATTCGTAAAAATTTGGGTTGTAAAGAGTTCAAAATCAACATTCATATTGTTCTCTTCAACATTTTAATGCATGATTGTTTATTTTTGTTGCTCTATAAAATGTTTGTTGTGGTACCTTTTAATTGCGTCGTTATTTTTAGGGTTTGACGGCGTGACTTAAATGTTGGATATAAAAATTATATGTATGTATGTATGTTTTTGCCAGGGGTTGGTTGACGGTAAATGTCACGGAAGTGGACTGCCCTAAAAAAAGGCAGTAAAAAAAAAATAAATGTAATACACATTAAATTGATTTTTGATTGAGC
Organism: Pherbina coryleti; assembly: GCA_943735915.1. Taxonomy (NCBI): domain Eukaryota; kingdom Metazoa; phylum Arthropoda; class Insecta; order Diptera; family Sciomyzidae; genus Pherbina; species Pherbina coryleti. Next base: position 176,098,772 of record OX030948.1, read on the forward strand.
ACAAATGGCAATTTCGAACATTGAAACTGAACAGGTATTTGGTAGCTCAGAGTTAACTATCGGTTGTAGGCATGATAAATTTAAGCAGGTGGTGAGCTTTTGTGACCATATAAAAAAGGCAAATTTATAAAATACAATTGGCATTTAAACAAAACTCATACAATGTGCTAAGTGAAGCACATGTTGTAAAAAAGTGTTTTTATTTATTTTTCAACCTTGCCTTGGTTGCAAAATGGGATGATATTCAAAAGATATTTTAATGATGGAACATTATAAATTCCCGGGCACATTATAAATTCGAATTCCAGCTAGGCCATGATCATGCGCTTTAGCTTTTCCGCATTTCTTTTTTCATTTCTAATCAACTGAAATTCAAAATCTATCAATATTTACAACGAAAAGTTGTAAGATTTGGCTGCCTTTTAAGAAGTCTTGCGCCTCAGCAATACTAAGCATTGCCAGATAAATTTTGAAAGTTTCATTGAAAAAATTATCATGATGATATTTGACGGGTGATGATTTTTTACGCTTTCCGACGTGGATTTACAAGAAAAAAATGCATCGATCAAACTATGTTAGTATCAAACTATGAATGCATCGATCAAACTATGCACACTTTTTATGTACACGAGTTATACCACATATAATTCTTCAACACTGTGATTAGTCCCAAAATTTATTATGTTTTGAATTCTTATCAAAGTCTCTCTTAATATAAGTATAAAGTCTTGCAAATAATTTACCACAACAACAAAATATTTAATAAAAAAAAAAAAGAGTCCATATTTATCGCGTCAAAACAAAGTGTACACCTGCATAGTAAGCTTAGCAATTTCAAATATTTTAAACAAATATAACGGTATCTCTCTCAAATTCGTTAATTATGATGTTAGTTAATGTTTCTGCATCATTCGCCTTTGATAAAGTGAGGAAGTAAGTTGTAAGAAAACTTTTTTAAAATGCGTGGTTAAACATCTATTGAATCACGGGAATTAGTCATAAAATTCTATAAAGTAGGAAAGTCACTTCGCGAAATAGCTTCAATTTTTGATAGAGATCATAATATCATCAAGAAAATCATTGAAAAATACAGAAAATTTGGAGCACTAGAAAATCGACCATGTGCTGGCAGACTCTGTGAAACCGCAATACGATCAGTATTCAGAATAGTGTGAAAATATCCAACTGCAAGCGCAGTGAAAATAGCGGATGATCTTTTCGTATCATCAGGAACCAACGATAATGCCAGTACAATAAGATTTGCATTAAATGCAAATGGCCTATTTGGAAGAGTCCCTCGAAAAAAGCCGTTTATATCAGAAAATATCAAAGGCTACACGCGTGGATTTTGCTAAAAAGTATGAAAATAATGAAATTTAATTTTGGATAAACATAGTTTTCATTGACGAAAGCATATTCGAAATTTTTGAAAAGAAAAAGCCTACAAAAAGTATGAAGAAGCATACTTTATATATGAACCACATAATATATAAAACACATTATATACGAAGTACATTAAATATGTTGCACATTATACACGAAAAACATCATATATGAAGCACATTTTATGTGAAGCACATTATATGTGTATGAAGTATCTGTTAATTGGCGCTACCTTAGTCAATTCTAGTTATTAAACAATTCCATCCACAAACTTCTCTTATATCAAATACAACTTTTTAGGCGTAAATATTGTAGAATTTTCAATTTCAATTGATTAGGAATGAGGAAAGAAATGAAGAAATGTAAAAGTTTAGGAATGGTCTAGTCGGGATTCGAACTCGTGCCCTATGGAGTGACAGTCTAACGCGCTATTTCTCGATTACTGAGTGTGCATAATTTTCATTTAAATAACATTATATACGAAGCAAATTATATATGAAGCGCATTATATATGAATCACATAATATATGAAGCCCATTATATATGAAGTACATTTAATATGAAGCACATTATAAATGAAGCACATTATACATGGAAAGCATTATACCTATATGAAGCACAATTTGTGTGAAGCACATTATATGTGTATAAAGTATCTGCTATCGAGGCCCCCTAACTTTTATGAAGCATAACTTTCTTAATTTCAAAAATAGGTATTTGAAGTTCCTGATTATTGTAAGTTTATATTTAGCAAAGAATACAATTTTTTCTGGTCAAACATATGGTCAAACTTTTCCACTTTCTTTTCAAAATTTATTTCTAAAAGAAAAATTTTAAATAATATGGTTTTTAATGTTCGAAACCAATTTTTTAAGTATTGCGTAGTAATGGCGTATTCTACCATTCATAATTCACATTAAGAAACTTATTGCAAAGAAACATACACACGTAGTGCTAACATTTAAAATAAAAAAGTTAAAAAAAACAAGAATTCAAATAAATCATCTAGAAGATTTTCCAAAAAGGGGGTTAACAACGAAAGTTTTTTTATGTATCTAAGTAAAAATATGAATGCATGTACATGCAAATAAACCATCCATCACTAGAGCACAAATTTAATTGTTCCAGATTTGCAAAGAAACATGTTGTTGCTTGTTTTCACAAAGTCAAGCTCTTAAGCATGCTTTTACGATGCTGATGATGATGATGATGATGATGATAATGCTAAGTGAAAACACGCCCATTTAAATGCTAGGTTCAGCCTGAAGTATCATTGGTCAAGGGCGGCTTAAAGGAGGCTGTAGATCTGCGGCTGCTGTATTTCAAACATACGGCTGGTACTTTAAAATTTATTACGAACTGAAGAAAACTTACTTTGAGGGTTAAAAGAAATACCTTAAGAAACATGTAGATTTCATGAAGGGGTTTTTGAGTAACATACCTGAAATGAGAAGAAGAAAAGAACAAATTAGCATATATGAAAACATTGAAACAGAACTATATAGTATATATTTATGCATATGATATGGAATGATATGATTGAACAGTGAAATTTACGCCTGAGAAGTAATTGAAGCAAAATGTGCTGCATGCAGCACATACAATGTAATGAAAAAGTAGAGAGTAGAAACAATTTCAAGGTTATTTTGCATTTTATTATTTTGTCTCTTAGTAAAAATAGCTTTATAAAATGCCGGCAAAAGCAACGTATTGGCTTTGGTAAATTACGCCGCAAGTGCAGAAAATGCAAATTTCTTAATTAAATTAAATGAAAAAGCAAGCTAAGTTGCTTGATTGCCATGAATGACAACTAAAGTGCATAAGGTGTAGAGGAGACGAAGGTGGGCTGGGTAAGAGGTTGAACGCTTAGATAAATTTTGTATTGAAAATTGCCAGAATACATGTAGCTGTATTTATTTAAATCAAAATCTAAATGAAAAATAAAAGCAGAAAACTGTGAATCACCTGATATTCAAAATAAAAGCACAATAAATTTTTCGATTTTTTGGTATTAGGAAGTGGTTGAGATAGTGCCAACAAATTAGTGAAAAATGTAAGAGAAATATTTGATTTTAAATATTAAAACCTTGACCATCAAAACACGGAGAATATATAAGAATGTTCCTTAAATAAAACAGACAAAATTGCTGAAAACATTTGATTCAAATACTCGACTATTACATAAATGCCTGTTAATTTTGATCCGATTCTTACAATAGAGTCTTTAATAGGTCTTTGGTTTGACACAAGTGGAACTGGAAGGCTGACATCTATATTTTTTTTATGATCAGGCATTTTTCAAATGTCAAACTTTCAAAGCTGTTAAAATTTGTCTATCAGTTACACGTAGAAGTTTGTGAGTGGCAGTCATTTGAAGACCCAACTTTACAACTTCTCACCTGAATAAAAATTGAACCGTAATGACCGACATAAAACCCACGACCAATATGTATTGGAAAGTAAAAGGATATGCAAAAACAAATAGAAAAGAAGAAAATTCATTTAAAAAATTTTTAGCTCGCCATTTTTTCTTCGAGCGCGAGTGTACATTTTTTTATTTCTTATTTAATGCTTTTTCACAACGATAAATATTATACTTTCTATTTTATAAATAATTTAAGGTCTGAATTTATGTTAAAAATCGATTATTTTTTGTTAAGAAGCCGTCATTTTGTCAAAAAAAAAAAAAAAAAAAAAAAATAAATCGCTTAGTTCTACGATTAAATAATATATACTAATCCTGAGTGTTAATGAAGTTCTTTCATGTAAGATGTTTGTGCTCATCGCAAGACGCTTTTTTTCGGAGGAGCTCCTAGAGATCGACTACAGCAGCTTTAAAAATAATTATTTTTACAAATAAAATATATGAAAGTTAACTTAAAAGTTACTACTTTATGTTATATGTATATAAATTTCTCCGTTAGTAAACTCAAATATTTTCTCAGAAAAATTCTTGGAAAATCAAAGTTTTTGCATATAACGCTTTAATACTTATACAGATCGGACTAGAAACTCATGAAAAGTAATGTATTATATTTTATTTTGAATATATAACTTTCGCCTACAATCAATTACAACTTTTGAGTAGTAAGTATTGAAAATGGGTGAATCGTATACTTCATGATTGAGTACGGCCCAGTTATCTGGTTATCCCAGTCATCGCTGCGCTTAACAAACTGCAGAGATTGGACTGCGTGTGCATCACCGGAGCCATGAGGACATGTTCAACAGCGTTCATCGAGGTTCTTTAGAACTAACACCTCTTCATATTTATATTCAACCACAGCCGACGAGGGCTGTTCTAAGGATAACTAGTGAAGATGTCGGGATAAGGGTTTGCTTAAATCGGAAGAAGTTTGATATTCTATTGAGGCAACATTCTGAAATAACAATACCGAGAGACACCATGCATTCAAAATTCACTTCCACTAAAAGATTTTAAACTCAACTAAGTAGCAAAAAGAAATAGTAGGGGTTTATTAGCAACCTATAAGATAAATCAGTACATGATTACGTGGTATACCGATGGCTCTTTAACCGAAGCAGGGATCGGAGCAGGAGTCTACGGGCCAGGAATCAAATACTTTGTGCCAGTGAGCAAAAACAGTAGCATCATCCAAACGGAAATAAACACGATAGACAGGTGCGTACACATTAACCTAAAGCGTAAATACCAGAATCAAAACATATCGGACTGTTAAGCGGCTATCAAGGCAATGATATCTCACCATGTAACATCAAAAGTAGTGATGGAGTGTCTTGACAAACTTTATACGCTTGGGCTACAAAACCGGGTCTGAATTCTATGGGTGCGGCATACAAAGGTATAAAAGGAAACGAAATAGCTAATAAAAATAGCTAATAACGAAAGGAGCATCAACTTCCCTTGTTGGTCCGGAACCATCCATTCTCTAGGATAGGCAAAGGAATCCTCCCTCATTCAATAAAGAAAGAGGAGAAAAACAAACAGGAAAATACTGGAGAAACCTGCCAAGATTAAAGCACTCAAAACTACTCTTAGGGGCATACAACGTGAAGGATTCAAAGAATCCATGAAGCTAACAAAGAATGATCTAAGAATCATCACAGAACTGTTAACAGGTCACTGTAGGTTGAACTATCACGTTACAAAACTTGGAATTCTTAGTGATGACACATGTAGGTTTTGCATAGAGGACGAAGAATCTGTGAAGCACATCCTAGGACAGCGTCCCACACTTGTTCAAACTTGACAGAAATATCTGGGATATCATATAACACCGGATAACTTATTAAAATCAAGAGATATAGAACATATTCCAGCATTTATCTCAGAGATATACAGATAGATTTAATAATAGATTTATTTCACAATAGATCTTAAGGTCGCAGTGCAAATCCCAACAACAATAATTATAATAATTATAATAAGTACCAATTACCTACATACATATTTTTTAAAAGTTGATTCAGCGTTGAATAGTTTTCGTATATTAATGAAATTACTAAATTGAGATTAATCTTTAAGTGCTGTTGTGAAAAAATTACGTTAATACTGTGGGACGAGCATTTTGTAGTTTTATAAAATTTAGTATAATTATTTTTCATCCATATATATGTTCAAAATTTTAAATTAGTCATTTCGCTTTACAATAAAAAGCAAAAAAAAAACAATTTTTCAAAATTGACTTTGAATATTTGATTTGTATAAATATATTTTTATTAACAAATTTGATTAGTAAAATAAATATTTTAGTTCAGGACGGTGTATTTGAATGAGTATGAATTCATGGAGTGTCTAGGGCCATAAGAGGATATAAGCACTGTAGAAAATTTTACATTGACAGTTAAAACAACTGATTTTTTTAAAAGCTGTAGTATTTTGTAATGCGATTTCTTCTCATTAAACCAATTATCTTTGACCAGATGAGGCTAAATTCAACTTACGGTAGTGAACTATATAAATAGTATGTAGATTTTCTTAAACCAACAGAGAAAATAGAAATGATTAACATTTTTCAAAAATTACATCTGCTTTCCTTATATTTTGTAAAGAATAATTTATTTAGGGCGAAATGGTTTAAAAAACGCGCTTAAATACCATCCCTGGTAATTACCTGAAAATATCGAGAAACACAAACTTATCAAGGCTATGAGACAAAGTGAAATTTTTAATGTTTTTAGCTTTAAAAAGAAAGTTAACCAGACGTCTTTCTATTCAAGAAAATTATTCGCATATTACTTAAAAAACTGTTTTTAAATGTCCAAAAAGCCTTACTGTGCAATTTTTTTTTATGATAATTTGTGTTTTATTGGTGTAAAATTAACCAAAATTTAAAAAAAAAAAATTTAAGAGTAAAAACATTATTTTCATTGTTAATGAGCTTCAGAAAACAGTTGAAATTCATTCATCATTTAATGCCGAACTGTGACATGTGAAATTACAGCAGCTCATGGTATACGCATGAAAAACTCGTTACTTAAGCACAAATGAGTTCAATCAACCGTGAAATAATAAAAAAATGCTAATTATTATGTTGTTTTTGTCAAAAAGCTCTAGGTACAAATAACATTTTCCGCGCTTAGCTGGTATAAATGATTTTCCGCCATTTAGAGCATTTTTTCTGTGCTTTTTTTTTGTTATTGGCAACAAGTTTTGGCTCTCATCATATGGCTTGGTGAAGTGGTATAGCCTCCCAAGGGTCTAGTTTGTGAAGTTGTTAAATAAATTCACACAAAAAACTGTTTCACCATCACAAAGTTCAAGGCTAAAACATTTATTTGAATTTGTATGCGTACGCGCCGTTGAGTTTTATTGTTTTTGCCTCTTTCTTTTTCATCGTTGTTGTGACACAGTCAAAGTTTTTGGCATAATTTTCATGCTGATGTAGACAACAAAATGTTGATGATACCCAATTTTGTATACAATTGAGAAACACGTGATGTTATTCGGCTAAAATGCTGAAAACTTCTGTGCCAAAATTTGGAAATAATTTTTTTCTCTTGTCAACATGCTTCAGTGCGCTTGTGAAGCTTTTTGAACTTTTTGTAAGTTTTTTATTGACAATTTCAAATGTTGATGAATTAGATTGAAATTTTGATTTATTGAAATTAAGTTTATAATAAAAATATGCATATAAATTTGCTTTATGCAAAATGTGCTATGTTAAAAATCAAATCGTTTCAGTTTCTTTTAAGAATATGCCTTTTAATGTGCTTCATGCAAAATGTGCTATGTTCTAAAAGTGATTTGTTTAAAATGTGCTTTGTACGAAATGTGCTGCTTATCCAAGAATGAACTGCTATACAGTAGCTTTAGTGTCGTTGCTTTACTTAAAGCTGCTATCTAAGCTTTTTTGAATACATTTGCTGCTATGAAGCACATTCTAATATAATCTATTCATGTCGAGTAGTAAGTGTTTCTAAGCGATTTGAAAATTCACTAAAATCGTAGTTATTTTGTTTATGCATGATAAGCCAAAGTCGTGTAAGTCACATAAGTTTGTTTCTTTGATTGGTGTTTAAAACGTATGAAGCTTTTGGTTAGCTAATCAGGAAGCATGAAATATTTCGAATATATAATGATACTAAGAAAATGTTATTTAAAAATATAAATTCTTTATTTTTACAGGATTGATATTTTGCGAGGAAATAGTGTCTACTTTAAACTTTGAGAATTTAAAGGCTTTAATATAGGAAAACCTTTAATGGATTAATGAAAACATTTAAGAGAAAATTCTTTATGGATTTTGCATTTTCATTATATTTCAGACAAAATAATTTTATTTTCATATCATTTGATGATTGTATTTTAATTTTAAGATTTCTGGTTTTTCATCAAATATTTTTTCCATAACAAACTCTTAGTTTAAGACATAGTCTGCATAGATCAGTTTCTGCTCAGCAACACCCAAAATGTTCCTACCTGCAACTATCCGACGCAACGAAGCAAGAGAAATCATTTGAAATCTATGAAAATCGTTGGAAATCACCCTTAAAATGATTTTCTTCTCAATAGTTGCGGCCAAAAACCGTTCAAAAATAATAATCGTCAAATTTACGACATTCTTTCTTTGATTTTTTCTTTTTTTTTATTTCTTGCTTTAAATTTCATCGTATTTTGCTCAAGTTTCTGAACATAATTTAAAAAAAAATTAACAAACAATTAACTGACTGACAGACCGCTACTAAAGTGAATAAGGAAGCCAATGTTCGTCTTTGGCTGGCTACCTTGGGTAAGTCAATCAATACGCATAAAAATCATTCTCATAAAATTTTGACATATTTATGAAGTGTAACAATAACAGTAGCACACACTAGAAAAAAAGTTTGTCCTTGCTATAATGTCTGCGCACTACCCTGCTCGTCCTATTTTACATTTAATGTTGAAATTGTGCTCATTTTCAGCTGCAAAAATATTCATTTAATTGAAAATTGATTTCAAAGGAATTTTTGCCAGAGTTCATGTCATATTTTTGAAGGGTCGTCTTTAAGAATTATTATTTTTCAATATTGATTTCTTTGGTTTCCTTTCGTTTGTTGTCCAAAGTAGTTCAAACCGCAGACGTTAAGATGAAGCGGTTTTGTGCGAAATATTTTTTCAATTTTTGAAATGTCAGAAATTGATTTGATTGAAATGATGCGAACCAGGTATTAATGGTGTATAATAATGGATGTAGCTGTTTTGTTCATTAAAATTCAGGGAAATTTGGTGTATTTTTTAAGTTTTCTTTTAAATTACTGGAAAAAATAAAGACACAAATTTAAGCAAGGGGTAAATTTTTAAGAGAATGTAAGCTAAGAAAATTGATTTTTAGTAACTAAAAAAAGAAACCAGTTAAAACATTTTAATTTTCTTAATTATATTTTTGACGTTAATACATACAGTCAATTAAATTACTAAGCCTTACCCCTAGTCTCAGCCAATAATCCATTAATTTTGAGACAAATAGTTCGAATAGTTTTGTCACTCACATTCACTCCAAAGGCATTCTTGAGGACGTGATTAGTTTGCTGTAAGCAATTTTCAATATTCAACATAGCCAAAAAATCCATACGACTTATAAGGAGGGCATTGCTTGTAAGTTATTGTTAAAAACGTTATTTTCTTTAACAACTGTTTGGAATAAAGCCAAATAATATTAAATAAAATCATACTAAGTGGAGGTTCGAAGCTAAAATTTCTGATACTAACCCAGACAGGTCTTGTAGATAATTTAATTTAGCAGCATGCCTTACAGCCAGAAGAACTTTAAACGAGATTTTTTCAAAATTATATCTTTGAAGTCGGTGAGTAAGACTAATTCAACCCGATAATTTTGCACATTTTTTAATAATTTATGACCTAAATTTATATTGAAAAGCAATTTTGTCAAAAATAAAATATTAATTTTTTATTGATTATTCCTTTGATTAAGTACCAGGTAAGTACTTATGTTCATGATATTTTATATATTTGAATTAAGTAAAACAATAAATAATTATCTTACTAATATTTAGGTAATAAGAAACAAAGGCAATCATTTGATTTTTTCATTACAGATGATCCAGATCAGAGATATCGTGCTCACCACAAAACACCTTCTTTGGAGGAGCTGTAAGGGATCCGAAAAAAGCGGCTTTAAAAATAATTATTTTTACAAATAAATAATATGAAATAACCCTCTGAAGTTACCTAGTTAAATGCATAAACATTTCAACATCAATTTATTAAAAACGTCTCAGGAAAAATTCTTGAAAAATCTATTTATTGCTTTTGATCTCTTGACTGCGTATAACCCTTAGAGAAAATGTAAAGTACTATAAAGCTCTAGCATTTTTTAAATTTTAAAGTGCTACAAGCGCACTACAATATGTCATTTTTGTAAAAAGCCAAGTTAATCAAAAGTTCCACCAAATTATAAGGAGAATGAGAGAAATGTAACAGCATATCTATGATGTAAGTAACATGCATTGACAAATATGATATAATGATGAAATAAAAAGAGATTTTTCTGTTCAAAAACACAAGAACCTCGCAGGAAAGATAAAACACTGGAGATTTGTTCGATTTTGTTAAGAATACATGAGAATATATAATTTCTGATTAATTCGATTCCAAGATTTATTCGAAATTTGTTAGATTTTGTTGAGGATAAAAGAGTGTATATAATTTCTGATTAAGTCAACTCCAAGATACATTTTTCAATTGTCACTTTTTAGGTAGAAGGCACTTTGATCTTTCCAAAAGATGCCATCTTCTTATTAATAATTTTCTTACATCTTCTTATCATATTTTTAATTTAGTTTAACCGTTAAGCTTATATTCTTCTGGTTTTTTAATTTGTTTCCCATAAAAATTCTCTCTTGTTCACGTTTATAGTTCAAAAATATATATAAGTTATTTTTTTCCGAAATTTAGTCAGTAATTTTAGTTTTTAGTATGTTTTTGAGTAATATTGTACCATTTCGAACATATTCTTTCTTGCTGCAAAAAGGACTTTCATAGCCTCGAAAAAGTTATAATGACACATCATCCTTTCTAAGCGCGAATATTAATTTATTTAATAACGTCATGGTATCACTTTGTGGAGGCATATCATTAACACGGATGGAGGGAGTGGATTCCAAAATACATGAATTAAATTTTACAGCTCATTAAATGGCATTAATTAGAAGCTTAGTTTAGGCTTAAAGTTGTATATACAACAAAATTTCATTAATTTTCAGCATAGGACATAAAAAGCTTTATTAGTGTTTTGAAATGTGCTAACAGGCTTCTTTTGCAAACATATCTCAATGAAGTATACCTCCACTGAACACCTACAGTGGTATACTTTTACTACGCAATTTTTTGAGATTAATTGGCTACCAGTGGAGAGTTATGTACATAAAGTGTAATGAAAAATGTAAAAAAAAATGTACTTAAAGAATAAAGTGGGCTGGGTTAATGACATTTTGTGCCAGACAAGAAGGTTATTTATTAAGCAAAAAATAAGTATTGGCTTTTATTTTAAAGCGGAAAGAACACTAGAAATTAGAAATATAAACAATAAACATAAAAATATATTCCAAATACATTCCTTTTAGTTTTAAATATACAAAGTACCTTGTTATTTATAGTAGCTTCTCATACCTATTAAATCCAAAAAAGGGTTTATTATCTTTGAAGTTGTAATGACACAGATAATGGTTTATTATCTTTGACCTATTTGTATGGTATATTAACAACGTAGTTTAGTATAGTTTGAAATTCTTATTAATTTTGCATTTGGAGTGAAAATATGATATACTACTTAGGAACTATAAGCCACTTGAGCCAAAGAGAGAAAATATAACAAAATTTAATAAAATTGTAAGCATCTAAGAAACCTGCTGAGTTACAAATGGTTAGCATACTTAATTAAAATATACATCATTTGAGACGAAATAATATTCGCAAATGGCAACTCTAACCAATAAATTTCAGCATAGAGTAAAATTTGTCAACTATGCTTAACGAGAAAATTAGCTTCAACAATAAAAAAATCTTCATCAACAGATGACAACAAACACACACACGCAAACACATACACACACCAATGCTCAGAGTAGTGTTTGTGCTAATCATATGCCGAGTGCCAACCTATTAATGCATTTTTTTCTATGTGGCAGCATAGGAATCAACTTCCGCTTTGAGGGCAGCACGTTCCTTTGATTGAGAGAAACAAAAAAAAAAAAAAACATTTCAATAAAACACCAAACAAATTTTACGCAACAACAACGAAAACTACGGCAAAAAAAAAGGTAAACACAAATAGTAAGCCACAAACAAAAAACTTTAAAACATACAAATTAAACAAGTACAAAAGGGAAATTTTTTTCTTATATAGACAACAAGTGCTTTTTTTTCTATTTGGATTACGTGAGGGGCTAATGTTACGCTGCTGGAATCAGTAAATTGCATGGTTCGTTTAAATATGAGGACGGGGGAGGGGGAGTGGTGTATATAAATGCAGTGCGTTTGGTGAATGAAAATGGTATTGAAAATAGCAGAAAATGAAAATTAATCCAAGTGAAAAAAAGGGCAGCGAACCATATTGAATTGGAGTAGGTTTTATTACATACCACATGTGGGGGTATTTCTAGTTTTGCTTTATGGCCAAAATTTTATTTAGGAAATTACAAGGTAGAAACATTGCAGAGAGAGTGAGTTAGTTTTAAAAGTTAAAATAAAAGAGGCAATGTTATAAAACTCTGAGGACCTTCTTATTTCAAGCTTTAACATGGAGTGCTTTCTAGTAAGAACCACTGGAAATAAGATCCACAGAGCTTTTACTACAAAAAGTCGCGAGGAAGAGCGCGTGTACGTACATAGTTCAAGCTCAAAAGTAGCTCAGAACACTCAGAGTTATCAAACAAGAGTAATTTTGCATTTTATTGTTTTTTATAAAAAAATAATCTTTTGAGTTTGACATAAAAATCTTAAGATATAAATCTATGAATATCTTAATATTCTACCTTTCAAAAAGACATAAAAAAAATTTTAAATTTATTTATTGAAATGAACCAAAACTATAAAAAATTTCACTGAAATTAAATTTTTTTTTTAATTATTGTTAAAAAGAGAAAAAAAGAAATGTTAAAAAAAAGCTCTCAGAAGTTACCTATATAAACCTTAAACTCAGTGGTTTTTGTCAGAGGCCCTAGAAATAAAAAGAATATAGCTTTTATAAAAAGCAGGAGTAATGATGAGGTCCATGAAATTTGGAACTTTTGGAATATTAACTATTTAAAGAGTGAAACGACCTTACTTTTTTATCACACAGCTTTTTCAGTCTCACTTTTTTATCTGATAGTAAATTAATCCATTTCCTACCACGGAAAAATTTTTTTGTTATTAAAGTTGTTGAGTGTTCGAAAAATTGATCGGTGGTAAAAAATGGGTTTAGTATTTATAGCTTTCTACTAATTTCAAGAAATATCTTTACTTACATTTCATTCGAAAAAAAAGGCACAACAATATCAGAAAAATCTGTTTTTCACTCAAAATATAGCAAAGAACTTCCATGCACAAAGTAAAAAAAAAAACAATTTTGATAATTAAGATACTGATGAGTGCAACTGAGAACATCTTCATATTCAAAGAGCTTTTTGATAACGCAAACTCGACAACAAAACGACTCAAAAATGCTAAGTCAGCAGAAAAGCGTTTTTTAATTTTGTTTTGTACAGAAAGCAAGCTTTTGAGCTTGACAGAAATATCTTTAAATATTGATTTTTAAAAGATTTAATTTTTTTTCAAATTAATATAAAATGAACTTTGAAACCATTAAATGATTTGATTTGAATAAGTTTTTAAAAGCTTAGAAGCTTTACTATAACTTATCAGTAATAACTTATCATGAAAAAGCTATTAAAGGCTTTGAGTATTTCAACAGTTTAAGGTTAAGAAAGCTGTCTTATGAAAGGCATTCAAGAGCTTTTTAACAAAATTTAATGAAAAAATTTTTATAAGTTTTTAGAATTTGAAAGATTTAAGCCCCGAACAGTTTTATCATGAGGCCTTTATCAAAATGACATGAAAAAGCTTTTGAAAGCTTTGAGCTATTTTAAAGTTTTCTAATGAAATGTGCTTTGATTTTAATAACTTGAATATTGAAAGCTAGCTTTTCTTCATAGCGCTTAACAGCTTTATAACTTTTTAGCAAAATGATATGAATAATTTTATTTAATTTAATTTATTTATTTATTTCTTTGGCATGAAGAAGCTTTTGAAAACGGAATTTTTTTAAAAGTTTTCCTTTGAAATAAGATTTTATTTTAATAAATTTAATTTTGAAAGATAGCTTGTTTTGGAACAGTTTTATAACTTTTAAGCAAAATGGTATGAAAAACTTTTGACGGTTTTGATTTTCTTAAAAGCTTTTGTATGCAATTTACTTTAAGAATTGTTAAATATTACTTGAAAGCTTTGTTTTTTAACAGCTTTAGGCTATTAAAGCTTTGTTCTGAAATTAAATTAAACATATTTTGTATCATGGCATAAGACAGCTTTGAAAGCTTTGAGTTTTTTAACAGCTTTAGGATAATAAAGGTTTCTAACTATATAAAGTATAAATTTTTTATTACAAGATGGGATTAACAAGTTTTGAAAGCTTTAAGTTGTTTTAGCACCAAAAAGCGTTGCAATGAAATGCAGTTTAAAACTTTTTGGGAACATAATGTGAAAAAGCTTTTGAAAGCCCTAAAAAAGGGTGAAAGCTTTCGGGTGAAATTAACTTTAATACTTTATAATTAAAACAACGGGAAATAGTTTTGAAAATAATTTGCATCTTTTTAAAGCACCAAAAGCTTTCTTGTGAAATGCAATGAAACATTTTTTTATATTTATATTTATTTATTTTTATATTTATATTTATTTATTATATTATATTTTTTTATATTATATTTAAAATGTGAAAAAGCTTTTGAAAGCCCTAAAAAAGGGTGAAAGCTTTCGGGTGAAATTAACTTTAATACTTTATAATTAAAACAACGGGAAATAGTTTTGAAAATAATTTGCATTTTTTTAAAGCACAAAAAGCTTTCTTGTGAAATGCAATGAAACATTTTTTTATATTTAATCAGATCAGAAATTTTTAATCAGATTAAGAATTAAAACGGTTTTTAATGAAAAAAAAATATAAACGTTTTTTGAATTAAATACAATGAAGAAAAGCTTTCAATTGAAGACATAAAGGCTTTAAGTTGTTTTTAAGGCTTTAAGCTATAAAAAGCAGTTGAATCAATCTTTTGTTGAAATTAATTGCAATTGAAACCTATTGTAACAAATTGGTATGAAAAAGCTTTTAAAAGCTCTGATTTTTTAACAACTGAAGGCTTAACAAGCTTTCTTATGAACTTAAATTTGAGCTTTTTGAAAAAAATAATACAAAAAGGATTTTTAACAAAATGACAACAGAAATGTTGAAAGCTTTTTGCGTCTACCATAGCTTTAAGCTCAAAGTGAAATCTTTTCAAAGCTTTGGACTTTTTAAGGGCTTTAAACTAAAAATGTAATTTAAAAACTTTTAGAAAATTGGTATGAAAAAGCTTTTGAAAGCTTTAAATTTTTCAATTGCTTTAAAAATACAAAATCGTCCGAATGCAATTAAATTTTACGCTTTTTCAACTTTAAAGCTTTCAAATAGCATTCAATCAAGCGATTGAAGTAAGCTCGACTCCTCAAACTATAATCTTTTTATAGTTTGACGCTATTTTAAATGCTGTAAGCTCTTACTATAACACATAAAAAGCTGATGGGAAGATTTAAGTTTATTCTTAACTTAACCATAAATTAGCTTATTAAACAGCTTAGCACACGCAAAAGCTTTTTACGCGCCATTAGTATTTTCTTAAAAAATAAATTTGAATAAATTTAAAAGCTGCTCTAATCAATCATTATCGTAATTAATTCATAGACAACAAATAAAATAATACCAACACGTAAATAATTTCATGCAAGCATTAAGAAGCTTTTATTTTTTGCTAAGCTTATGAGCTTTGAAAAAAATAGAAAACTTGTTCGTATATAAGTTAAGTAGCCAAATTTTCGAAAGATTTATGATTAATGTTGTTCACGCTCTTGTTGCACTTGTAGTTGTTGTGCTACTATTGCCGTTGTTGTTGTCAGTGAGACAGTTAAAATAACTTTACATAAATTTAAATAAAATTTTGAATTTTTTTTTTTAATAGCAACCAGTTTATAGATTCTACTTAAGAGTTGATGTTGATTAAATTTTTTTTATAGAGAATGTGGAATTGTTTTCTGCGCAGTGGTTTAAGCTAGGCGGCATTTCATTTAGTAGTTTTTATTGTTTTTTTTGGAATTGTTTATGGGTTTTAACGAGTCAAGAAGAAGATATAAAAAAATTTTAAAAAAAGCTTTATTGACCAAAAAAACTATTTTAGTATTCCATCTAGTTAACATGAATCCATCTTTCTTTTTTTGCAACTTTCAATAGCACCAAAAGATTTTTTAAGCTATTTAAAAGCTTTCCTCAGGTAAATTTAAGCTATTAAAAGGAATCAAGAAATCAAAATCAACTTCGTTGAAACTGTTTATAAAGCATTAAATTTGCACGTACAACAGCGACAGATGCTATGTACATATATGCCAATCTGTCATTCTGTCTAAATGTCTGCCTAACTGTCTATCTACGTTACCGATTGCCCTAAAACAGGCTAACTTTCTGCAAGTAAGCCAGTTGCCATGGCTTTCCTCTGCTTTAGCCACAACCCATTTCATCTAAGTGCGGAGCCCAAGCATCATCTCGTCCACGTTAACCATAGAGTTCAAATTCAAACATCAGGAAATCGTAAATAATTCAAATTGTAGTATATGTCGCTGATCTAAGCCAAGCGATATCAATTTTGAAGGCAAGAACAACAATAACCATAGCAACAAATAGCAACAACAACAACAACAATACACACAAACTTTATATCTATTTCTACTAAATATATTCGCGTTTACTTCAGAGCATTGTGGCTTCCATTGAGTTAGCTTTAAGGTTAAAACGGGTGGCAAGAAAAAAAAAACAAAAATTGCAAGAAATTATTTGTTGTGCAACTACAACATATACGAGTATTAAAAAGTCACAACGAACAAACACAAAAAAAAAAAAAACGCAATAAATGTGCTAAAGAAGAAAACATTGAACCCTTACGAATTGATAAACTTGGCTCTTAAAATAAAGGTAGGAAGATAAACATGCAACATGGAGCACGTGAAAACTGGCTGCTCTTGGTTTCGAACGAGTTTTAGCGGTTTCGGATGTTGTTTCAATTGTTGTTGTATTGGCTATAGTAGATGTTGCCGTTGTTTTCCTAGTATTTAACTTTGCTTGAAGGCTCTTTTTATTTAAAGTTGTGCGGCTTTTGTGTGGGTCTGACTGCAAAAGGATTCATGAGCATTGAAAACTTTTGGACAATAGGCTAAAAAAATTTTGTTAAAATTACAAATTGAATGAGTTGAAATTATTTACAGTTTTTGTTAAAGCTTAAAATATGAATTTTTAAAACACAGTAAATTTTTCCAATGAAGTTTAGAAGTAGTCATAGTGGGTGTGCCATTTGGCACTGCCAACAAGAAGTCTACAATTTGTTTTTGGAATAAAATGCAAACATTTTTATTTATGCCTCTTAAATTTTTATTAAATTATTAAGTAGTTACATGGAGATTTTGTATGAAATACAACATCTTTCAAATGACCACTTGGGTTTAGCTACCAGATCTTAATCCTTAGTTCAAAATTTTCTTTCGCATGATTGAGGCTTTATTCCGGCGATGGCGTCTTCAATGTTCGATTTGAGAGTGACGATGGTATGTGGATGGTTAACGTAGATCTTACTTTTAACAAAACCTCAAAGGAAGAAGTCTAACGGCATTAAATCGTAAGATCTTGAACAAGTGCCAATTGGTGTCTACAAAACGTGAAATTACACGAACTGGGAACTTTGTGCGGGAAATTCTTAATTTTATTTATAAAGCCCACTCCGTTGATTGTAATGGCCCATTACCATAAATGATTCGTCACCATTTTCGAAAAAGTACGGCCCTATGATAGCACCGGCTCACAATCCAAACCAAGCAGTCACTAGTTGTGACTGAATCCCCTGAATCACTCACGGGTTTTCGGATCCCTAAATGTGACAATGTTGCTTATTATCGTCAATAAGCCAATGTTAAAATGAGCTTCATCAGAAAACACGAGTTTTTTGCATAAATCACCATCATGTTTTCCAAGACCCAATTATGATTGGTGGTATGCCGGCTGCAGTTCTTGAGTCAAATTCAAATTTTTGTCAATACTCGAGTCAGTGTGGACGTGGAGAGGTCAGTTATTAAGCACAGTGACGAATTGATTGGGTGGTTTTCAAAACTTTTCTTCACTATTTTCAGTCGGGCGTTCGACTTGGGGCGAAGTCTTTTCGGTGT
Source organism: Pherbina coryleti (assembly GCA_943735915.1). NCBI lineage: Eukaryota > Metazoa > Arthropoda > Insecta > Diptera > Sciomyzidae > Pherbina > Pherbina coryleti. The sequence goes on from OX030948.1 coordinate 176,117,073, forward strand.
CGTCACATCATGAACTGAGCATGTCTTTTGGAGTTTTTTACTCATGTTCAGCGCACACACGAAGGAAATGGGCTCGAGTAACTTGAATTGACTGAGGTAAAGGCATAACTCTTTCCGTAGGTTCAAATCGGTTAAACCGACGTGGTATAATAGTCGCCTTGCAAACCTTAAGAATATCATGAATAAAAAATTTAAAATGAGCAAGACCAACTCAGCTGTAAAATATGAATACATTGAAGCACGAAAACTATATGAGTCCCTTAAAAAATTTCTTTATCATTTGCTTGCTTTAGAGTCGAACATAAACTGCAATCCAAAAGCATTTTGTTCTTATTTGAATAACAAAAAGAATTCTATGGGTCTCCCCAAAAACATGTTTTTCCAAAATTCTGACAATATTCAAGAAATATGCCATGTTTTTGCAGTATATTTTCAGTCGAATTATGTATGCTATAACCAATCAATTAACTATGCTCCACTCGATGTTCCTATTACAGATCTTGGTTCCTTGACTTTATCTGGTGAAGAGGTTTATCGTGAACTAATTAGCTTGGATTTGAAGAAGAAATGCGGTTCTGATAATATTCCCCATAACTTTTTAAAGTCTTGTGCAATGGCACTTGTGCAATCTCTTACTTTATTTTTAATCAGTCGTTACAAAAGGGAAAATTTTTAGTTCTAGAACATTCTAGTGTTCATAAAATGATAAATAAATATTTATACACGGGATCATTACAACCAAAACTTCGATGTGTTCGGTCAAGTTCTTAAACAGCGCGCCATGAACGAGATATTTTGTCAGAAACAAAAGCAACTCCAAACGTTTCTGCTCCGAAGATTGCTGCGACACTAGAGAAATTTCATGATGTCCACGTAAATGCCCAAACACTTCGAAATAGGCTCCATAAGGCTGGCTATCATGGTAGAGTTGCTCGAAAAAACCTTTCATAAATAAACGAAATGCTGATAAACGCTTGGAGTTTGCAAAAAACTACATCAACCAATCGGAACAGTTTTGGAGAACTATGGTATTCAGTGATGAGTCGAAATACAACATTTTTGGTTCGGACGGACGTCGTATGGTGTGGAGAAAAGCAAATACGGAGTTCAATAAAGAAAACATTCAAGCAACAATAAGACATAGAGGCGGTAGTGTGATGGTGGTGTGGGGGTGTGTTTCAGCAGCTGGCGTGGGAAACTTTAAGTTCATTGAAGGAATAACGAATAAAGAACATATTTAGCCATTTTGAGAGAAAATTTGCTGCAAAGTGTGAACAAAATGGGGCTAGATGAAATCAGTTTCTTTTTCCAACAATATAATTACCCCAAGCACAAGTCGGGTTTGGTTATGGAATGGCTGCTTTTCAAAGTCCCACACCAGCTGAATACACCCCCACAATCTCCAGATCTCAATATAATTGAAAATGTGTGGGACCTTATTGAAAAAAGGATCAGGCACCATTATATTACATCCAAAGATTCGCTTAAACAAGCTATATTAGAAGAATGGAATGCAATTACCCCACAAGAAATTGAAAAACTATCTTTCGGATTGAAAAATGAACTCCAAGCGGTTCTTGATGCGAAAGGCTATCAAACGAAGTACTAAAATATTAAAAAAGTAGTTTTTCTTTAATTTTTTCTGTACAACTCTTAATTTGTTTCTAAACATTTTTGGCCATGAAATAATGTTCTTCTGTTGTTTCTGTCACTTGTACGAATATTGTAATTGTTTTTGATTTAATTTTTTTGTTATTGTGTTGTGATATATTCATGGAATAAAAATATATAAAAAAAAGAAACAGTAGTTTCGACTATGTCGTAACACAAGACGTAGAATTATTCAATTCGCTTTTGATGACATCTTTTTTAAAAAATATTTAGCAAAATATTTATTCCATACACCTGAGCATATGACCTTTAAAAGAGTGCCGGAGAGGGTTAATATGTATCACCGACCGCCATTACTTTTGCAAACGGAACATTTTTGCCTTTAACACTTATTTCCTCCGACCACTCCTTAGGGGGGCTCCAATACAAATTTTATGATTTTTGTTTATTTATTCCATACACCTGAGCATATGACATTTAAGAGAGTGCCGGAGAGGGTTAATATGTCTTACCGACCCCCATTTTTTTTGCAAAAGGAACATTTTTGCCTTTGACACCTATTCCCTCCGACCACTCCTTAGGGGGGCTCCCATACAAATTTTATTGTCTTTGTGCCGGAAAGGGTTAATATGTATCACCGACCCTCATTACTTTTGCAAAAGGAACATTTTTGCCTTTAACACTTATTTCCTCCGACCACTCCTTAGGGGAGCTCCCATACAAATTTTATGGTTTTTGTTTATTTATTCCATACACCTGAGCATATGACCTTTAAGAGAGTGTCGGAGAGGGTTAATATGTATCACCGACCCCCATTACTTTTGCAAAAGGAAAATTTTTGCCTTGGACACCTATTCCCTCCGACCACTCCTTAGGGGGCTCCCATACAAATTTTATGGTTTTGTCGATAAAACCGGAAACTGTCGATAAATAGGTAGCAAGTTTAAGCAAACAAAAACATCAAATGTTGGCTTTATATTTCATGTAATTGTGTAAAATTTATATAAGTTAGAGAGTTCTAACATGAATTTTTGTCGCATTGAGGATCAAGCAGACCAACAAGAGCTAACATCAACATTGTACGATCAGTACTTTAGGCCCACCAAAGGCTCAAAAAGTTATATAAATACCGACACCTGATCACTATCAACCACCCTACTTACCTCCGAGAATGACGTATTCTACGTCAAAAAAATTTTGCATCAGCTTAAAAAGTGTAAAATTTCAATGATTGTTTAAGAGAAAATGTTTTGTTTCTAAACTTTTTTGATTCACTGTATATGAGCCTGAAAGGAATTTTAGGCAAAGAAATTTTTTTCAAATTCCCTATCGCCGGACAAACTATGGTAGACAGGATCCAGTTTATAATATGAGTGCTTCTTTTAATACTATTTGTATAAATATTGATATAACCCAAACTAGGGTCTCTTTTAAGGATTGTATTATGCTTAGCCATTTTTAAACATTAGCTATTATAACTTAGTAAGATAATTTTTAAGTAACTGTTAAACAATACTGTTTAAAGTTGAATAAATAAATAAATTAATGTTTCATAACTGCCCCTCCGTTTCGAATGGGGTGATGAGTGACCCCATTTCGAATTAAGGCAGACTTCACTGAACAGGTTTAATACTTGAAATCCTTGGATTAATAAAAAAAATGTTCCGCGTTTATAAATGTCAAATGCCATTTGACAAATACCAAGCGAAAAGCTGTAAAATAATACGACTTTACAACTCTACACCTCTTGGTGAAAACCCGTTTCACCAAAAATGTCAAAATGTTCCAGCAAGTTGGTCGAAACGCTCCTTGGCCTGGCGAAATGTGTTATGAGAAGGATACTAGTGACGGATATTGTTATTCGTACAATTCCTAGCCAGTTCATTAGCTTTCAATATCACGGTGCCTTGATATAAGAAATTGATTTTCCTTGAATTGAGTACAATTTGCTCGATTCAAGTAAAGAATTTACTGAAAACTAGAATAATTTGCTTGATTCAAGCTAACAATTTGCTTATTACTAGAATATATTGATATATTAGAAACATAATTTTGTTATGATACTGATAATCTTTCAGTTAAGATGTAGGATGTAGGATAACCGATCATAAAAAAAAACTACTCAAATATACTAAATATTTCTTGTAGAAACTAACATGTTTCCAAGTAAAGTAGCACATAAGACACTGCGCTTCGAGCCATGCCATAGTTTGTTAATCCGTACCATCTTAAACATGTTTTCATGTAAACAGGTTGTGATTTTTTTGTTTCATGTAAACAAAAAAAATTGCTTGATTCAAGTAAACAATTTGCTGAAACCTAAAATAATTCTCTACACTAAGGGAAATAACGCGTATTAACATTATCCACGCCTGAGTATACATTTTATTTAAATATTTATGTGGATCAAATATTTTCCTTATAACTCGTTTTTTTCCCGTATTTAAAGTTAACAGCATCGCACTCTGTTCCTGCAGTTTATTTCTTGCAGTTGCAGGTTTCTTATAGTTCTCGTTTAGTTTTTGTTGCAAGGGTATAATATGATTTGTGAGTGCCAGAGATAATGAGATTGGAAACTTCGACAAAAAAGAGATAGCTATATGCTAAAATGCTGTCAATACTAATGCAAATATTATAAATGTGTTAGTAAAATTTCATGACAAACTCACCCCTCTCCCTTTATTCACCGCTCTCCAGGGAATTTGAGCGCTGGTGAAAATGCAATTTTTTCAGCGAAACCACCACCATACACATAGCGAAAAACTAACTTACAGTTTTTATTCAAACATTTTCATGCATATAAAAAACAAAACAGAGTTTTTAAAACAAAAATATAGTTGTTGTTGAAAGAAACTGAATTATATTTTTATGTCAAGGACAGCACTTGTCAATAGAACAAGTGTTTTTATTTTAAATTCAATTTTTTTCTATTAAAAATATTTTTTTCTGTTATAAAAGTAACGACATAAATTAGATTGATAATACTCACATTTCTGTATTGACAAAATTTTTTTATCGACTTTTATGAACAATATTCTTGCTCAGCTAAAAACAATTTTATTTTAACCCGCATCCATCGGAAATTTCTAGAAACGAAAAGTTCGTTGTGCATCAATTTGATGCAGATACAAAAAGACAATATAATTCATTGGAATATTTTCAATTTATTAACTATTCTTGCGGGATAAGTATAAGACTCTCTCTAACTGTAAAACTGCTCACTTGTTTATTTTGATATTTTAGGAAGGAAGCCAAAATTCTGAATTGGAATATGCATATTTGTTTTTAATATATGAAAGTGTTTCAAGAATTTGCATCAATTGGATGCAAACGATGGATGCGGGTTAAATATGCAGGACTTTTTGGGTGTAGTACCCATTTTTGACAACTATGAGGTAAACTCACATACAAAATACGTGATTGCATAAAAAACTGAAGAACAAGCATTGGAGCTATGAAGGGTGGAGTGACAACTCGATATTTTTTCACGAATATCTTGCACCAGTTATCATTTACCTGCATATTTTGCTTCATATTTTCTACCTTACTTTTCCTTCCTCTTTTCTTCCTCCTTTTCAATTTAAATATGTCGTTTTTTAAATTCAATATTTATACCCCTACGTTTAAAAAACGTAAATGGGGTATATTAATTCTCCGTTTATAACGTCCATAAGGAGGCGTGGTAGGTACAGAAAAGTATATATATTCTTAATCAGCATCACCACCCGAGTCGATTTAGCCATGTCCGTTTGTCTGTCCGTCAGTCCGTCTATGATCACGATTACAGCCGTAATTTTAAAGCTATCATCACGAAATTCGATATTTAAGCTTTTTTTTTAAAATAAAGGTCAAGTTCGAAAATAAGCCAAATCGGATCATAACCACGCCTACCTCCCATACAAAGTGACTTTATCAAAACAGTAAAATCTCTTAAAATTCCACAAAAATTAATATATGAAGTTGAAATTTTGCATATGAACTTTGATATATAACCTGTACTCTGTGTACGAAATTCAAACAAATCGAGTGAAAACCACACCCACCTCCCATACAAAGTGACTTCATCAAAAAATAAAAGAGAATATTTTCTGTTAAAACTATGACAAAAATTTTTTTACAAATAAACATTTTTAACGTAGAATACGTTACACGGTAAGGTAGGGGTGTTGATCTGGAGCACAAAATTTTGAGAAAATGTTTGTCACTTTCATTATAAGTTTTTAATCAAGTATGGTCGTAACATATTTAATATGTCTTCTTTTGATTTGTATTTAAATAATCATATTGCTACACATAATTTTTTTGATTCTATAAGTAAATCAAAATGTAACTCCTTCAAATTTTGTATTAATTTTCATATGCTTTGTATTTTATGTGTAATGTGTAAGAGCAGTACGATTATCTGTGTGTTCATCACAGAACCAGTGTGAGAAAGAGAAGAAGTATAATGACCAAGTATGGGCAAATGCAAACTGAAAATGCAAAAAGAGCGAACGATGTGTACATGCACAACATTGATAAGCGAAGCAGAGAAACAAAATTGTGCTTACCCAGTTGGCCACGTCTTTAAGACATCCTCAATGTGCATTTACAACATACGGCTGTGAGTCTGCATTTTCCGAAATGGTATTTTTATCAAAAATTATATTTAATTCATATATTTTAATTGGAAAATGACTAACGTATTCTACGTCTGACCTATGCGCCCGTGTTATCTAACACAGGCTTGAGCTTTTTTTTTTTTGACTGCTTAAGACTTTGAATATACTTTGGTTCGGACGTGGGGGTATTTTAACTTCGAACCAGTCGAAGATCATTTCTTACTAGTTTTATATAAATTTTCTTCAAATGCGATAGTTTTATTTTCAAATAGTAAATACTTGAGAGATATTTTAAAAAAATTCGTGCATAATTTTAATATATTTTTTATTAATTCTGTTGAATATATAAATATTTTATTTTATTAAAAAAGTATTTAAGTAAATTTTAAATATTTACGTAGTCGATTTATGCAAATGCGTCACTGTTGCAAAATTGACTCGCTTTTTGGATAAATTAAAAAAAGTTTTTGGATAACTTTAATATTTTTTCTCTTAGTGTACGATTGCTTAAATTAATAAAATACTTTCTTGATTCAAGTCTAGTTTCAGGTTCTAGAATCAAGTATTTTATTCTTGTTTTAAGCAATCATTTATTTTACTCAATTTTAGAAATAAATGCTCATTATAAATTTATTTTTCTTAATTTTAGTTTTTTTGCTTGATTTGAGTAAATGAGCCTCATTAATTTTAAATTTTCTTAGATCAGGCTCAATATTTGCTTAATATAAGAATATTATTTCTCTCCGTGTTTGTAGTGTTTTCAGTAAGAAAGAGGATAGGCTGATTAGCCTGAACTAGTAAGGGCTGGCATGTGAAGCCTTGCCTGCCTTGGCGTAGGCAGTTGGAGAAGATGGCTTGCGGCCAGGGAATGATGTACAGGAGAGTATGTTTTAGGTGTGTCGGTACAATACCATCGGGGTCTGGTGATTTGTGCGGCTGGAATCTGGTCACTACCCATATAATCTTTATTGTCATTACCGAGAAAAAACTTATGCAAAATTAATAAAAAACCTAGTATAATTTATCCGATGGCTTTGGCAGTTTTCAGCCTCCTAAGTTTTTGGTCAAAACACCTAAGTATTTTACACCTAAAAAAAAATTTTCATTTTTATTAAGGAAAACCTGTTCTATTTAATGTAAACAGACATACATTTACAAAGTTTACAACATAGACTTACAAAGTAAAAAAATCATGCATTTAGATCGCTTATAAATATATCTAATTTAATGCCAACAAAATGCACTCATGAAGCATTGCACTTTGGCTAAACAGCTATGCTATATAATTTTCATAACAAAAACTAATCGAGAACTATAACAAGCAGCGAGTATTCAGCGACAAATTTTGCTCATACCATTTTGATAAAGTGTCAAAGTTTTCGGTGGTTTACCTACACTATTGGTTAAAATGTTATAAATAAATGTTATATATAAATGTTATATATTATTTACTTGGCTTGGGTGAATCAAATATTTTTTATTGGCAGGGTTTCGAAGTATGTGCTTTCAAAACAATGTATAGTATATTACATTGTATAATAACAATGTTTAATATAATAATATATTATTTTGGTGAATAACCATAAGTTTCTAATTTCCATACAATTTTATTTAGCCAAGCCGGCTTAGGTGATTTTACTATTGCTTTTTTCTAAGTGTACGGTGTGATCTATTATAGTTGAAGTTACATGGTAGAGTTGCCTATTTTTTCCAAAAACGAAACTTAATTTGAAATTAGATGCGTATAGCTTTTCAAAGCTTTTTAAAGCTTTTTTAAGAGTAGGAGCTAAAAATTCAGAATTGCATTGTTGACAATAATGATAAGAGCTCTATTATTATTTTATCATATCAAGCAAATAATTATGTGGCAACTCTAATGTCATGCACATCTTATAAATTTATCGAGAGGGTTAGGTTATTATTAATATTTATTATCTTAATTAACTTAATTAAGGCTCTTGTAAATGGAGTTAATTCAGTTTCGCGCAACGAGTTGTGTTTAGAATTAATTAACGTTGTTATTATATAAAATACGAGTTATGGCAATATTTTGAGAATCTTGGCGAATTCACTTTGGAGAATTACTCGGCCTGGCTCTCTTCGATAGCAAGTTATACGATACGCTTGCAATGATAAAACGTCTAAAATAAACGTAGATTTATGTTTATATTTAAAAATTAATTGCTGCTTGCAAGCGATTGTTATCAATATTCGTAACAAGTTATCACGTGACGTGATGGCGCCTATAGAACAACATTCCGGCGGCATACAGCAAGTGTTATTTGCTGCCCATTACAACTTAAGTTAATAATAGATAGTTTGAGCGTTTTAAGCGCGGCGTTAGGCACATTCATCAACATCATCATCATAGAGCCAACCTACACTTAAAGCCAGGGGAAACCCTAAAGAACTGGGTTGACGACTAGTTAGTGCCTCTGTCTGTAGCTATGAAGTGAGGCACCTTTAAAGCCACCTATCATGTTAACGCCAACTTGGAAGACAAATCGGCCAGTTATTTTGCGTCACTTGATTTGAAAACTGTCATTTGCTTCAAGTTGCGTGGAGAGATGTGTTTTTTGTTTTTAGTGCGTTGAAGTACAAATACCTGTTGTTGCAAGTTGGCTTAAAAAAACTATGAAGCTTATTTGTAACATGACTCAGATGGCAGCTTTTATAGTTGAAATAGCAAATTTGATGAACATTTTGACATTTTGGGTACTGCGTATTAAATTGTGCTAAGAAAAGCATAAATTTTTGGACAATTTGTTTAAGCTTTTTATAGCTGCTTTGCGTGACTTGTTTGAGCTGAAATTAATAATAAAAAAAAAAATAATTGCTCCTAACATTTAAGCCACAAATGGTGTGAAAATTTCGCTCATTCTGTTTGAATTAACTTTGTGTTATCAATAGGCGTGTTATAGGAATGCTTTATTTAAACCCTGCTCGTCTCTATCCAGCTAAAACAGAAAGCTTCCTAAGCTATTTCTTGCATGTCTTGATTTGAAGGAGTTGATGACATCAACTCCATGGCTTGATATATCTAAACAACACGTTTTATTTTAATAAAAATATCATTCAGTCCGCTTTTTGACTCATTAAGCGGTTTTCTATATTTTTATTTTATTTTATTGCAACATTTCTCAGTCGCACTTTGATGAGCTAATACAATGAGCTCGTATAAAATTTAAATATTTTTTCATTTATTGTGCTTTTAAAATTAACAGTGACATCAACGCGGCAGCGAGTTTGAACGTTAGTTCGTTTATATATTCTTTTGCAAAATGTATCTACAGCTGTTTTATTTATTGTGCTAAAAGAATATTTAACTGAAAATGGAAGTTAAGCTATTTCACAATAATATTTACAGTCTAACGTGTCCAGTCACTTTATGTGTTTGCACAGTAGAGTAGTCATGGGTAACGTAGCGCTGCGTTACGTTATTGAGTTGATCCACACTTCATTGCGTTACTGCGCTGACACACTAGTTTGATTAGCATAAAGCAAAAGCGCAGTAATAAAAACTGTTTTTTGCTAGTTTTTCTTTCTTTATGCATTTCAACGTATTTAATTTCAAAATTGGAAGCAAACTTCTAACATATTTTGCAGACCAAAAATTTTTACAGGCTGTATTAACAGGTGGTGTATTCTACACCTCTACTAAATGAATAAAAGGAAAAATTGTAAAAAAAAACATTTAAATAAAAGAAAAAGGTGTGAAGTAATTCGTAGGGTTTTTTCTAAAAAAACTGAAAACTTGATTGTGAAAGACGGGTCATACATTTAATGTCCAAAGTATATTCCGACGCTAGCCACTACCTTTACCCATCTTTCTGGCAGCAAATAGAGGGCATCGAAAGTAATGACTCGTCTTTTGAGGCGATCCACGAATCAACCAAATTTTTGCATTGGTCGTATGAAGTGAAGTGCTGCTCAGCCAGACCATGCATCACCGATCGGAAGAGATAGATGGTAGTTGGACGAAGCCATGTCTGGGCTATATGGCGGGTGGGATAGGTCTTCCCAATTGAGTGTTTCCAAGAAGGTTTTTACAAGCTGAGCAACATGAGGCCAAACATTGTCGTGCTGCAAAATAACTTTGTCATGTTTTTAGACATATTGCGACCGCTTTTCCTTCAGTTCGCGGATCAAACTTATCAATTGTGTTCTGTAGCGAGCTCCTGTAATTGATTGGATCAACTCATAACGTGTGCGGAATGAAAAAAAGACTGACGCATAAAGAGTAACAAACAATTTAATTCAGTTCTTACGAGCTTTATATGTATAATAGATAAAGTAAATGATTTATGTATATAATTTTTATGCAACGGTGTTGCATGCAATTATTACTGAGCCAGTATATGCGACATGGTAAATGTTGTAAAATATATACGAAGAATTTATATGTACTTGGCCTTACGACCAAAATACAAAATTAATGATGATGTCTTCAAGTCTCGTAGGTAGCAGCTTATGCAACAGAAAGTGTAAAATTGTTGCATCAAATTATTACTCGCTGAGTATTAGTGCTTCAAAAAATTTTATTTTAGGACAGAAAAAAATGTTTCTTCGACCTCAGAACGAAACGAAAAAAAAATTAAAAAAAAAATTCGTTTTACAGTGAACCTGCAACAAAAATTTAAAATGTTGCATGAAACTATAAATCCTTGACTATTAGAGCTTCGCGTAGCTACGGTAAACTTTATGGAACGAGAGTAAAGCTGAGGTTTTTGGCCACAAGATAAAAATAGAAAAAAAAAATAATGGCGTCGTGAGGCCTTTAAGGGTTCCCTGAACTGTTTCCTTTTCCTACAGCAAAAGCAAAAATTAAAAAATAAAAATTAATTAAAATGCGGACATGTATTACCACAAGGATTTAAATAATAATTATGATAAGAAATAGAAGAAGAATGAGGACTAAGATGTGGACAGAGTTTATGACGAGGAATAAGATAATGAGTAGGACAAATATTAGAGCATGGAAATGGACAAGTATAGAGACCAGAATTTAGACGAGGATTGGGAAAAGGACTATGACAAAGACTGGAACAAGGATTAGGACAAAGGTTTAGACACACCTAAATAATATTTAGGAAAAGATTTTGAAGTGGATAGGGACAAGGAATAGAACAAGGATTTGAACATACAAGGATTTAGAACAACTATTAGGAAAAGAAGTGTTCATATGTGTCAACGGCTTTGCGTTTCGCTTAGAACATCCTACAAGTATTTCACTTGATTGCCCCTTCTTCCACTAATTTACCTATTACCGATATACCTATTTTTAAACCTAGACAGACTCGACTGAATGGATGTAATAACTGAATTCCTGGGTACAAAGCGAAAAAAAAGCAAGAATTTAGACATGTATCAAAAGAAGAATTTGAAGAAGAAGTAGGGACAAATTATTGGGACAAATATAAAAAAAAAGGATAATGATGAGGACAAGATTGGGAACAAACGAAAGGGTAGAGACAAGAAAAAGAAGATGAATAAAGCTACGCTGTCACGTCAAAAACTATGTCACCGATACAGCCAACTTTTCATTTCTAGAATAAGATTTACCAATAGGTGTTCTATGGGGCTCAGATCGGGGCTTTGGAGAGAGTAGATAATCACTTCCTGTATACTGCAAAGCAACCATTCCGTCACAAGCTTGGCTGTATGCTATGGGTCGTTGTCCTGAACAAACCAAAAATCGATTCCAAGAACCAAGTTCGTTGCACTCATTTCTTAATTTTGCTTTAAAATTTTTAAAATGTGCTATTAATTCAAGAATTTGAGTGTACATAAAAAAAGTGTCTGATTTTGCTCTTTGTTATGACGGCTGTTGTTGCTTTAATTTCACTTGTAATTTTCTCAGATACTTTATCAACTCAGTCTTGATTTTACTCTATAGTAAGCAATGCTTTCTTATCTTATCGGGTTTGAAAATAATTGATATCATTTTATGAATTAATTACTATATGAAACCACACTAACGTACTAAAAATAAAACAACAACAATCTTATAGTGAATTATATTTGAATTTTTTTTTATCTGAAGAATAGAAATATTTTAACATGCGCCACATTTTTTCAATCAATCTAAATTTAGGTTTTGCCAATTAAGGCGCAATTCGTTAAATCGAAATTTTATTTTCATGACGTCAAAGTTTAGATTTTAAAGTGGGTTTTTTTTTTTTATTTTTGGTTTTATTTTATGCAAAATATAGAGCGGAAATTGATTTGTTGTTCTTGTCGTTTGTGTATTTTTGAAGTTCCCATTTTTGCATTTATAGATTTCGCCTTGGATTTTTGGCAATGCTGTCAATAGCGTGTTGATTTTAAGGTGGATTGTTTTCTAAGAAATAATGAAGTGGTTCTACAGAATTTGTGTTAATTGTTCATAACTCAACGATTTTTGTTTCGATAGTTATATTCATTTTAATGGTCTTTAGTAAATAAGTCTTACTAAAGAGGTCTTGCCTAAATAACTATAATTTTATTATCTCTTTAACATTCTTTTTATAGTTTTGTAATTTTTATTGTACCGGCATTTAGGCACAATACTAAGGTGGTAAAGATTCATACTATAATCAAAATAAACAATAAAAAATGAGAATAAATACAATTTAAAAAAATTAATGTGAGTAAAAAAGTAAACCACCGGATTGGGATTGAAATTAACTAGAACAAAATTCTTTTCACAAAACTTCCCTGTATAAAAGTATCCTTTACAGAATTCCCCTTTCTTAAACAATATTTACTCTCCTAAAATTGAGAGATTGTAATTGTGAAGGGAACATTTTGTGACGTAAATGCGGTATTTTTAAGGTGAATTTTTTTTAGGAGACTTAAAAATGTCAGCTTTTGAAGTGGGCATTTTTTAAGATGAATTTCAACACCGGGAATTTTGGAAAGGAAAATTTTAACCCACTCCCTTACCAACCACCTTGTCCCTGTTTAAATAATCTCCGCATAAAAGTTGAACACATCGATATTACAACCATTTTTAGTTCAGATTTCATTGATTTAATTATACTGACCCGCGTCAAACGTCCGCAAGAACAATGCTCATCGATTACTGATAATAGAATCTGTTATAAGATGACAAACAATTGAAACATCGGCTTGTTATTTAATTCCATGATAAACGTACCCTACAATTAGTCATGACGTTCTTGTTGTTCAAAGTAAGCTGCGATGTGTTGAAAGTCAATTAACAGTAATTTGTTCTCAATGACAAATCAGCTACATACTTCACATATGGTTTTTATAAAATAATAAATAAACTGGCCATTTTAACCCTTGAAAGAACTTTAACCGTACTTTTTACGCTCAAAGTATGTTGTGCGTGTTATTAAATTTTGGATCACAAATGATCAAGAACGGGACCAACTAGTTTTATGCCGATTTCGAACGACTAATGTGCATGGTCTCAAGAAGCTGTGCATGGCAATATTTACTCCCTGAGGTTTGTTTGCCATTGTCTGCAGAGAGGTGACGACCGATAAGAAAAGCTTATTTCAATTGAAAAAAACTTTCTGTTGTCTTAGCTAGGGTTCGAACCAGATCTCGCATTGCCATCGAGGAGTCCACACACAGTTTAACGCTCTCGGCCAAGGTCGCCACAAATGGTTTCATACTCAGTATGAAAAAATGACTTAATTAATTTTATGGAAAGTTTTTTTGTGATGTACAGAGAAATTTTAGAGTTTTGTTTTTGAAGTTTAATAAAATTTTAAAGTTTTCACAATAAAAGTTTAAAGTTAAGTTTTTACATAAAGCAATCATATCCATGTTCATTTTTTAATCATGGCGACAAAAGTATAAAGCTTCCAAATAAAAAGTAATAAATTTTTTAGTTTATGGCGATTCAATATAATGCCTCATTTTCACACTCAACGCCTACTCATTTCTTATATGTACGGATAATTGCTTGAGACAATGTTACATATGAGGTGTGTTCCAAAAGTAACGGGAATTTTGAAATTTCCCGAGTAGTGCAGGTTCGATTGGCACGATTTTTTTGTTGCTGTTTTAAGAAGCATTTCTAGAAAGTACTATCTATACAGTTTCACTGGTTTTGGTTGTTTACTTTTTTGTCAGTTGTTGAAAGAATAACACGTGTTTGGTACGGTATGGATTAAATGTGGATAAAATAATGGATGAGAGAAATTACATTAAATTTTTTTTTTTATAAAAATAGTTTGAAGTGCAACAAAGTCTAAAAAATGTTAAATATTGCTTTCGATGAATCATTTACGAATAAAACAAGAGTTTGCGAGTCTTATAAGCGTTTTCAAAATGGCCGTGAAAAGATTGAAGATGACGAGCGCACGGGTCGTCCCAGTATCAAAAACCAATGAAAACGTGAATAAAGTGAAAGAATTGACTATCTTTCTAATATTTATCTTAATTCTTTCAACTGAATTAAGTTACGGATAATATTTGCATATCAATTGGCTCATACTATAAAATTTTTTTCGATATTTTTGGTATGAAACTTGTAGGAACAAAATTTTAAAGGACGTAATACACAATATGCAAGATTATGAAGAAAAAATAAAATTTACTAATTATTTTAAAACTTAAGATATATGTAATATAATATGTTTGATTTTATGTAAAAATTATATTTTACAGCTCTTCATCTTGTGGTATCTTTCAAAGCAGTCTTCACAAAAATAATTAGTTTGGCGTCTTTCGCCTAAAATTTTTCTGTTTGAACATACAGAACAATCTTTATTTTTTACATCTTCACAGAGCCGCAGTATATATAGTTTGCCATTAAGCCTTTCTTCTTTATGTGAGGACGATGGTCTTCCTGGTTTTGAAGATGTTCTATTTATTTATAAGCACAATTTATAAAATATCATTCGAATTCAACGAATTTCAGAAGCTTATCGATTGAGAGCAAACATACGACAGAATCGGTAAAAAACCTTTGGTCGCTGGATGCAGACATACAACTGGAATAGTAAAAATAAAGCTTTGGTGGCTTAGAGCAGACGACACACGACTGGAACGGTAAAAACACTTTGGTGGTTGAGAGCAGACATACGGTCGAAAAGAGTTAAAAAGAACCTTGAATGGAAGTCGTTTTGCAAGCATAGATGAGATTAAAAGTGATTCGCTGAAGGAATTCAAAGATATCACAAAGAACCCAAAGAGAAGTGTTTTGGGGATTGGAAGAAACGTTGACATAAGTGCATAATATCTAATGGGAACTTATCTCAAAGGATTAACGTTAATGTATATGAATAAATAAAATAATTTCTAAAAAATAAAAAATCCAGTTATTTTTAAAAGACTCTTTAGACTTCTTAGATTAAAATTTATTTTTTTCAGGAAAAAATATGCCCTTCAAAAAGTTAAGGACCAGAATTAGACACCAAAAATGCCCTAAACATAATCTTAAGTGCTGTTAAGAAAAAGTAGTAAATGACAAGACACATTCGATATGATTTAAAAAAGAAAAAATAAATATTGAAGCGAAAGATTTTTTCAAAACGATGGAATATTACAACTATACCAAAAAACTACTTGACTCAATTCTGACAAGCAAAGGAAATACTGTATGACAAATTATTTCATCGGGTTGCACTCAAAGCTCATAACAAAAGCTGTTTAACTGCCAAACTTCCGCCCTTTCATTGTCATTAAAAGAGCTTCAAAGCACAAAGCGCTCTTTCTATTTTTGTTTTGTTTTGAGTAAATTATTTAAATCAGCTGCTCTCGATGCCATTTAGGGTCTATGTAACGGATACCAATTTTGCGCCATTGCTTAACTTACTTTTTATAGGAAAAAAAAAAAAAAATAAAAAAAATCAACGAAAGCTCCAAAACTTTAACACATATAAAGTCAAAATTTCACGGTCATGCATTAAAACAAACAGTAGCCATAATAAACGCACAAGGCCCTTGGCTATAATTGTAACAAACAGACATTAAAAGACAAAAAAGGGCAGCATTTATAGAAGGCAAGGCAATAGAGCCAAAAAATGCAACAAAAACAAAGACAAAAGAAAATTAAAAATATTTATTAAACAGAAAAACAAATACACACGGAATAAAATGAGCGCAATATATTGAAATGTTTGGGGGACAAAAAGTTGTAACGCGTGCATGCGCAGCCATGCGACATGCGACTTATATGGACAACTTGCCAATGCGGCTCAGCCTTTGAGAGTTGATCATTAATCAATATTTGGAGGCGACTGATCAAAAAGCAAAAGAAAATAAAAAAAAGAAATATAGGAGGAAAAAAGTAACAATCATGTATCATGTTAGTAAAGTTGTTGTTCTTATTCAAGAAGTTGTTGTTTTGCCGTTGATGAAGTTAATGATGAGTGGCTTAAAAAATCATCTTTTGTTTAAGAAACATAAGTAAGACTATCACATGGATGTTTATTTTGACACATAAATTAAACGTGTAAAGTTTAAAAGGGAACTTCATTAATTTTGACCTTTTGATAAAAGGTGTCAATGAATTGCTAAATTTTTCTAGCAACTTCATTTGAACATCATTAATTATGGGCATACTGAAAAAAAGCGAAATAAACATAAACAAAAGAAACGAAAATGAAAAAAACGAAGAAGAAGAAGTCATCACATGCTGTGAACAGAAGTCAAGAGGGCAGGAAAACATTGTTTACTTGGAAGGATATGAGATTAAAAAAAAAAAATTTTTTTTTTAGCCTTTAAAAATTCAAAATTTTCACTTGGGACATTCCTCACAAGTCATGAATAACATTGTGCAGCAGTAGAAATAAGTTAACCCTCTCACTACCAATAATTTCTCTGCGATTTAAAATTTTGATAAATTTGTAAACAATTTGTATACAATTTCTATAAAATTTGTATAAAATTTGTATACAATTTGTATAATAGTTGTATAGTATTTGTATAAAATACATAAAATTTGTATAAAATTTGTAAAAAAATTGTACAAAATTTGTATAAAATTTGTAAAAAGTTTGTATAAAATTTGTATAGAATTTCCATAAAGTTTGTATAAAATATGTATAAAATTTGTGTACAATTCGTATAGAATTTATATAAAATATGTATCAAATTGGTATAAAATATGTATAAAATTTGTATAAAACTTGTATAAGATTTGTATAAAATTTGTATAAAATTTGTATAAAATTTGTTAAAAATTTATATAAAATCTGTTAAAAATTTATATAAATTTTGTTTAAAGTTTTGAGGAATATTCAAATTCAAAAGTTTTGTTTGGGTTTAACATGACTCCAGACGTTATGAAAAACATTTGGTAGACTTAACCCTATGACTACCGAATTAATTTTTTTTTATTGAATAGAGTTTGTATAAGATTTATTTAAAATTTCTGTAGAATTTGCATTAAATTTTTATAAGATTTGTATAAAATTTGTACACAATTTGTATAAAATTGGTATAAAATTGGTATAAAATTTGTATAAAATTTGTATAAAATTTGCATAAAATTTGTTAAAAATTTGTGTAAAATTTTATTTAAAGTTGAACAGCACAATATTTTGCTTTGAATAAAATGTATCGTTTTTTTTTTATAAAACTATTATTGAGAAATATTCAAATTCAAAATTTTGTTTTGGAATATTCTCCAGAAGTCATGAAAAACATTTCACAGATTTAACCCTATGACTACCAAGTTAATTTTTTTATTTTTTTTTGTCTTAATTAAAAACACAGTTATGTGCATTAATTTAAGGATCAAACAAATTTTTTTCCGACTTTTTTGTTGTTGTTGTTGTTTTTGTTGCATATAATTCTAATTTGGGAGTAATATCTTGGTGGTATTGAAGTGTTAAATATATCTTAGACATTATACGTTCAATCAATATTTTGTCCCAGGCAGTTACAACAAATATTGAGCAGTTCGTGAAATATCTTAACCCTTTCACTGATATTATTTTTCTAAAGTTTATTTTTCAAAATTTGACAGTTGTGTTTAGTATTTAAGCATCACAATAATTCCTCGATTTTTTGTGTTTTAATTCAATAATTAAGAAGTAATATCTTGGTGGTAGTGTAAGTGTCAAATAAAACTTTGAAATTTTGCAATGTTTTAACAAAATAAAACCTCATTAGGCCCCAACAGTCAAAGGAAATATTTCAAATTTATTTAAAAATACCTTAACCTTTTCACTCTCCATATATTTTTGAGTTTTTGAGTTTTTTTCAAACTGCCAGTTGAAATGATAAATACCAAATAAATGATAATTATATTCGAGTTCCGGAGGGGAACATTTATTAGAGCCAAAAATGTTTCCCTGTTTCCCCATTATTTTAATCTTGCGGGTTGAAGGGTTAAACTTTTCAATATCTTTAAAGCTTTTTTTCTAAAGTTGCTTGGCTTTGCTGTTGTCAAGTCATAGTTTGTAGATTTAAATGCTTATGTAGCCGATTGTTTTAAAAAAAATTAACTGCAGCCTCTTGATTCAAAGTGGGCGTTTATTGCGTAGGCTTGCCGCATTTCATATCCAGCAAGTTAAAGTTGTTTTTTTTTTCAACTCAAATTGTCTGACTTCAACTTCATTGCGGAGGTTCTGAACTTTGGTGTTTTTTTCATGCTTTTGTTGTTGTGCTAATTATTTATGAGCTGGCTGCGGAAGCTTGCTGAAGAAGAAGGTAGCTCTACGCAGTGACAGCAGCCAGCCAGTGGGCTGTATGGCGACAGTTGTATAGAATTTATTAATTAATGCCATTGAAAGAGGTTGAACAAAGAAATGATGCAACTGCGAAGAAATGTTAATTCATAAATTTTTTGTTTTTTTTTTCTGTTCTTCATTCAATAATGTTGGTGGAATATATAAACATCCGGCTTTATGGGTATGATGAATCATTAATGTATGTCAACTATTTAAAAAAATAATTAAAATGTTCTTAATTTTTTTATACATTCATTTGCATATTTCATATTTTATGTTTCATAATTCATAGTTCACAATTTATAATTTATAATTTATAATTTATAATTTAAAATTTATAATTTATAATTTATAATTTATAATTTATAATTTATAATTTATAATTTATAATCTATAATTTATAATTTATAATTTATAATTTATAATTTATAATTTATAATTTATAATTTATAATTTATAATTTATAATTTATAATTTATAATTTATAATTTATAATTTATAATTTATAATTTATAATTTATAATTTATAATTTATAATTTATAATTTATAATTTATAATTTATAATTTATAATTTATAATTTATAATTTATAATTTATAATTTATAATTTATAATTTATAATTTATAATTTATAATTTATAATTTATAATTTATAATTTATAATTTATAATTTATAATTTATAATTTATAATTTATAATTTATAATTTATAATTTATAATTTATAATTTATAATTTATAATTTATAATTTATAATTTATAATTTATGATTTATAATTTATAATTTATAATTTATAATTTATAATTTATAATTTATAATTTATAATTTATAATTTATAATTTATAATTTATAATTTATAATTTATAATTTATAATTTATAATTTATAATTTATAATTTATAATTTATAATTTATAATTTATAATTTATAATTTATAATTTATAATTTATAATTTATAATTTATAATTTATAATTTATAATTTATAATTTATAATTTATAATTTATAATTTATAATTTATAATTTATAATTTATAATTTTTAATTTATAATTTATAATTTATAATTTATAATTTATAATTTATAATTTATAATTTATAATTTATAATTTATAATTTATAATTTAGGAATTATGTATGAAATGCAATAACTCTCAATACAATCAAGAAACTAGTATTTAAATAATAACCCTAAATCTCTTGTTGATACGTCCTTGATAATAATTGTATCTTAGGAATAATCAGCGTTTAATATGTCAAAATATGCTACGAAAAATAAAAAAAAATATAATAATTTTTGTATTATATTTCCGTAATTGGGCTTTTTTGGACTGATTTGCTTAAAGATATGTTAAATAAAAACTGTTATTTAAATTATAATTTTTATCTTTTGTCATTATAAGACGAGTACATATGTATGATATGTATGTATGATAGTATTCGACATTATTGTTGACGTTATGTTTGTAAACGGCGCAATTAACAAAACAATAACAAAAATAATAACAACAATAAAGCATTTTAATACAGAAGAGTTTACATTGTATTAAAAAAAAACAACAAAAAAAAATACCTGGAATTATCAAAAGATTACTATGGAGAAGCTTTAATAATAGACCAAAACAGAGACAAAGCAGAAGTAAAAAAAAAAATAGATTTTGCAAGCATTGTGAAAATAGCTTTATTGCCATAATTATGTTGTTGCTTAAGTAAACAACAACAACAAAAGTATTAATAAAAGCAATCATAAAATTATTGCAAAAAAAAAAACAAAAATTAAAAAAGAAATCATTGATTAAAAATAATAACAGAAAACCTGTTGTTGGCAACATAAACAAAATTCGACAACATAAATTTGCCGAAATGTTGCTGGTGTTGTGGCAATTGCAATAGCAGCAATAAATAATAATAATTGGCAATCATTTGTGAAAGAGTAAAAGTTTGATTAATTGTGTTCAGTTTTAAAAAATTATATTAAAAATTGTAACAAATTTTAAGCTGAAGTTAATGAATTTTTGAGGTTTATCAGGGGAGTGATTAAATATTAGGGAGTAATAGAAGGGTGTATTTAATTTTTTCATAACAGTATTTTAACATTCTTTCTTCTATTGTAGCTCATGAATAAAACTCTTTTCGATACAACGCACTTTCTTTCTTTGTTTTCTATGCGCTTATTTAAGTTTTATGCATATTTTTATAACTATGAATATCCATAATTCTCGAACAATCTAGGTTTCTCGAACTTAAATTTTATTTGAAAACTTTCGTTTTCATTTGAATTCAGAAGCTATAAAAACGAAAAGTGTGAATTTGGGTCTCATAGTGAGTAGAAGAGAGGTTTTAATATCATTAAAATAGTTGCTATTATCATCTTTTGGAATACAAATAGATATTTTACAGTTTTTGGAAACATTTTTATATAATATACAATAAAATTTTTAGTTTTATTATTTATAAAAGTGAGCTTTATCTATACTTTACATGTGACTTCTATTAATCTTTCTTTAAATAATTTCCTTATCTTTCTTGCTTGAATTTATAATTGAGTAAAACAACATTATCACAAATACAATTTTGTTTTTCGTTTTTTCATTATAATTGCTGCTTTCAGCTTTTATATTTTACAATAATAAACTATTTTTAATTTTTCTTTAATTTTGTTATCTTTGGTTTGAGTTGAACTTTTTCCAATCCATCGCTTTATAATTTTGCAATTTTTATTATTTTGCAAATTGTTTGATTTCAATTAAATTTTTGCTTTTGCTTCATTTGTTGGTTGTATCTATAAATTGTTACAATAATAACAACAACAAAAACTCAGCAATTGAATTTGTTTGTTTTAGTTCATGTATATATTTTCAAAATGAGAATTTTCAAACTTGAGAATTAAAACAATAAAAAAAAAATAACGATTCAATTCCAACAAAAGATTTCATAAATGATGGGTGATGTTATACAAGTTATTATTTTTATTTTTTAAATTTTTTTATACAATGGTTTTATAAAAAGAAAAGAAATATTTTACAAAAACTACTTGTTCAATTTTACTAACATTTTTCTTATGAGAACGCCTTTAACAGAATTTATGGTAAGACCATTTTTTGGCGTTTTACTCGAACTGGTGTTAAAGTTTATTATTTAATAACTATATCACGATTCTATCAAGATAATGTCTTTCAGATGTTACAAGTTATGACGTTTTCAGAAACTTCAGAAAAGCTTGCAATAATCTGTGTAAGACTTCATTAATGAAAATTGGTTAAGTCTTTAAGTGTTTTCTTGAGTAGCTTATTCAGACTATATTGAAATATTTTAATTAACAGAAATATAAAACTAGAAAGAAATGTATTATTTTCAGCTTGGCGAAAGCTGAAATACCTTCACACTCCTAATTTTTTTTAAATCCGAAGTAATGTATAAGAGTTCTATTATTTTGATGACGTCAGTTCGTATAAGAACATAGCATAAGGGATAGGCGTGGCTTTTATTCGATTTTGAACAATTTTAAACGTAGAGTACGCGTTTTTGATTAATTTTCGTGGAATTTTAAGAGATTGGCCTATTTCGATATATTCACTTTGTATGGAAGGTAGGCGTAGTCTTGGTATCAGATTTTATCAAATTTCCAAGTTGGAATTTGCATTTGAAACTAAACTTATGTAAAAAAGATGTATTTGGATTACGTTTTGTGAAATTTAGTCTGTGAAATTTTAATGTGAAATTTAATATAGTCTCTTTGCATGGGAGGTAGGCGTGGTTTTCATTCAATTTTGGTTAATTTAACGGGAAGAGTATGCATTTGAAATGAAGTCTTATCTGTAACGTTTCATGGTTTTAGATTAATTTATTTTTGTGTAATTTTCAGAGATACCATTTGTGTTACGTCACTTTGTATGGGAAGTAGGTGTGGTCATCCGATTTTGACAAATTTCAAATTTTGAGTGCTTATTTGGGATTTAAGCTTAGGCGCGTAATTTCAAGGTTTTAGAATAATTTTTGTGGAATTTTTATTCCAGATTTTACCATTTTGATTATGCTAAATGCTATGTTATGGTTTTTAAGTAATGTTGTGTCATGTGTCATGTTATGTTATGTTATGTTATGTTATGTTATGTTATGTTATGTAATGTTATTTTATTTTATGTTAAGTTACGTTTTGTTATATTATGTAATGTTGTTATCTTATGTTATGTTATATTATGTTATGTCATATTATGTTATGTCATATTATGCTATTTCATGTTATATTCTTATGTTATATTCTTTGTTATATTCTTATGTTATATTCTTCTGTTAAATTCTTATGTTATATTCTTATGTTACTATGTTCTTATGTTATATTGTTATGTTATATATTGTTATGTTATGTTATTCTATCTTATGTTTAGTTGCCATTCATATCATTTCATATCGTGTCATGTCGTGTTATGTCGGGTCAAACAACGACATGTTATGTAATGTCGTGCCATATCATACCATGTCTTTTCATATCTTGCCATCTTATTTTATATAATATAAGGTATTGTGATGTTCTATTTTGTTATGTTATGTCATGCTATCTTATACTAGCTATATTATGCGTTTTTAGGTTAAATAATGCTGTTATTTTTCTTATTTATGTTATGTTATGTTATGCCATGTCATTTCATGTCAGTAATGTCATTTCATGTCATATTATTTTACGTTATGTAATATTGTGCTATGTAGTGTCATGTTATATATTGATATGTTATGTCATGTTGTGTTATGTTCTGTTATGATATTTTATGTGATGTTATGTTTATTCTTAATTATGTTGTGTTATATAATAATATGGAATAATATGTTTTGTTGTAATGTTATGCTATGCTATGTTACTTTGTGTTATTTTGTGTTTTTTATGCTATGTTATGTAATGTTCTGTTATAGGCCATATAACGTCATGTTATATTGTCAAAATAGGCCATATAACGTCATGTTATATTGTCATGATAGACCATATAATATCATTTTGTCATGTCATGCCATATCAAATCAAGTCAAATAAATTTAGTTATGCCATGTTATGTCATGTCTTTTTATATAAAGTCGTGTCGTGGCTTTATCATGTCTTGTGAAGTCAATTTGTGTCTATCATGTCATGTTAAAAATGTTCTGTTATGCTATACTATGTTGTATTATATTAAGTTGTTATGCCATGTTATGTTATATTCTATTGTTATATATTTTACAATGTTATGTTATGCTATTTTATTTTATGTTATGCTACATTATGATAGGCTTTATTATGTTATATGTTATGTTTTGTTGTTATGTTATTTTATGTTAAATTAAGTTTTTCAAGTTATTTGGTGTTATTTAATGTTATTTTATGCAATGCTCTGTTATGTTCTCAAATGTTATCAAGTCAGGCCATGTGATGTTATGTTATGTTATATTACCATACGTTATATTATGTTATGTTATCATAACGTCATGTTATTTTATGTTGTTATGTATGATATATATAACGCTATGTTACGTTATGTTACGTTACATTAAGTTCTGTTACGTTATGTTAAGTTATGTTATATTCTGTAATGTTAACTTTTTTATGAAATAAAAACTATGTCTCTTAAAACAAGAATGTTTTTTGTTAATTTTTGAGGACACCCACTTTTCCGACTCCATGATCAGATTGAGAATCATAAATTTGAGGAATAATTATGGAAGGCCAAACATTTTGTAGCACTTTTTCACTTTTGGAGTGAAAGAAATGCGATCTTAACAAGTAGATCTTTTGGTGTCGCTGTAGACCACTTTCTAGTCAAGGATTCGATGAAAAATTTACTAAAATAATCGAAAATTTCTCCGGTCATGTCAACTACAAACTCTGTTCATGCCTTGTTTAAGATTCATATCCATGAAATTAACTTTTAAACATGTTAATTTTAAATACATACATGTTCATCTCATAAACTTTTATAACTACCAATAAAAACTATGATGTACCTACTTTAATGAAATGCGAAAAAAAGTTTTTCATTTCCAAATACAATAAGGAAGCATTAATTTTAATGTATGAACATCTCCGACGACACAAAAGTGGAACGTCGAAACAAAAGTAATGTTAATACATGTACATTTCCGACACATAAGTGTCGAAAGTGTCGAAAAGTTGTAGTTCGACACAAACATTAATGGGAGAAATGTTTTGACAGCACTTGGACGATTAAAATTTAACTGCTGTCAAGATGCTGTTGTTTTAAACGACTTTTAACAATGGAGCGAGGAAGTTTTGCGGATATAAGCAAAGAAATGCAATAATAATAAAAAAATTTCACATTTGAATGAAATGTAATTGGCATAGGTTTTAATTTTAAAATAAAAAGCTTTTAAGTGTATTATACAAGTTACGGTAAAATTCAGTTATGAAAATATTTATTAAGTAAGCAAATTTACTTATTAGAGAGAGAGAAAGATAGAGAGAGAGATTAATTACTTCAAGTTTGTAGCTCGAATTGTTTTCGAGTTATTTTAACCCTAAACGTTTTGACAACCTTCTATACAATCAACCCGCATTTTTAACAGAAATACCCTCAAACATTCAGGGAGGAAAAACCAAGTAATTTAAGCTGCTTTTGCGGTTTCCACACTTTTTTTTTGAGGAGGTTTTATTTTCATATACTACACATGTGACTTGTGGGGAAAATTGCTTAAGACGCAGTAGCCAGACATATGGATTGGGTGGACTTAACACCACCTTAAAGAGGGTAATAAATGTGTAAAATTGATTAGCTCGTTTGTTAAACAAGCTCTGACTAAAGTGTCAATATTGATATGTTAGACCGTTGATTACCCTTATCGAAGATTGAAATCTAGATAGCCCGAGTTGAGGGTAAAACTAAACGAAGGGGTTAAGAACTCAAAGCACTTAAAATGCAGGGTTTTTAACAAGATTGTTTATCTAAGAGAATTATTTAGTAGAGTTTTTTGGAAAGATTTTCTACTTTTTCCGTTAATAAACTCAAAATTAGGCTCAATCATAACCTTTTTGTCTTATTTATAAATGCTTGATAGGTTGTGGAAATAAAAAGGCAACCTTTTTGTGAATTCCCACCCTCTCTCTCTACATCTTCTCATAGAACAGCAACAATTTAAATCCTTTCTACGTGCCAAACATACTAATATTACCCTCATTCTAGATACTTTGCAACAAGTGCGTAAATTAAACAAATAACATCATGCCTGTCCTAGGCGTGTCGGGGGAAGGCATAAAGTAAGTATCACTCTGGGGACAACATCAACATCAATAAATAAATGAAGCACATTTTATGCAAATAAATGTATTACGAAACAGAAAAAAAAGGCACAAGACACAAGAGGAAGTAAAAGATCTATTGGCACAGATAAGTTAAAAAAGAAATAAAAGAAAAAACGCAAGATGTAGAATGTCAAAGAACAAAACCCTAAAGAAATGCATCTAAAGTGAAATGAAATTGATAAGTATTCAAAAATAGGAATGAATAAGAAAATTCCCAAATGTAAGAACATGATTTATAATCTTCTTACATTGGCATCAAATTAAAGCAGGGTGGCTCTTAACGCCTCCAAGCAAATCAAGAGGAAAGCTTTGCAAATAAAATGGCAAAGAGGGCAACACTTGAGACTAGAACTTAATAACGAGCGCCGTTATTGTGGGCGTAGTAAGAGCGAGAAAGAGCAAGAGAGAGAGATAAAGAGCAAGAGAGAGAAGAGAGAGGGTAAAAATTAATAATCTATTGTGTCAGCAGTCAATGTAGAAGAAAAAGGAGTACTTAATCAACTTTCAGCGACAGTCAATAAGATACAGACAGTTATTTAAACAGTCTGTTTGGGGCAGTCTGTTGGGGATTTTGCTATTCATGTCACAGCGCAAAAATGTGCCACTTTGAAGGCGTTAATGCTTTATTCAATTAATAGTAAAGAGCGCAATAATGATGGCAATTTTTTTCTCAAATGTGCTTTGTAAAATGTGCTTCTTCTCAAATGTGCTTTGTTAGATTTCCAATTGAATGACTCTAAGGTTCACACGATTTTTAATTCAGTATGAAAACTGAACAGCAATTTATAACTTCTGAGCTCGGAATTTACAACTGTAAGAGGTTGACAAAGATTTTGAAAACTCAAGACATTTTCATAGTAGAAATTTTTGCCTATTTTTGAATAACCAAAAGTTAAAATTTTAAAATAATTGCCATTTTGGAGAAGTTTTTGGACCATTTCTTTAAAGAAGTCCGACATTATTTAATTAAACTCCGCCTGGAAAACACTCAGCCTTTCCCAAGTCAGGATACAGGTAGATGGTTGCTCCCCCAAAGGTTGGGTTTCTCCCCATATACTGTGTAAAAAGAAAACAAAAATGGACCCAACTTGAGCCAAGGTCTTGGGAGTAGGGGGTAACTATTGACATACAATGCTCGTAATTGCCAAAAATGTCAAAAACTCCATTTGGCTACGGGCCTGGGGATGGTAATCACTTAATTGTAACCATGTTAGTACTATTAAAACTACACTGAAAAAAAAATGTTTTAAAATTGACGACAATTGTTATTAATTTGACGATATTTGTGTTTAAAAAATAGCTTGCAACAAATTTCGTCAAAGTAAGAGCAAATGTTTTTAAAAATTTTGAAAAACATATGAAAAAAAAGTCAAATTAACAACACATTTTGTGAACACATTGTGTTTAATTTTAAGCTAACTTTTTTTTTCAGTGTATGAAAAAGAAGATAGTCACACCTGAAATCAAGGAAATAACACGAAATAAATTCATTTGATGGCTGTTAATACCTTGAACCTTCGATAACTCGACAAAAACTTACGTAAAATCTCAAGAAATAACATTGACTTATAGACAAGCATAGCATAAAAATAGCAAAACCTTCAATAATACTAAACTTTAAAACCAAAATTTTTGCAAAAATTTTCGTAAAATGGGTGGCACTAGCTACATCACAGATCAAGACAGATCTATTATTAAAAAACTACGAGAGGAAGGATAGAACCAACTCCAAATTGTCAAATTAATATCAAAATTACAGCGTTTTGTTTTTAAGGCCTTTCTGCCTACGGAAAACGACCAAAATGGATGATGAATGTATCAAAAGTGTTTTGGGCAAATACCTTTATTATGTGTGCTGGAACTATCAAAGAAGAATTAGCAGAAATAATTACGAATCGGGTTGTGCAACGACGCTTAGTGGAGAAGAAGTTCTTTGGAAGAAACTCGCTCAAAGTTCTAATGCCAAGGATATAGACGCATTAATTATCCAAAACTGCACGCAAATTGGTATGGGGTGTATCGATGTACTGACGCCCAAAAAACAATAATAAAAACCACATTACACCACCAGAACATATAAACATGATGGAGGGAGCATAATAGCTTAGGTGCTTCTTATAGTATTGTACTTGAGGATTATGTTGGTTACAAAGTAAAATGGAAGAAAATTTTATAAACAGATTTTAGAGAAGGGGGGGGGGTTTACTGTCCAATGTCAACGGGAAATGCCAATAAAATAGCAATTAAAATAGGATTATGACCCGAAACCCATAGTGTGTCTAAATAAAAGGGTCATTTACGGACAATTCTGTTGATGCCATGTAATACTTGGTCTTGAATCCAATAGAATATTTATGAAAAATTGTTAAGGGAGAAGTGGAACCAGAGAAACACAAAAAAAGAGATATTTGTGGTATATCTCAACAGGTACTTTGTGTATACCTTAAACTTAATGAAGGAGTTTATACTTCATAATTAATTAATTATATTCTTACTAAGTAGATTAATCGTAACGAGAGAATATGGAAGGGGAAGAAGTAGTATAGGAACAAAGAAGTATATTCAGAAGATTAGATTTGCGAAGATGAAAATAAATTTCGGTGATCATGTTATTGGATGAAGCATCCCAAATATAGGTTCACTGCATCCACAGTCAGCGCAATAAAAGTTGAGGTAAAAAATTGGGACAGACCTCAGATTGTGTAGGTTGGTATAAAGGATTATCAGTTGGAGCATAGAAGGACGGTTAGTGGTTCCTTCTAGAAGTTGACGAATAAAGACAACATCGGCGGCTTTCCTGAGTTTTTCAAGAGTTCGCATGTTAACCAACATCAACTGATTGGCACTGTCAGTACTGTGAAGGCCGAGTAAAGCGAAACGAATGAAACTCCGTTGTTCGGCTTCGATACACATTGAATGGTAGTAATAGAAAGTGGATAAGACATGGCTAGCATATTCAAGAATGGGTCTTACAAAAGTGAGGTAAGGAAATTTTGTAGCGTTAGAGTTGGAGAATTCTCTGGACCTATAACTCACATAACCAAATGCAGACTTCGCTCTACTTACCATATTATCCGAATGGGACTGAAAAGTTAGTTCTTTGTCGCCAATAACACTCAAGCCCCGCAAAAAAATACTGAGGGAACAAGTTTACTAAATATGAAGTACATAAAAAGTGCTTGAAGAAGAAAGTAGACTATTGTGAGAGTATGTATGAGAGTAAGCTTGATATTTGTTGAAATTTGTTTGCACCCAATGGAAAAACTATTTATATCACCTTAAAGACGATAAGAGTCAGCAATGATACAGACACGTATCGATATCATCAGCATAGTCTTAAATATTTGAGTCATTGATGATACCATCTACATCGGTTATTGTCGAGACGAAAATAAAGGACCACGGTGAATACTATGAGGGACACCTGAAGTGGTTGTAAAAATATCGGATTTGGAAAGTCAGAGGCTGACATTTTATTGGCGAACTTAAGATTTAATCCAAGCAATAAATAGCAGCTGAAAGTCAAGAACTTTAAGCTCAAGAAAGACGTTGGCGTGTGAAATTTTGCCACAAGCTTTGTTAAAGTCAGTAGAGACTGCATCAACTTCATGTCCGTTTTCCAAAGAACATAGAGTATTGAGATAAATTCTTTTGGGTTGGTGGTAGTCGATTAATAACGGAATAACACAATAAATTAACTGTAACATATAAAAAACATAAAATAATAAAGGATCTATTAGGTTTTTAGGTAAAAGGATTTTTACTATTTCTTTTTTGTTTTTTTAACTTTCTAGGTATTGTGGAAAATGCTTTTTCCGAATTTGGAATAAGTTTGAAAAAAATACAATATGGCTTTGTATCTTTGTTAAGTAGCTCAAGGTGCTAAAATGTTCTAGGAATTCATAAATTTTTTAATAAAATAAGACGGTTTTCGGTAAAAGTTTATGGAACAGAAACTATTTAACTATTTAGAATTTTTTAGATAATAGATTTGAAGAAAAAGGTCCTTGTAGGAAAAAAATTTCATGTTTCAAACATAGGAAAAACATTTTCTTTTAATAATTTAGGAGTAAATGGGTTAAACTCTGATTTGGATTATGAAAATTCAAGAGCTTAATCTCCAATAGACAAATTTTGCACCACATAAAATTTTCCGTTTCTTTTCTTACTTTTGATATCACTTTGATACTCTTGAAAATTTAGTCTATTTGTATTAAAAATAAAATTGCTTTTTTTCTTATTCACTTGATGATTTCGTTGACATTTCGAGAACATTTTGCACCGGTAAACAAATAAAGCTGTTATCTTAATGTTAAGTGCAAATTTTTAATGTAAATAGCTTTTAACATTTAGCTAAATGACAACGAATAACTGCTAATTATATGTTAAGAGAGTACAAAACAATTTTCAGAGAATGACAAAAGCTTGTCATGGGAGATCTTTTGCACGAAAAGTTTTAAGTGATTTGAAGGGCTTGATCCAAATAGGAAATACACTTTTAGATCATTTGAAAAATATATGAGTTGGGAAATGATTTTATGTGAAGATTTATAATGAAATTTGTGATCAAAGCATATATTTAAATAATTAAAAATAAAGCTTACAGCTTTTTTTTCAAAAAAAAAAATTAAAAATAAAACTACTTAATGTTTAAAATTTGGCTGAGGCTAATGAGGCTGTCTTGTAATATTCTGAAAAAATATGTTATAGATTGATATTAACAAAAAAACAAAATTATAAATTGTAGCATTCACAAAAGCTTAAAAAAGCTTTACGTGTAAAAAATTATTTAAACTTATAAAAGTATACAAGCTTAAAACTATAGAGGTTGTTGTCGACAACACGCTACCTCACCTGATTTCCTCTTCTCACGATCGGGTACAACTAAGCTTTTGGCGCGCTTTACGCGCAAAGAACGGCGACGTATGGAGCGTAGAAAAGCTTCGGGCATGCGTGAAAAACGTTGCGGCGTTTCCGGCGCCTTAGTGCGTTCGGCCAAAAAGAAGTTCTTAACAGCCAACATTGCGAGGTTCTTACAGCTGCTCTAAGCTTGAATTAAAATATGAAGATATCCAGAAAAGTCTGATCTTTTGTGTTTGCGATTCGCTTTTAAATAATCCCTTTTGCGTTTTTGACACTACTTTTTTTAAATTCACTTTAATTATTTTTTTTTATAGTATGCTAACAACAAGTAATAGTAATACTTGACATTTCGTCAAAGCTTTAAGCTTTTTGTTTTTTGTTTCAATGACAAAGCGTTTGGAATGACACGTTTTTGGTAAATTAAGAGTTGTGAAGGAATTTTTGTTTTGTTTTTTTTTGGTATGCAAAATTTTTCGATTGCAGTGTGGAATATTTAATGACAGCTATTTAGCGTGTCAGCTTTTGACATGTTGTTTTTGTTTTAACTTAGCAACAATTTTTTTTTGTATATATTAAATTATTTCGCCTGCGGTTTGTGACTAATTTTGTATGAAGTCATATGAGTAAAAGTTGTGGTTTTTTAGAGACAAATCAATTTATTTGAACTTTTTTTTTATTAGATTAATAAATTTTAATTTAATAAAAAATATTAATTTTTTAAGCCACAAAAAATTACACAAGCGACAGAAAATGTGAGTGTGACACGCTGTTAAAAACTCCCGCGTTAATTGAAAATTTCGCAAAAAAATTTTTACGCTTATTTCCCACAATCGTCTCCGCAGTGAATGCGCAATTTTTCGAGGATGTTGTAGAAGCAAGACCCGACGCTTTACAACAACAATCGAAACGACGACAACATAAAATTACGTATAAACACGTTCGCAAGCAAAATACGACTGAGGGAAATTTTTACTTGAAACCGGCTAAAGTGATGCAGCAGCAAGCGAACACAACAAGAGAGAAGGGGGCAAAAAAGTAAACAGAGCGCATTTTTCTATGAACAAAATGCTACAGCAAATGAGCGAACAAAAGTTAACAGCCAATGTTAACAAAAATGTGCACAAAATGCTACAGCAAATGAGAGTGAGAAACTTAGTAAACAATGTTAACAACAGGTTAACATCGCTGTTATTAAATTTAGTTTAAGAAGGGAAATTTTAAGTTATCACTTAGTGCGCTGTGCAATTGCAAATAATAACACAGATTTTGTTAATAACAGCGCGCTAACAGCACAGATAGATGTTAAATATTATGTTAATGCTTAATTAAGGGATATTTTAGCAGTAATGCTCTACATGCTACATGCGAAAGGTAATTTTTTTAAAGCAGCAATGTTAATAAGCCTGAATAGGGGATAATTTATTTGGTTTAAATTTACTTATTTTGATTGCTGAGAGAATTTAAATAACAGAGAGTTAACAGCATCATACAAGTATAGAGCGTATCAATAAGAGGTGTAGGATTTGTTTTTTGAATAAAACAAACAATTTCTTATATATTTTTGGAATATTATTGGATTATAAAAAAAATAGATGATTATTTTGTATGAAATACAAAATCTTTCAAATTACTTAGCTGTTAGCTGTGTAAATAACACGCCCTTACAACCGTACACTTCTTGTTGATACAATCTATAAAAGTACAAACTTAAACAATGTTAAAGGTTCTTTTATAAAAGTTATGTTCATAAAGTATTTTATAATAAGAATAATTGTAATAAGTTAAACATTTTAGCGAAGAAAAAGTTAGCTGATTGAGAAAACTTTTTATATTCGCTTAAAGAGATTGAGCACATCTTTTTGTGAAACTTAAACTGAGGTCCAAGTTACTTAAGTTCTTAAATTCACTGTTATACAGTCACTTAAGTTCATTGCAGCTCTCATATCTTTTCTGTACCATTTTATAAGTACCAATTCATTGCGACTTAATTCCGAAAATTCCACAACAGTCATTTTGCAGTATTTTCCCATTTAACAGCGCATTTTTGCTTTGGCACTGTTAACGCATTTTTTATCAGCTTTCTGCCGTTTTGTTATTTTCTTTTTATGGGAGTTTTTATGAATTTTTATTGTTTGTAATTTGTCATGAGAGTCATGAGAAGTTTTTTTTCGGAATTTCTTATCAGCTGCATAAATGCGGCTTTTAGTCTGTGCCAAACAAAAGCACAAAAAATAAAATTAGACAATTTATTATTTCATTGGGGTCAAAGTTCTGAGCGCAAGGTTTTTTGTTGTGGTAATTAAGGTGATTGCACATTTCGGTCATTGATTTTTCTTTTGTTAAGCTCTAAATACAAAGTGACGTTAAAAAAAAAAATAATGCGAAATTTTATTTTGTAAAATAAAATTGATTAACATTTGAACAATTCAAATTTCACAATTAAATGCAATAACTAAGAATTCAATTTTAGTATTAATTAAAATATTAATTTAAAACATTTGGTCATTTGATTTCTGGATCTATGCAAAATATGTAGTTTTTGTCAGTTAATAGTTTTAAAAGGTACATTACAAGGATAGTAAAGGCGTATTTTTTATTGTAGCTTTTTAAAGAAATTGTGCTCATAATATAATCCCCAGGTGTCTACTTCATTAACTAATTAAAAGCTAAGATACACACAACAAATTGTTCATTTTATTCAAAAAACAAATTTTACACTTCTTGTTGATATACTCTATACAACGAGTTAATTTATCAAAGTTATTCAAGCCCACTAATGCTTTTGAGCGGCAAACTCAACCATGGGACCAATTAATTCGTTGTTTTATTATTTTTTTTTTCTAGCATCCGAAACTCATTTCAATAGCGGACCTCAGGCCTATTAAGTGTATTTTAGGCAGAGCTGTAAAAGAATGCATTCATTTATGATTTAAAATCATTTAATTCCCAATCAATGATTTGGTCAAATGATTTGAAAAATTTAATGCAATCATTTTTTCAAATCATTTATTGTGTTTTGAAATTTCAAGTCCCAATCAATGATTTGAAAAAATGAATGCATTCGTTTTTTTTAAGTCATTGATTGGAAATTATTGACTTCATTCAATTTTTTAAGTAATTGATTGATAGATTTTGCTTTTTTTTGACTTTATTAAATAAGTGACAAAATCCAAATTAACATATTTGATTCATTCGTAATAAATATAACTGCTATTTTGGCATATATTTTGTGTGTAATGAATATTAAAGGACCAATAGAAATTGCTACAGAATTTTTTTTTTCAAAGAACAAATATTGTTCTTTAAACTCTCAACAACGCAATGAGGTGCTGAACGAAGCCCAGTTGAACCTGTCTGCCACAACGACTACACTTCAGACTTCAGACACTATAAAAGAATGCAATCATTTGTGATTTTGAATCATGTGACTTACATTCAAAATGAATGCATTCATTCTTTCAAATCATAGAATGTGATTTGAAATTTCAAGTCTCAATCAACGATTTGAAAAAATTATTGCATTCATGGAGTCCCAATCAAAGATTTGAAAAAATTAATGTAATAATTTGCAATAATAAATGCAATACATTTTTCAAATCATTGATTGGGACTTGAAATTTCAAATCACATTCAATGATTTGAAAAAATGAATGCATTCATTTTTAATGTAAGTCACATGATTTAAAATCACAAATGGTTGCATTCTTTTACAGCTCTGATTTTTGGAACTTTGTTTTGGGTTTAAGAAATATGACCCCCTTAATAGATTTGGCGGTGACTACTCTAGAGCTACGTCCTATCATTACAATTAAAGATAAGCATTGCTTTTGAAGTTTATGTGCTATGGCGACCTCGGTAGTTAAGTAGGTAGAGTGCTTGACTGTCACCCCAGAGGTCCCGGGATCGAATCCGGCCATGCGAAGGTCCTAAAATTTCTTTCCGCATTTCTAATCAACTGAAATTGAAAACTCATCAATATTGACGACTTCAAGTTGTTGGTAGAGAAGTTTGTGGAAAAGATTGTTTTATAACTTTTGTCTGAGTTAATTGAACCAAATTCACCTGTTTTTACGACTTTCCACCATTGGGCCCTGCTGGTATGATTATTATTTTAAAAAGAGATTTCCACTAAGCGTCTGAACTTAAAAATTGAATATAAAGAGTTGTGTATTAGATACTATGACAGGAAGTTTTTATTTAACCCTCATCGGGTCAAGATGGTCCTGTCAGCCCCTCATTCAAGTTTAAAGAATGAGTACTTCCTCATGACTTTTGATATCATAGTGGTATAAACATGTATTTTACAGTCGAAAAGTCTATTTAAATAATATTTTACCTAAATGAAGACTGTACAATAATAAACAATACGTGTAAATAAATAACTTGCAATATAAGCCCACTTTGTCCGAATATGTAAGCAAAATATTTTGAGCAGATGAGGGTTAAGCAATCAATTCGGGAAGCACTACGATCTACTTCAAATTCAAATAGTATATATTGATGACTATTCAATTTCAGCCAGTGGCAGATCCAAGATTTGCCAGAGGGAGGAAGGAACTAACCAAATAGTTTTGTAACCCAAGGGGGGCTGAAATGGCTTTTCGGCCTTTTTTCACTTCATTCCCATACAAAAAATTCTGCAAGGGGTGCTAAAGTCCATTTGTGCATCCGCCAATGAGTTCAGTTGCAATGATTTCACGAGAACAAGGATGAAGAAGGGTAAAAGTGTAGGACCTTGGCTTGACCAGGATTTGAGCCCGGGATCCCTGGGTGGGTCAACCAAGGGCTCTATGTATTAAAGAACATACAATGCTATTATGTTTTGAAAATTATATCATTCCAATGACCACCACAACCTCGTTTACAGGACTTTATCCGAGCGGTCAAAGTTTTTACGACTCTGATGCATAAGTCGGGCTGATTTACTAATGGTTTGAATGGTATTTGAATGGTATCTAGTTAGTCAATTATTCTTGTTTTGTTGGCATAAGCTAGCAAGCTATAGTAGATCCAGAGCAAAAAGTCTAAAGGCTTTAAATCGCACCATCTTGGTGGCTATTGTATATAAACTCTTCTGAAAATAACACGTTCTGGGAATTTTTTTTTAACAACTCCCACGGAACGCCCGATGTGTTAAATGTTACACTGTCTTGTTGGAAATTTTATTTCATTCAGGTCCATGTCAACCAACTGAGGCCACAAAAGTCAGTTATCATGGCCCGATACCATACGCAAGTATGCCGCCACTTGAAAAAAATTCAGTTGGTAAAATAAAGAAGTTTCTTCGGATCAAACGGAGACACTACATACTACTGTGGATTGATCGCATCTCCCCAAATGCGGCAGTTTAGCTTATTCACCAATCTGTTCAACAAAAAAAGTGGTTAATCACTGATAAAACTACTAAATTTTTGTTAGAAAATTATCTTCGTTTTACCCAAATGTCTACGAAAGCAAGAACATTTTGTTTAAAAATCTTTTCAGTTTTTTTTTTTTCTTACAAAAAAAAAAGAGTCCCTTATGTTATGTTCGCTCACAACAGCAACATGTTTGCTTGCTGGGAAATTTGCGCTCATGAATATCCTGGCTCTGTAAATTCTCTGATACACTCTCACGTAAAGTATCCTCAAGATACTCATACTTAAGTAATATAAAAAGACTAACGAAGCCCTGCATGAATTTGTACAACTACAAAAACAACAGAAAAAAATTCCTTCTAACGGAACTCAGAGACAATGCCAAGTCAGACACTTTAGAGACAACAGCATCAATAACAAAAGCAGCAACAACTACAAAAGTGGTACAATTACTCCTGCTGCTTCAATGAGTTTGTGTCTTGTTGTTGGAACTTCAGCTTGCTGCACCCACTGTTGCTGATGCAACAGCAGCTAGGTGTATCCTGCATCCTATGTTGACGGGCTTTAAGTGTGTCAGAGATTTTTATACTATTTTGCAATGGAAGAGCTGTGCATGCGGAAGTTGAAGTTAAAGAGCTTAAGTTAAGAACTACAATTTTTTGAGAAAATCCTCTTTGCAATATCTGAAATTTATCTTTGAAAGACACAATTACTTCATTTAAAAAAACATAAGTATGTTATTATTTTAAGTTAATAAAATTAATAATTTAAACACAGTATTTTTATTACAAAAAAACAAACAAAAAATATTAAGCTTATACTTAAATTATAAATATTTTATCTAAAAATAAAAATAAAATAAGAAATAAATAAAATAAATAAAGTAAATAAAATAAATAAAATAAATAAAATAAATAAAATAAATAAAATAAATAAAATAAATTAAATAAATTAAATAAATAAAATAAATAAAATAAATAAAATAAATAAAATAAATAAAATAAATAGAATAAATAAAATAAATAAAATAAATAAAATAAATAGAATAAATAAAATAAATAAAATAAATAGAATAAATAAAATAAATAAAATAAATAAAATAAATAAAATAAATAAAATAAATAAAATAAATAAAATAAATAAAATAAATAAAATAAATAAAATAAATAAAATAAATAAAATAAATAAAATAAATAAAATAAATAAAATAAATAAAATAAATAAAATAAATAAAATAAATAAAATAAATAAAATAAATAAAATAAATAAAATAAATAAAATAAATAAAATAAATAAAATAAATAAAATAAATAAAATAAATAAAATAAATAAAATAAATAAAATAAATAAAATAAATAAAATAAATAAAATAAATAAAATAAATAAAATAAATAAAATAAATAAAATAAATAAAATAAATAAAATAAATAAAATAAATAAAATAAATAAAATAAATAAAATAAATAAAATAAATAAAATAAATAAAATAAATAAAATAAATAAAATAAATAAAATAAATAAAATAAATAAAATAAATAAAATAAATAAAATAAATAAAATAAATAAAATAAATAAAATAAATAAAATAAATAAAATAAATAAAATAAATAAAATAAATAAAATAAATAAAATAAATAAAATAAATAAAATAAATAAAATAAATAAAATAAATAAAA
This sequence comes from Pherbina coryleti, assembly GCA_943735915.1. Taxonomy (NCBI): domain Eukaryota; kingdom Metazoa; phylum Arthropoda; class Insecta; order Diptera; family Sciomyzidae; genus Pherbina; species Pherbina coryleti. The sequence goes on from OX030948.1 coordinate 176,155,096, forward strand.
TAAATAAAATAAATAAAATAAATAAAATAAATAAAATAAATAAAATAAATAAAATAAATAAAATAAATAAAATAAATAAAATAAATAAAATAAATAAAATAAATAAAATAAATAAAATAAATAAAATAAATAAAATAAATAAAATAAATAAAATAAATAAAATAAATAGAATAAATAAAATAAATAAAATAAATAAAATAAATAAAATAAGTAAAATAAATAAAATAAATAAAATAAATAAAATAAATAAAATAAATAAAATAAATAAAATAAATAAAATAAATAAAATAAATAAAATAAATAAAATAAATAAAATAAATAAAATAAATAAAATAAATAAAATAAATAAAATAAATAAAATAAATAAAATAAATAACATAAATAAAATAAATAAAATATATAAAATAAATAAAATAAATAAAATAAATAAAATAAATAAAATAAATAAAATAAATAAAATAAATAAAATAAATTAAATAAATAAAATAAATAAAATAAATAAAATAAATAAAATAAATAAAATAAATAAAATAAATAAAATAAATAAAATAAATAAAATAAATAAAATAAATAAAATAAATAAAATAAATAAAATAAATAAAATAAATAAAATAAATAAAATAAATAAAATAAATAAAATAAATAAAATAAATAAAATAAATAAAATAAATAAAATAAATAAAATAAATAAAATAAATAAAATAAATAAAATAAATAAAATAAATAAAATAAATAAAATAAATAAAATAAATAAAATAAATAAAATAAATAAAATAAATAAAATAAATAAAATAAATAAAATAAATAATATAAATAAAATAAATAAAATAAATAAAATAAATAAAATAAATAAAATAAATAAAATAAATAAAATAAATAAAATAAATAAAATAAATAAAATAAATAAAATAAATAAAATAAATAAAATAAATAAAATAAATAAAATAAATAAAATAAATAAAATAAATAAAATAAATAAAATAAATAAAATAAATAAAATAAATAAAATAAATAAAATAAATAAAATAAATAAAATAAATAAAATAAATAAAATAAATAAAATAAATAAAATAAATAAAATAAGTAAAATAAATAAAATAAATAAAATAAATAAAATAAATAAAATAAATAAAATAAATAAAATAAATAAAATAAATAAAATAAATAAAATAAATAAAATAAATAAAATAAATAAAATAAATAAAATAAATAAAATAAATAAAATAAATAAAATAAATAAAATAAATAAAATAAATAAAATAAATAAAATAAATAAAATAAATAAAATAAATAAAATAAATAAAATAAATAAAATAAATAAAATAAATAAAATAAATAAAATAAATAAAATAAATAAAATAAATAAAATAAATAAAATAAACAACTAAAGTTAAAAAATATTAACAGAATAAATGAAAATAATTTACGTGTAAACAGGAAAGCTTTAATTTTCTCTTTATTTAATACAAAAGAAAAAATTTCATCAACAGGGATGCACACTTCAGGGAATTCGGGATAGTTTTTGTTATCAAAGGAATATATTTTCAATAATTGTTGCAATAGAGCGATAAGAATTATGCAACAAAAATTTTTCTTGCAACCATATTTGACCCAAATAGTGACTCATCAGCGCATTCATGCAAAAAAAATCGATACACATTTCATCAATGCTGCAAAAGATGTGCGCAGCAAAACCTAAACTTTTCACTACAACATTGAGGCAACCGCCATCCTGGCTCATCAATATTTTTTTTTCGCCCTCTTTTCGCAGATAAATTCTTTCTGATTTAGCTGCAATTATATCGGGAAATTTCTACGGCACTCCCTCCCTTCTTCTGTAAAATAAATTTTGCCTCCGCCTTAAATGTGTGCCAAACTATTATGCATGAGATGTTGTTATTATTCTGTGCGCCTATAAATATGCAGCAACAAAAAAGCTGCTGCATTCATTCTATCTATGCAAACGTCGAAAGTTTGCTAAAGAGCTTTTCTTTTTTTGTTTTTGCCAACCGATTTTCACCTGCCTCATGGTTATTTTATGAATACAGCTGGGTTGGAAAGAGGGCGTGTAACGTTGGTGGAAAACTGTTCTCTTAGGTTGTGGCAAGTTTACCGCTAGTGTAGCTAATTTTTATTCCGTATGCTTCTGGAACATTTTTTGTTGAAATTGCATTTATGCGCTTTTTGCTCTGCGCTAATTTATGCATTACAGTATGAAAGCCTTCGGAAAATGTAACAAAAAAAAAATGTTTCTTTTTCTTGGCAAGCTCTAAATTGAGTTAATATTGCATGACGTTCTTTACGTTACAGATAAGTAAGGCGAAGACTTGACAAGCTTTAACTATTTTTTTTTCTATAATTTCATCGCTTACCGCACAAGTTGTGTGCCTAAAATTAAGAACTTCCGCCATGTTAAACACTTTTTTTGATTTAATTTGCGAGACATTTTTTTCGCATTTATCATAATCCAATCTTAGCGAATTTCTTTTTTACACTCAGCTGAAAATCCAAGAATTTTATTTTGTTTTTTTATGTTAAAAATTAAGCAATGCACGAATTATAGCAACAACTTGATAAAAAAAATAAAAACATCTAAAACAGCAGCGTTGGTCGGCAGACAAGTTGTCAACATTAAACATGTGCTCAAGAAATATGAATGACACGCTTCTCAATCACACACACACACACACACATAAACAAAAAAATACTTGCGTTGTGCGTGGTGTGTTTTTATAGCGGCCAGTTTAGATCAGCGATGCCCACAAAAAATTATTTGAAGAGTGCAATAAGAATTTTAAAGCAATTCAAAAACAAAAAAAGCGTTGGGTAAAAATAAGGAATTACGGGCATTCCATAAATCTAGTAGAGGCTAAAAATAGACAAAATTAACCACCCCCTTCCACCCCTGAGATGCATCGTGAAATTGGGAAGATCCCCCTGAGCGCCAAGTGACGAATAATCTTTAAGTCCTGGATTATTTTTAGTCACGCGTTTTAACTCCAACCCCCTTCCAGAGTCAAGATATTTATGGAACCATATGGAAAAAAGAACCATAGACAAGGTTCAAACTTTTTGTATCAATCTCCTGATTGAATTGCCTTTCGAAAACGGACCTTTTATTTTTCAGAAATGACTTAAAAATGAACTTTTTCGAATCGTAAATTTTATTATTGCAAAATAAAGGGTGGTTAAATTTTAAGGGCCGATGTTGAATATGAACCACACCTAAAAGTCAAGTTTTCTCAATTTCAGACAAACTCAATTTGAACCATGGAAAGATACACAATCGAGCAACGAGTTAAAGTTATTCTGGCTTATTATGAAAACTAGTATCGCCTTTGGCCGAAATCCGGCCATCTGTTTCTGTAAGGTAACGAAACTCAAGTTGTTTTTCACATAATGAATTGTTTTAAATTTGCATGGAAATTCTTAATGCTTACCTTGACGCTATGAGGAAAATAGTGGTAAAAGGCAAAAAAAGGGAGCATATATGCGTCAATAACAAAAATTTATTCAACATATAATATTTATTTAAAGTAAATAAATAAATTTATAGAAAAGTAAATAAAGTAGAAGTAAATAAACGGTAGAAAAGTATAACAAATAAATCAAGATAAATGATAATTCTCAAGATAATAGAAGCAAGCAGAAGTTTTTTGTTTTCTTAACGCTGAGAGATATTAAGAGAAAGCAACAACAACAACAACAACAAAATCAGCAACAACGACAATAATGCTACTCAGCTCTTTTTTAGTGTTTGCGCCACTCCCGCGTTCTACTCTTGCTTTTGTAAGCTACAGCAGCGATGTTCAACAGAGCTTTGTCGCTTTGTAGCTTTGTAGTTTCTCATTGTTCCATTGGTAAAAAAAGCGTTTTACATTTGCTCAGTTTTACTTATCTTAATGACAACATATTCGAATAAAAATTATATTGTGTAAATCTACTCGAAAATACCTATCTATTGATATAAGTATTATGTGAATATATTGAAGGTAACACAGAAAAAAGGGAACACAAACTTTTTGTTTGCCTATTAATATATAGATGGGCTTTCAAATCAAAATGCATATCGTGCACTTCGTGATATTTTTCGGTCAATTTAATCGTCCAAATGTGCGTACAATCGGAAAAATCGTGCAAAAATTTGATCCAACCGGGTCTGTAAAAGATGTGAAAACACCAGTGCATGCTCGTACAGCTCGTACTGCGGAAAATATTGCTGCTGTTCGCGATAGTGTGGCTGAAGAGCCGTCCACCTCAACTCGTCGTCGTGCCCAACAATTGCACCTCTCACGCTCGTCGTTGATGAACATTATGCATAAAGACTTGCAATTACACGCTAACAAGGTGCAATTGACTCATGAACTAAAGTCTCTTGACCATTCCAAGCGTCGTCAATGGTCTGAATGGTGGCAAGAAATGGCAACAGTGGATGATAAATTTTCGAAGATATCATCTTAAGTGATGAGGTGATTTTAACCTCAGTGGATTCGTCAATAAGCAGAATTGCCGCATTTGGGCGAATGATAATCCAAGATTGATTGTCGAAAAACCAATGCACCCACAAAGAGTGACTGTTTGGTGCGGTTTATGGGCTGACGGCATCATCGCGCCATATTTTTTCCAAAATGAGGCCGGTCAGGCAGTTGCTGTGAATGGTGTTCGCTATCGTGAGATGATAACGAACTTTGTATGGCCCGAATTGGAAGATATGGATGTGGACGATATGTGGTTTCAACAGGACGGATCCACTTGCCACACAGCTAACGAAACCATGGCTCTTTTGCGCGACAAATTCAATGGCCGTGTTATCTCACGTGGTGGCGATGTCAATTGGCCGGCAATCATGTGATTTGACACCGTTGGACTTTTTTCTTTGGGGCTATTTGAAAGAAAAGGTGTACGTCGATAAGTCAGCAACAATTCAAAAGCTAAATGATGAGATAATTCCACACATTAACGGCATGGACCTCACTTATGCCTCGGCGTCATCGAAAATTTGGACCATCGGATGGAGGTGTGCCGCCGAGGTCGCGGCGGCCATTTAGCCGATATTTTGTTCCATGCATAATTGAACCATACCATCATAATAAAAAGATATTCCCCCGAAATATATTCCTGGAACCACCCCTGCTTTAAATAGGCATTTGTTTCCGTGATGACCTCTACATTCGACGCAGACCACTAAACGCCGGGGAGCTTAATATGGAGAATATGATGGATGGGGTTGCAGTTCGTAGCGCAATTTATGAAGTTTTGCCATGTCGACTACAGACGTGTAGGCTGTCAAATCCGTTCAACAGCTGTGAATAATTTTCGCCGGTGATCATTTAAGCCTTTAGAAAATAATCGATGTGAATGATCATGCTGGCCGCCAAACCCGCCTTGAACTTCTTTGGTGTACGTTCACCCGGAAAAGTCCACGGCTTTGGTTGTTCCTTGGTCTCTGGTGTGTTGCGATGTATTCATATCTCGTTTATGGTTACGAAACGGCAAAGAAACTCCTTCGGATTGTGATTGAACATCTCCAAACACTCCTCTGAAGTGATCACACGGCTACGCTTATGGTCGAGTGTGAGTAATCGCAGCGCCCATCGCGAAGATAGCTTTTTCATGTTCGAAAAGTCACAAAAAATGTGATGTACCCACTAAGTTGAGATGCCTACAGCATCAGCTACTTTTATTTTCCGATCGTCCAATATCATTCCATGGATTTTATCGGCGAGATCTGGCGTGATGATCTCTTTTGGGCGACCTGAACGTTCAGCATCACTTGTGTTTGTACGATCGCAATGGAATTCAGTAATCCATTAAAATTAGAGGTGGGTAACTCAGTGCTGTGCTATGGCACTGTGCTGACTCTCTACAGTGTGTCAGGTGTGCTAGCACACTAAGTTGACTCACGTAGTGACAACAGCAAATGATGAAAAGCAGCACTTTTGCGCTTAAAGTGTCTATTCTGTATTGTGTGACACTCAGTAGTGAGCATGTGTACACACAAGTGTGGAGCAACACTTCGTCTTTTAACGTAAACACGAAAAAGTAAATGAGACAAATGCTGTTGCTGTGGTCGCAGCTGATTTGCATGTATTTCTTATGGGACAAATATTCGACTGCTTTTTCTTTTCGACTGCGAAGTGCTTTTTTTCGACTGTGACTCAATTGTGCTAGTACAGTGTGCTGATACATAAGGGTGCACATGTGCTAGTGAGTCAGCTTACCAAAAATTGTGCTATTACCCACCTCTAATTAAAATTGATGGTGCACAGTCCCCATATTATTTATCAAGCCTTTCCTTGGTTTCGGTGATGGTTTTTTTTACGAAAAAATATTGCTGGATGAGTACACGAAATTCACTTTTTTCCACTTTCTTCACAAAATTCACGAGGTTGACTGTCAAACACAAACTAAATGACGCATCTTGCTCAAAATTCGAATAACAGATATAGTCTAACAACAGATGTTAGTTGACAGAACCAGTGTTGCATTTAAAGCTACTAGGTGGGAAATTTTCTGACTACTCAAATTGACCTCGTAGCATCGATCGATGGTGCATTCATAATACCGACCGAATCAGAAGCAAGAGGTAATTCGGTGAATTCAAAAACAAAAACATTACAATATTAAAGTTGTTGTATAGAGTGAACACAGTAGGTCGCTGGGCATCGCTGGCTTAGTTAATGAAATAAAAAACCTCACTTTTTATGCAATGTTTTGATCAAATGTGTTAAAAATTTGTTTGGCAAGTGGAGAATGTTGCATAGATTGTAGCTGTCTTCAACATTTTAAGATGTTTGCTTTAAAGATCTGATGATAGGCTGAATTTTGTCATTATAACGGCAACATCTGTGATGGTTATCATATGTGAGATCATCGATTTTTGTTTCGGATTTGCAAACACACATTTAAATATTAAAAAAAAAAATTGTGGCAAGTAACCGGTAGATATGGTCGAAAAACAAAAAAAAAAAAAAGGAATTATCAACATCAATCGAATATTCTCGGATACAAGAAAATGTTATTAAATATTCTTAAGTTCAACTTGTTTCTACACTGAGAAAAAAAAAATACATTTTATTTATGAATAACTATACAAATAATATGAAATTTACATTGAATATCAACCAAATAATATTATCCTATACATAAAAAGAATTCTTGCTAACTTCATGAACTTAAAAATGACAATTTAAAATTCACGTGAAATTATATGAATTTTTCGTTAGATAAAAGTATCAGCCGATAGGTATACGTGCTTAGCGCTCCTTGCTTTAGAAACCTAACCATCCTAGGTTCATAACCGAACAAAAAGAAATATATATTTTTACTTATGAAACATTTTTCACATTTTTAAGAGAACTAATTTCGAAAAGTTTGGCAGCCATGGCCGAACATTTTAAAGTGGGTGAATTGTTCGATGCAAATTTTACGAACCGCGACGTCCGTGGTTCGAATCCCATCTGACCCAAAAATTTTTTTCAATTGAAATTAATTTTCTGTTCGGTCAATGTAGATGCAGACAATGGCAAACCTCATTTAATGGCAAGGTGTCATGTAAAATGAGGCACATGCGTATTCGTGTTCACACAACACAATTTCATGAGCTCGGTCAAAGTCCTTTCGAGGATTGAATTGGCCAATTCGTTTTTTTTTTCTTTATTTTCGAAGAGTGGTTATTTTGGCGGAACGTTTGACTCTTTGCATAGTAGTATAGAAATTTACATTTAAAGATATCGAAGTAGAGGAAGCGTAACGTATTTAAAAATAACTCGTTTTTAGAAGTTTCAGAAGAAATAGTTTTTGATAAATACTATATACTTAATAAGTACTATATTACCATATAGTATTTGTCAATAAGGACTATAAACTAATAAGGCTTATATTATCTTCGGCTTGGCCGCAGTTAAAATACCTCCATACTTGTGTTTAATATATATTATTCGAACTTATAAAATTTTTTATTTTGATGACGTCATTTTGCATGGAGAATAGGCGTGGTTTTCATTAAATTTATTTAAATTTTAAACTCATTTGCTTTTAATATCAATATCAAATATCAAATCAATACATGAAATTTTGTTGTGAAGGTTTTGCTATTTTGATGACGTCACGTTGCATGGGGAATAGGCATGATTTCCATTCAATTCAAACTAAAAGTATTTCATATCAAAGCTTATGTGCAGAACTTTGAGTTTTAATTTTGATAGAATTTTTACCATTTTGATATAGTCACTTCGAATGGGAGGAAGGCGTGGTTTTTGTCTGATTTGCCTCGTCATAATTCAAAATTATGGCTGTAATCGTGTCGACGGCCAAATGAGATGGTGATGCTCATAAAAAATACATATATATTTTTTTATATCTACTATTATCATGGCTCCTTAAAGACGTTACAAGCGGAGTGGCAAGGTTAATATACCAATTACAAATATTAAAGTAAATAGCTAGTGAAGCTTTTATTTTTATTCAATCTTATATTATTTCTAAGAAAAAAATTTAAAATTGAATCTTTAAATGGTTTTGATAATAGTTTTCATCAAAATGGTATAAACAGTTGGTACTAAATATTTATAATATTCAATTTGAATGTTCGAACAGTAATTAATAATTTTGTATGCATCGCTAGCAAAACAGTTTCATTCACACACAGGTATTTCGCAAAATTGATGATTATATGCGTTTGATTGTGGTTTTAATTTGTTAAAATAACGAAATGAAAAAAAAAGATACAACAAAAAATTATTGCACAAAATCATAATCGATGCAAATTTTATTGCTTTGGTATGGGAAAAAACAATTATTGTTTAAAAGTATTTAATAAATGCGGAAAATCCAAAAAGCAATTAAGAAATAATTAAAATAAAAACGGATGATTATTTTAGAGGTGAAAAGTGGCCTATGCAAAAATATGATGATGGAATTGAATTTTATGACCCAAGCGGGTCATGTGAATGGACATAGATGACAAAAAAAAACCTATACTAACCTATACCTATAAATTAAAAACCTGATAATTTTATTTGACATTTGGGGGGTGAGGGGTATCAGAAAAAAATGGGTTGTTATAAGGTAAAAGGTGTTTCAACAAGAGATGAAGATTTTTTGAACAAAATGAACAATTTTTTGGATCGTGCGATCAAGCGTATCGTCGGATAATTAGTGAATCTTCTTTTTCAAAATCGAAAGAAAAAATTAGAAAATTCTTAATAAAGTAGGCCAAATTTGGGTAAGGACTAATTTTTTTAAGAATTTTATGGCATATTTGAGTTCAGCGAACGATTTTACATTAGTATATGTTATAGTCAAAAGTTTTTATAGGACTTAAATTTAAATAGGGAACTCGATTTGAAACATCCATTTTATACTTCTTCAAATTCACGTTTTTTAACGGCGCCAATCGAGTTTGCGAATTTTCTGGATTTTTTTTCACGTCACATGCTTATATTACATCCTGGATTCAGAATCTGGCCTTTCAGGGAGGTTCTGGAATACTTTTGGAAAAAAACCCATCTAATACTCATACCTCATGTAATAAAATGGATGAATTTGAAAATGCTATCTCTTTTAAATGAACCATAAAAACCACTTTCATTCTTATATCATCAGAATCCTCTTATTACGTAGTTTATTTAACATTAATTGCAAATTTTTTCACCCGTGCTCATTGGAGATACTTGACTCCAAAGTTGGGGTAAATTTGAGATTTCTTATTTTTCAAAGCGATGTAACCCAAAAAGTTTTTGATCTGGTCATTTTAAAAAATTTAAGTTTTAAGTTCTTACTAAGACGTACCTAATACCAAAAAAAAAAAAAAAATAGGTCTGCCACTAGCTTCTTTCTATTAAAATTTTTTTTTTCAAAGTTACTAAAAATTACGATTTTTTTTGGAAACTTTAACTTTTTTTAAAAAAATTAAGTAACATCTCACTTATTTTTTCTGATACGTAAGATAATAGCCTAAGGTATAATTAATATTATGTTTTTTCATTTATTACTGTATGTTTAATAGAAGCTGAGATATGATCATTACCGTAAACTCTATCAGATACGAAAATCGCTCGTGGTTGAATGACAAATATGGCCGCCATTTGGCAAATACAGCAAAAAATTTTTTTTTGAAAGCAGTTCTAAGATGCCGAAACATTACGAAAATTGTGGTAAAAAATAAAAATTTTAAAATAGTCGAGCGACCGGATTTGTTATTTTGTGATCAATCTCGGCGGACTGACCCTAAAGAAAAGAAAGAGTGCTCCTATGATAATGAAATTAGGAATGCTTGGTTAGTTGAAACTTGGTAATAAAACTTTGATAAAATAGTTGAAATCAATCAGTCCCTACACTAAGGGAAATAACGCATATTAGCATTATCCACGCCTGAGTATAAATTTTATTTGAATATTTACGTGGATAAATCAAATGTTTTCCTTACAACTCGTTTTTTTCTCGTATTTGAATTATATTTATATCACACACGTACACACATATTCCATACAAGCAAGCAGCAACAGCATCGCACACGTACACACATATTCCGACAAGCAGCAACAGCATCGCACTGTTCCTGCAGTTTATTTCTTGCAGTTGCAGCTTTCTTATAGTTCTCATTTAGTTTTTGTTGCAAGGGTAATATAGCCTGGATTTTTGGCAAAGATTAGTTGTGAGTGCAATTGATGATCGCATAATAAAATTGTGTAAGGTTTGAGTGACAACCGGACGTTTTCTCACAAATGTCTTGCGCCGGTTGTCATTTGCCTGCAAATTTTTCTTTGTCCCTTTATTTTATGTTCCAATTTTTCTTTCTCTAATTTGTACTATTTTGACATTTGGTGCCATAATACTGCAACAACTGTCAAAAATAGTATAAATTATAGAACGAAAAAAGAATATAAAATATACTATGGCATATTAATGGCATTTGATGGACGCATCTCGTGGGAAATATTCAAATATATTTTTTTTAATTTCAATATATTTATATAAATTTTCTTTAAATGCGATATTTTTATTTTTTTTTAAACATTTGAAAGATATTTAAAAAAAATCGTGCATAATTTTAATACATTTTCTATTAATTCTGTTTAAAAATTTTAATATTTTATTTAATTTAAAAAGTATTTAAATATATTTTAAATATTTACGTAGTTGATTTAAGTAAATGCGTTATTGGTGCAAATATGACTCGCTTTTTGGATAAAATAAAAAAGTTTTTGGATAAATTTAATTTAATTTTTACGTTGTTTTGTATGGGAGGTGTATAGAAAAGTTGACAGTTCTTAACGAAACTCTGTCAGAATGCTTTAAAAATAGAGTAATACTTGTGTACAGAAAATTATCAAAATTGGTCTGATCCTAGATGTACCGCTCTTGGAAATATATTAATGATTTATGTATATCATCTTATATGTGAGATACATACGAAGGTTGGCCGATTTGAACGAAACTTGGTCAGAATGCTAAATAGTGTAAAAGATGTGTCATAAAAAATGTAGAAGTTGGTTTAATCCCAGGAATACCTTCCCTGGACCTATAATAATTTTTTGCATAAACTTGCATTAGAAAAATTTTTAAATTTGTTCAGCGATCGGTATAAAACTTAGATTTTTTCACATAAATTGAAAGAAAAGACTCCCTCTCTTCTTCTCTTGCTTATATATGTTTTGTGTGACATTTTAGTACCAATTCTAAATAAGTACGAAATCAACCCTTAAATACATGTTAAGCTTTGACATATTTCTGGCGTTAAGTTGAATTTTCAGCTTTAGTATATTCAGAGATTTATAGGAAAATTTTATGAAAAATATTTTTTTCATAAAAAATATTAAAAAGATGGTATTTTAAAGGTTTTCTTTGTCCTTTATCACCAAAGGGTCAGAAAAGATTCATACATTGAATAGTCGAAGGGTTAAAATGTTCCACAAAAATGTTCATCGTAATTTTATACAGAAATCTTCTGATACCAATCCTATACCAAAAATGGGTCACATGAGTAAGGGTAAGGGTCACATTGTTTCCCGTGAAGATTCATTATAAGAATATTCAAAAGGGGGGAAACTTAAATTACCCTAAAATGAAAATCATACGTAACCTTTGAAAACGCCGATACACGTATATTTTTTTTTTGTCCCCTCTACCAGAATCCTTTGTCGGAACCATGTTATTTTGGAAAAAAATTGATTTTGTTGTTCGGTGTAATTTGGGACCACTTTATTTGAAGTATTTCCTTTACAATGATACCCAACTTGTTGAATTTCGAGACAAAAACCTTTTTATATTTTTGTTCACTGCATCTACTGTGTGCCGCAAGGCTTATCTTGAACACCTTAACCCTTTTTTGAAATTTTCAATAACTTTTTGGCTTTATTTGGGCTTCTACTTGGGCGATGGGAGCTTCGTGAGCAATAACTCAATTGTTTCATAACTTGTATGGCACATAATATCGTCCTGTTGAAAGAAGAGGTCGTCTGTGTTCGTTTGCTCCAACTCCGACCACAAAAAACTGTTTATCATGTCTTGGTAGCGCACTCTATTTGTTCTGAGAAATGGAAACATTCCCGGATATAAGCAGGAAACATTCCCGGATATAAGCAGGAAACATTCCATGGAATGTTTTAAGCATTCTCTTTCGTTAGCCACTACATTTCTTTTTATACATACTATGTCATTGGAGGGAAACATTCCTCTTTCGGCTGTCTAAAAAATTAATGTGGAAACATTTCTCCCCGCTGCCTTAAAAATTAATGTGGAAACAACAACAAATATATAACAACTAAAAATGGTAAGCCTCACCGGGATTCGAGCCCGGGACCTCTGAGGTGGTAGTCAAGCACGCTGCCTATTCGACTACCGAGGTTGCCAGATAAATTGAAATAGAAAATGCCTCACAACAAGCAAAAGTTGCCAAATGCATTCCTTAAGAAGGGGTTTGGAAACAAAGTTTCCAAAAGATATGATGGGGAATATTTAAAAATCACTTCCATATGGAAACCTTCCAATTTTTCCCAGAGGGTTGACTGTAACGGGTCTTTTGTCGTCGACATTTTCAAAAAAGTACGGCGGTATGTCACCTCCGGTCAACATACGCACCAAACAGAATGCAATGCCATCTTCTGATTCACTTGTGCGTTTTAGGATTCCCTCACGTCACAATTTTGCTTATTACACTACCCGCCAATGTGTAATTGAGCTTCTTCTGAAAACCTTTTTTTTTGCAAAATCATCGTCTCCATTCATGTTTTTCAAGACCCAATCAGAGAACTCACGGCCATGCTGGTAGTTCTTCGGTTACAGTTCTTGACTCAGTTGGATCTTAATCCAACTGTTAATCCAACTGACTTAATAAAATCCTGCGTCAAAATTCGCTAGAGTGTGGACGTGGAGAGGTCGAGTTCTTGAGCATGGTGACGAATTCAGGTCGTTTTCAAAACTTTCTTCACAGCGTAGATAATTTCAGTCGAAAGTTCAGGCCGAAGTCGTTTCTTTGTCTTCACATCTTGCACTGAGCCAGTCTCTTGAAACTTTGTGATTATGTTGCAAGCACACGCGTCTCCGAAGGCACATGATGGCAAGGAAAAGTTGCTCGAATTTTGCGTATTGTAACTACGATTGAGCGCAAATTTTCACGTGATAAAAATCAACGATTTCTGTTCTTTTTTCACGTTATAGCATTTCATGTTTAATTTCCCGCGTTTATAAATGTCGAAAGACGACATTTGACATCTACCAAGCTATAGTCTGTTGAATAATACGCCTTTGCGTCTCTACACCTCTTGTTGACACATTCGTTATATGTATAAAATTTTAGCAAAATCTGTTCAGCATTTAAACAAAGAGAAATGAGCTTTTTATCATAGCTAAAATAACAAAAATAAAGCACTCCAATTGCATGACTTCTTTGTTCATCATGATTTATAAATAAAAAAATGAACAAATTGTGGTGAAATCATTTAAACCAACAGTAAGAGAACTCGGTGTGCATTCAAGAAGAGGGTGTCAATGAAGCTGTTTGCGTGAGAGTAAAGCTCATTGCATCAGCTCTTAGCAGCTTTTGGGTGCTGCTTAAATTCAAATTAATATCAAAAGCACTGAAGTGTGATGTCATTTAGCGCAATTAGTATTTGTGTTTAACGACAATGAAAAAAATGACGAACTTCAACTGTGTACATTTAAAAAATATCTCTTTAATGACTGACGCTGTTAATTTTTGACACTTGTTAACAAAAGAATTGTATTTTTAACATTTTAAGGGAGGCGTAGAGCATATGAAAAGCACTCAGGTGATACATGTGATGCTTCCACTTTTTGGCTTGGCTCCTTCTTAAACATGATGCTTCTTACATCACTTGGAAACTTTTGGTGAAATATTTTTTTCCGAGGCGTCATTTCCAACACTCTTCACTCATTCAATCAGCAGACGTAATTAGAAATATTTTTGCACCCCTCGTAATGAGAGTGGAATTAAACAGCTAAACATTTAGAAGGACTTTACTTATAATCCTTTTGAAAAAAAACACCCTCATTTCATATTTCCATACTTTTTGCAGGACAATGCAACTCAATGCGATTGACTTTAACGCCAGCGCGCGGTTGACAGCTTAGGGCAGACAAGCTGTCAGCCATTAGGAAAAAATGTCAACATTTTTAATTAAAAAATAAGAATTAAATACATACTATATAATTGCAATGAAGTCAAGTGGAAGTTTGTGGGTTAAAAAGAAAAGAGAACAAAATTTAAATCGAATTTATTTAATTAGCATTTTTGGTGGGGTACATAGCAAATTTTTGTGCTGATGAATATTGGTTTGAAGTGGCAACACAAAAGTACAGTTGTGCGTCAGGACTTAAGGCAGTATTCTAGTCTAGACAGAAAAGTTTTGGGCGTTTCTTAAAATTCGATAAAAAAAAAGTTAAAAGGAGTGCCTTCATCTTAATACGGTTTAAAACCTTCTGGTCATTTGAAAAATAATAAAAAATGTCTTAATTAGTAAGAATGTCGCTATATCCTGGACTAAAAATTTTTTCGCGAAATGGCCACTGTTAGAAAAAAAGTAATTTTTGGCCTTTTTCAAAGTTTTAAATTTAAAAATATTACAAAAAACAAAATTTTCACATAGAGGGATTTATGTCATAGAGGGATATATAAAAAAGACCCATAGCAAATTTTAAGTTAATCGGTTCATTAGAACTTGAAATATAATGTCAAACGTGTTGGAAAATGTAGTTTCGAGAAAAACACTTTTTTAAGTATTTTTGTTTAGTTGTTGCGTCACTAAAATAGCTATAACTTCGTTAATAGTTCGAATTTAAAGAAATCCTTTTAAGGACAAATTTTTGAATGTTTGAGCTATCGAACAAATTTTCGATTTTTTCAAATTTCTAAACTAGAATACCCCCTTAAAGTAACACGAATTGAAATATACAAATAAAATAAGCTAGTTATATTCAAAGGTCCAATCGAACTTTCAACAGGATCCACTTTCAAGATTCTTACGGCTGTATTAATAAAAAGTTATAAACCTCTTATAAAGCTTTCATAAGAAAAACACATGGAAAAACATTTTTCATAAAAGTTCAATAAATATTAAAATCTCTTATAAAGGCTTCATAAATGAGAAAATTTTTAAAAAATAGTTGAAACCTTGAATAGACCCTCCAAAAATATTGTCAAAAACATATAAAATTATTTCAAAAAACAACCAAACTTCAAAAAATGTTTGAAATGGGGAAGCCTAAATAATTGTAGGCTTTATAAATGAGAAGATTTTAAAAATGGCTGAAAAGTGCTAAAAACCTCTCATAATGAATTTTTAATATTATTTGCTCTCATTTGAGTCGAAAATAATTAAAATTATTACAAATATTTAAAAAATTTGCGAAATATGTCAAAACAATTAAAAATACAGGGTGGGCCATGTAGTGGTTTCTTTTTAAATGATAGGTTATTTTGTCACTGACAGCTGTTTCTTGCTCGAAATCTTGACATAAAGTCAGTATCATGCCTCCGCAAACAGAAATGAGTCGCTTTACGCTTGAACAACATTGGGATATATTGGAAACTTATTTCCAAATTGAGTACGTGTATCACAAACGGGGGTGTTATTTGAAAAGAAGTTTTGAAGCCGAAATGAAGCACCCACCTCGTCTGCTGTACGCATGTTTGTGCAAAAAGTTCGGGGACTGGTATGCTTGTGGACAACACTCATGTGTGTGACACATGGTCACCACTTATCCGTTCCTTTTCAAAACTGGTACTACAAGGCTACTTATATAGTCTTTTCACCTCGGAGTATCCAATTTGATACTTCTTGTTCTCGTCCCTCTTTGCAAACTGGTACTCCGAGGCTACTAAAATATACTTTTCACCTCGAAGTGCTCAAATTTGACACCTATTTTTCTTCAAATTATGCACCATTAAAATTTTGCCTTTTATAAGACATCCTCAAGACTAATGCCAATGTGCCGGTGGGATTGTGACAGTACGTCTATCGAGCGTAACGACTATCCCCGTGCTAACAAATTTTAAGGATCATTGCTATTCCTTCGATGGCATATGCTACCGTTGATCTAGTTAAAAGGTCCACCTACTCCCTAGATTGGGTGACCAATTTCAGGATCTAGGTAGTCCCTCTACATTTACACAGGATAGGGCGAACCCGTTGCCTGCGACCATCCTCCTTTATCTTGGCTTTGGACAGGCTGCTCGTGGGAAAAGGCGGTTTTGGTCCACGGTGGGCGTTACAAGGCCCTGCTAAACGACTTTTTTTTTATTGAAATTGGAGACATGAATTTGGAAGACCTCTGGTTCATGAAAGATGGCGCGCCATGCCACACAGCCCATGCCACAACCGATCTTTTGCGCACTAAATTCCAAAATCATGTTATCAGTCGTCTTGGCGATGTCAATTGACTGCCTCGGAGCTGCGATTTGACCCCTTTGGACTTTTTTTGTGGGGAACCGTGAAGAACCGATGTTATGTCAACAATCCGGAAACGATTGAATCAATTAAGGGGACATATAGGTTACAAATTTAAAAATTTTTTTTTTCGGGAATTTATTTTTATAGAAGGAAAAAAGATATCGTTTTCAAATTTTGCACATAAATTTAATAACATTTAAAAAATACAAACAATATTTTTCAGAATTTTTGAAGCGATTTTTCACGTTATTTGATTTTTTTTAAAAAAATGCCAAAAAATTGACGGTGTGCAGGATATCACCAGTCTGGAACATCTGAGGAAAAAAACAAAAAAACCACATTAATCCTTGTGAAAGTACCTATCGCCTGAACTAGGATACATTTTTACCGCCAAAAAAAAAAAAAAACAAAATGGCGTCCATTGTATATGAAAGCCGAGTGGCTTCGTGAGCATCTCGTGTGTAATGGTATAATAATTACAAGGTAGCATTGACAGTTGTTTGGGAAACCATCTCCTGTGAACAACACGGTCAAAAATATTGGTTTAAATTTAAAACCTTGAGGGTTTCTATATTTATCCAAACCCAAAAAGGTTTTAAATTAAAACCCTTTGGTTTCAAATTTAAAACTCCGCGGTTTTGATTTCAAACCGAGAGTTTATTTTTAGAACCATTGAGTTTACATTTAAAACCGTATGGGTTTACTTTTTAAACCCTAGAGTTTAAAATATAAACCTCAAGGCCAAATTTTAAACCTTTCGAGTTAAAATGTCTAAATACATATAGTATTAAACTTTTTGAGTTTATTTTTTAAACCCTAGAGTTTAAAATTCGTGAATCTTCCGAAAGTAAACCTTGACGAGTTTAAAAAAGAAACCGTAGGGTTTAAAAAAGTAGGTTTAAACCCAAAAAGAGTTTTAATGTTTTTATATTAAAACCCAAATTTTCGACCGTGAAGAGAGCGTTCACAATTGGCCATTGAAAACACAAACAATGTTGAAAACGCTGAAGTGAAAAAAAAACAACAACTTCAGCAGCTGCAGCTGAATTTACACAAACAGCTGTTTTTGACAGGAGATGTTTTCTTGTAGAAGAGAAAATAAGCAATTGTCAATGCTACCTTGTATTATTATACCATGCTCGTGTGTATCACTGTTTTAATTTAATACATATTTATAATAAGCGTATGTATTATAATCAGCTATGGGCAGAGAGCACTCTGGGACCGCTGAGAGCATTATGTAGCAACAGAAAATGCAGCAACAAATCAAAGACAAAAGACAAACACAGAAACAACACAGAAGCTTTGAATGTAGTGGTGCCGATACCCGATTATAATACATAGAGCGCTTCGTCTTTTTTGTTTCGGATTTGCGGGTGTGAATAGTTTATCTATTGTTTATCTTGAATAGTTTATTTTAAGCAAAAAAAAAGAATAATCAATGTTTTTCAAGCCTGTAAATAGAAATTCCCCCTTAAGACATAATTTGCAGCTTTTTATGGATCAAATTAGACATGGGTAACGCAGCAAAATATGCTGCGCTGCTACAACAACCCCAGCGCAGTTTACTGTATCAGCGAAATGCGCTAACGCAATTGCGCCATGAAGCATTTTGAAATGCTATGATATCTGTATCATCAAGACCAGCGCAGGCTGTTTTTGATTTGGATAGCGCGCTGCGTTATGTGGTCAATTTGTTGAATGCGCTGAGCTTTGTGGTGAAGTAGCAAGTTGGGCTAAGCGCATATTGTCTTCACTTATTAAACATAAATGAAATTAATTAGAAAATCCTCATTAATTTTTCATGTTGCTTATGAATTCATTTAATTATTCAATTAATATGAAGTATTACTGAACATATGTATAACGTATTTTTAGCATTAACCAAAAATGAAAAAAATCTATACTTCAAGCATGAATGCATGCTGTTCAACGTGAGTATTAGATATCAAACAATATGTACATACACATTTCTGGTATGCAAGACAAGTTGGAAGTTGGATGTTAGTTTCATTTCATAGCTTAAAAGCAATGAAAATCTATAGAAAAACTGTACATGAAGCAAATACAATTTCCTGGGATTTTGGGTTACTGCGCTATTTGTGAGCTTTTTTTTTTAGCGCAATATATAGCTTTAGCGCAAAACAAAAGTAGCGCTGCTTAACATATGAAAAAGATAAAAAAATTAAAATGTCATTAATTTTTCCAGGGACCGCAAATAACGATTATCGCTATCAGTCAATCCTTTTATAACAATTATTTTTTTGTCTTTATTTGTTCGATCAGAAATAAAAATTATTTTTGGTCGTTTTTTTCAATCAGAAAAAAGTTATTTTTTTGTTATTTTTTCGATCGGAAATAAAAATCATTTTGTGATCGTTATTTTTTCGATCAAAAATAAAAGTTATTTTTTATCGTTATTTTTTCGATCAGAAATAAAAATTATTTTGTGACTATTATCTTTTCGGTCAGAAATAAAAGTTACTTTTGATCGATATTTTTTAGACCAGAAATAAAAATCAATCATTGATCGATATTTTGAAAAATCATTTTTTGATCTATATTAAATCGATCAAAAAAGTAACATGCATATAAAGATATAAATTATAATAAAATGAAAACTTAAAAAAGCGCTATAACTCGAAAACAAAAGAAGATAGGAAAAAATAAAAGTGGTTTTGGCTTTTCTAAAGAGGGTGGGTGGCATCGAAATCCCGACGCACAGGTAGAGGGGTTGGTCGATATGATAACCTTAAAAATTAGAAAAAACGCCATATCTTGAAAACGAAACAAGATGGGACACTACTTATATTTTGTGCTTCTATTTTCTACAGCTATTTTCTACTAATATTTTCTTTAGTGTTCTAGTACTATTCTCCATCAATATTTTCTACTACTATTTTTTGCAACCATTTCATGCTACCAGTTTGTCTACTAATCCTACTAATATTTTCTTGTCTAAGGTCTTATTCAAATTCTTGTCTTGGTCCTTATTCTAATCCTTGTCCTAATCCTTGGCCAAATCTTTGCCTTACGTAATCCTTTTCCAAGTACTAATCCAAATCCTTTTCCAAATCCATGTCTAAGATCTTGTCCTTATCTTCGTCAAAATCGTTGTTCAAATCCTTGTCTAAGACGACTAGCTAACTTGGTAACGTGGGTTCGAAGCAATAACTTCTTTATTTTAACTCAAAACAGTTTTATTTGTAAATATTGATTGGATTGAAATTTCAATCGATATTATTTCAATATTGAAATAATTTTTATTTCTGATTAGAAAAATATAGATCATTGATTCATTTCTATTTCTGATCGAAAAAAAAACGATCAGTAATAATTTTTTTGCTGATTGGAAAAAATTCCATTAAAAAATAACTTTTATTTCTGCTTGAAAAAAATATCGATCAAGAAATGATTTTTATTTCTGATCGAAAAAATAACGATCACAAAATGATTTTTATTTCTAATCGAAAAAAATAACGATAACATATAATTTATATTTATGATTGAAAATATAAGGATCAAATAAATAATTTTTATTTCAGATCGAAGAAATAAGGATCAAAAATAATTTCAATATATGATCGAAAAAAGAATCGATCACAAATAATTGAATCAAGATGATTTCTTTCTTAAAAATCATGAAAAATAAATCATGCCAAAAACGGAATCTCTGACTCACTAGCTTCATATTGCTATATTAAAAATTATTTTACATCTTTTTATATATGATCTTTTGATGTAAAAATTAAAAAATAACCGTTATTTTCTATCCTTGAATTTTTCATATTTTTATTAAAATCATATTCAATAAAATAATAATGGCAGATAAAATAAATTCTGTTCATAAAATAACATGAAAATTTGTACTTCTATATTAAGTAGTGAATAAATTAATAGAAAAAAGTAAAAATATATAAACGAAAATACTTAAGATGCGTCATTTAGATTATAGTTAAAAAAAAGAACTTGAGATTGGTAACCTGGAAAAAAATACTACGCTGCTACACTAACGCAAGCTCAGTTCACTGTAGCAGCGTAATACTTTAACGCAGTTGCGTTATGAAGCAGTTTAAAATATTATGATACCTGTATTATCAACATGTTTATCTGCGCCAGCTGTTTTTGAATTGCGTTATGTGGGCAATTTCTTGAATGCGGTGAGTTTTTAGAGTGCGCTTCAAACAAAACTAAAACAACAAAGGATTCTGGCATTGCAGCAAGTTTAAAGTTGGATTCAAGTTTGTTTGTACTCTTAACATCGAACACGTTCGACAAATTTAAAAAACCATTGCGTGATCGGCAAAGCATCATCACAATCAAACACACTTCATATGCTTAACAGCATCTTCTTCGACCTTGTTCGCTTCGAACATTTTATCTCCATGTTTAAGGCGACGTAAAACTTGTGCAATTTTGGCTCGCTGCAAAAATATTTTCTCATTTTTCTTTAAGCGTCATTTGTATTATTGCGCTATTGCGTTACTTTTTTTAAAAGAAGTGAATTAGCGCAGTAACGCATTTAAGTGCTTCAACGCAATAGCGTAACGCAGCGCAGCGTTACCCATGTCTAGATCAAATGTTAGAATCAAAACGATTTTGAAGTCGGAACATTTTTTTTTCTCCTAGTTTGCATTTTTGTGGCGACCATGGTTGAGTGCGTTAAACTGTGCGTACACCACTCGTTGTCAATTCGAGACCAGGTTCGAACCCCCGCTAGCACAGAAAATTTATTCAAATGAAATTAATATTTCTGATCGGTTGTACACCTTAGAATCATTGATTAATGTCGTGTTAAGCTTCTTGAGAACATGCATATTAGCCGTTTGGAGTCGGCATAAAACTAGTAGGTCCAGTTCTCTATCATTTCTGTACAAACGCACAACACAATTCGATCATAGGAAGCTCGGTCAAAGTCCTATCAAGGGCTGTAATGGCCAATTTGTGTTTTTGTATTGTTTACGCTTCTTAAGGATCCATTGAAGATCAGAATCTTTTGAAACAAATTATTAAAAATATCAAAAACTAAGTTATCGAGAGACTTGAAAATTTGTTCTTTTTCATTCATTTCTTGTTTAGAATTCATTTCTTTCCTAAAGCCCGTCCTTGGATAATATTAAGTGAAAAACGTTTTTACTTTCCAGTTAGTTTGAAGTTCATCTACTTCAAAAGCATTTCCATTATTTACTCAAACATTTCCAGGCCTTTTTTTTTATAAAAATATTCTGAAGAGTTCTTAGAAAAATGCGCCATTTTCTTTGGCGTTACTTCCGGCATAGATTATGCTTATTTACATGATGACTTGAATAGAACTGAAAATTATTTTCATATCGTTAAAAAGGGAAAATAAAATATAAAGTGAACCACTAACATTGTTAAGGGTGCCTGCGTTGCAACGCACCCACAAGAGGCATGCAATATTGCACTGTATGGAGTGGGGTAAAGAAGGCAAGGCAGCTATCCGGTAGTGCTTTGCAAGTGTAGCAAGATAGCATTTTTGACTTAATTACGTCAATATCATTAAAATGCGTAGGTAATGCTTTCAAACAGGGTGCTTTTAGTGTAATCGGACAGGGGAAAATTACGCAAAAAAAAAGTGAAAGTGAATACGTCACAAAAATCAGGCAATACATTTGTCACGCCCTTCAAAAAAAGACAAAAAAAAAAGGGAACAAAGAAATAGCAAAGAAGGAAACGCATTTCACACCCAACTTCAACCTAATGCAGTGAGTGGGGTGAGTGTGTTGGGTGGGTGATTTTTACTCGTTCAATTATGGGTGATAACTGCAGAGCACACCGACTGACTCACAATCACACTTACGCACACTTAGCGACACGCGCTGCTGATAAATGTTTGTGAGTTTCTTATAAATGACAACGCACGCTATTGACTTGTTTCACCTACACTGGCATTCATTTTTTTTTTCTTGGAAATTATTTCAGGGTGGTGCACAAGTTCGCCAGTTGTGGTGCTTAAGTTTCGGTTAAGATTTTAATCTGCAACCAAAGTTCATTAATTTTGCGATAAACTTTAACTCAACTTTGCTGCATAAGGGTTAAAATATGCAGCCAAAAAATTCAGGGTGCAATTGTCCACTTGTGTGGCGACATTTGGTTTTTCATGAGGGTTGAAATTTCAGTTTCATAAAACTGACCCATTTTGGCAATAAAAATGCAAACGACCATTTGTGGAAATTATTGTAATTAGCTGTATTTAATTGAGTTTGTGTTGGTGTTGGCTGCACCCAAAACCAAATGCAATGAAATTCAACACTTTCCACACTAGGGTGGTACTCTATTCGAAACTGTGTCGTTATTTGATACTGTTTTGATTGAAATCTTTGAAGCATAGCAAGCAAAATAAAACCAAAATAATGCGAGGTTGGTGCACTTCGACAAACTCAGTTGTCAAATGACGAAGTGTCCTTAGAGGGTGACTCGCTAGAAAAGAGGGTGCAATATTTAAGCAAAATAAAATAACACAGCTACTAACAAGCTTAAGTTAAAATTTGTGACTTCTTTGAAATAATTTTTTGAAATTTTTTTAACAGTTACAGAGATGATTCATAGAACTTCGTTTGTATGAGATAAAAATCATTATAATATTTATTTATATGATTAACAATTGCTCATCAATACTTTTTTTGAGTCACGCACATGAGCTCATATAATTTTGAAATTTTATTGTTAATGATTGACGTTTAGTTTTTATTTTTTTTTATAATTACCTAAATGTTGATTTTAAAACATGAGCTCATTCTTGGAAATGCAAAAATTTTAGCTGAGTAGATGCTTACCTGAAAAGAAATAATTTAAAAAAAATAATTTTAAAATTTATAAAAAACATGTGAGGAATATTCAATATTAGTGATAAATTAAGCAATTAGATTATTTTCTAAGAAACCATTAGAACATAAAATCGATTAATTTTTGGTTTTTTATTATGTGGTACACTCATAATAAAACCATAAACTCTCATTTACTAATTCCCAATTCTCATTTGAAAGTTCTCGTATTAAATTCTCACACAAATTCAGAATTTCAGTTCCAAACTTGAATTTTTTTTTCAAAACTCGAAATTTTTTTTTAAACTCAACTTTCGATGCTCAATTCACAATTCCCAATCCTAAGTTCTGAATTATCAAGTAAAAAGTTCAAATCCTCAATCACGATTTCAATTATAAATTCCAAATTTTTAGTATTTCAAGTCTAAATGTTTAATTTCAACTTCACAATTCCCCATACTTAGTTATAAATTTCGATTCTCTATCCTTAGATTTCGTTTTTAAATCTAAAATTTGAATTTCCATTCAAATTTCGGTTCATAATACTTATTTTTAAAGTCTCAATACGCGATATACAAGCCTCAATTCCCAATTCTTACTTTTTAGTTTCATTTAACTCACCTGAAAATTTTTAAATTCTAAATCACAGTTTTAATCTTTAATTTTTAATATTCAATTCCAAATGTTCAATTACCAATTTACACTACTCAATACTCCATTGCAATTCTCAATTCTCAACTCTGAATTCTTTGTTCTTTGAAATTAGTTATCAATTTTATATCATACATCATTATATATCAATCTAAATTCAATGTTACAATTTTACAATAATCAATTTTTAATTTACAATTCTCAATTCCAAGTTCTTTCCAATTCAATTTCAGTTCCAATTGGCCAGTTCTCACTTTAGAATTTTAAATCCTCCGTCGTGATCACTGCTATAAATACTAAATTTTAAATATTGAATTCTAATCGTTTACCAATTCTCAATTCTCAATAATTCATTGCCAAACTTCTTACTTTTCAACTCTGAATACTCAGTTCTCTTTCTTTTTTTATATAAAATTGTTTAAATTTTTGCATCTAAAATCTCAATTCTCAACTCTGAATTATTTATTCTTTGAAATTAATTGTAAATTTTTTAATTCAAGTTCTGAATATCAACCTGAATTAAAAATTAAAATTTTCCCATTCTCAATTTCCACTTTACAATTCTCAATTTCAAGTTCTTTCCAACTCTATTGCCATTCCAATTTGTCAATTCTCACTTGAGAATCACTGTTATAAATTCAAAATTTTAAATTTTAAATTCTAAATGTTTACGAATTTTCAATTCTCAATACTTAATTGCCGAACTGCTTAATTCTCAACTCTGAAAACCCAATTCTCACTTTTTGTATTTAAAATTTTGAACCTCAATCTGAATTTTAATTGAAAATAATAATTTCAAAATTCCCAATTTCCGATTTACATTTCTCAATTCCCATCTCAAAGTTCTCAATTCTCACTTGAAAATTTGAAATTCTCAATCACAATCACAGTAGTAAGTCTTAAATTTCAAATATTTAAATCTTCAAATTACATTACCAATTCACAATTCTCAATGCTTAATTGCCAATCTCAATTCCAATCTCAAATCGCCAATATTCTTATTTCTCATTTTTATTTTAATTTAAAATTCAGCCCAAATATCAAAATGTAAAAATCCCAATCATGAGTTTTAAATTTTCACTTGAAAGTTTTTAGTTTTATTTTTTTTTATATTAGAATTGTAGAATTAATATCTAGAAATTCTAAATTTTCATTTCCGACTACTGAATTCCCAATTGCCAAACATAAATCTTTATTCTGAATTCTCAATTTTATAAAGCAAAACTTACAGCTCACATCCTAAATACCACATATTATGTCTCGTATTTCAAAATATACATCTTTCACGAAACATGACAAAAATAATATCTAATTTCTCATACCTTACATTTCCTACTTCATATTTCATAATACATATTTTATATTTCATATTTCATATTTCTTACTCTAACTCTTACTAAAGCTCTAACTCTAACTCTAACTCTAACTCTAACTCTAACTCTAACTCTAACTCTAACTCTAACTCTAACTCTAACTCTAACTCTAACTCTAACTCTAAACCTAACTCTAACTCTAACTCTAACTCTAACTCTAACTCTAACTCTAGCTCTAACTCTAACTCTAACTCTAACTCTAACTCTAACTCTAACTCTAACTCTAACTCTAACTCTAACACTAACTCTAACTCTAACTCTAACTCTAACTCTAACTCTAACTCTAACTCTAACTCTAACTCTAACTCTAACTCTAACTCTAACTCTAACTCTAACTCTAACTCTAACTCTAACTCTAACTCTAACTCTAACTCTAACTCTAACTCTAACTCTAACTCTAACTCTAACTCTAACTCTAACTCTAACTCTAACTCTAACTCTAACTCTAACTCTAACTCTAACTCTAACTGTAACTCTAACTCTAACTCTAACTCCAACTCTAGCTCTAACTCTAACTCTAACTCTTACTCTAGCTCTAACTCTAACTCTAACTCTAACTCTAGCTCTAACTCTAACTCTAACTCAAACTCTAACTCTAACGCTAATTCTAACTCTAACTCTAACTCAAACTCATACTCTATCTCTGATTCAAAATAACTGACTCTAACACTCTAATTCTAAACCGCTCTGAGAATAAATAATAGCTTTTTTCTTAAAATCTTTCGTTGCACATTCAAAGCAGCGGAAAAATTATTTAAAACTTCCGGGATACACAGGAAAAAAACCCCTTCAATTGCTGGCGGCAAGTTTTGAAAAATTGAATAACAACAACAAATCCAAGTTAAGTGAAAACACACAAAAATGTGATATAAAACAACATTCAAAATACTGAAATGAAGCATAAACAATAATCTGGCAACATCACACTCTCCACAGCAGTAAATAAACACATGTTAGTCGGAGGAAAAACAAGTTGCACGAATTTCAAATTGAATCCGATTCAAGGAAAAATAATTTGTTTTTCATCTTTGTTGTTATTGTTGTTGCTTTTAGTCGGCAAATGTAATAGCAAATAATTACAAACATTAAAAATGAAAATTATATGGTTTGGTAGTACTACACACAGAAACAGAAAAATAAAAACAACAAACATAAACTTTAAAAAAAAAACCAGAAAAATCACAAAATTTAAATTATAAACAGCTACGCTCAGACCAGGTAGCAAAAATAATTTTATTATTACGAGTACATTTAAGAGATGCAAAAAATATTAAAATTTAAATTTTAAGTTATGGTTGAATAGTGTTATGTTGAGAAGTCAAAAGTGAGTCGAAAGTTAGTCTATAAAAAAAATGCGATAAATTGGCATGAATAAAATTTGAAAACCATGTGAAAAATATGCTTGAATTTTTGCTATTTCTCTTTTTTTATGGTGGTTGGCTATAATGCGGATAAAGGAAATTTTATTTTTATAATGGCATTGAAAGTTGCCATAAAATTAAGGCCTTTTTTTATGAAATAAAAGTAAATGATAAAAAACGTTTTCGGATCTTGCAGTTGAAGACTAACAAACCTCATAGCTTGAAATTAATAGATAGAAAGGAGGTCTCCGTTTCGTGGGATATATTTTGTAGAAAATTTATGATAACTAAAGTATAAGTTATAAATTTAATATAATCTTGGTTTTGACACGAAAATCGTCAAAATAAACATGGACTGAGACCGAGGTTTTTATGATGAATTATTATAAGAGCAAGAAACAGAGTAAGAAAGTGAGTAATTGTTATTTCGATGTTATTTTCTTTTGTTATTGTTGACGTTTTGAAGGTTTTGCTCTGATTGAGATCCGCTTAAAATGCAACCTATATAATTACTTCGCTTTCCTTAAACTATGCTTTACGAAAGCTCATCATTTGAATAATGTAATTTAAAAGAACTTAACATAATCAGCTTTATAATATTTGTCATAATATATATTTTTATGTAATAACAAAATAAGTATCCAATTAAACTGCCATTAACTTTAATATCCATGGCTATTTGATAAGAAACAATCACCAAACAGACTCGAACACTTCATTAACTTAGTCTTTTCCCAATCATTTACACCTGGCTATAACTTGTTAACTTGTTTTTTTTTCTTGAATGTATGAATTATCTTGTTTTATTGTTGTTGTTTTACTGCCTTTATTGTTGGTGTTTGAGATATCGTGCTTGAGATAAAAAGCTGCATTATTATGGCAAAGAAACACCCACAAAGTGGAAGGAAAACCAAACAATGCAATACGTAGGAGGAAGTTAAGGTTTTCCAAACGACGGGTTGTGTATGATGAAGGTAGTGTGTGAAGATCTCAATTGAAAATTTTAAGATACATCACATTAATATTTTCTTTCATCAAATCATGTTTTCCTTAAAATATAAATATTAAATTGCAATTTAACATTTTAAACTCTTAAATTTCTCTAAAGTCTGACCTGCAATCGAACTGAACTTTATTGGTTCAGCTTCTTAAACTGAAAACTCCGTTAAAAACATTTAAAGTGCGCATAACTCAAACGCACTCATAACTCAAACTCAATAAATCACACGTCAATAAAACATTTTTTTAATGTGATAAAAAGTCATTCGCTGCTGCTGGTAAAACGCATTAAAAGGCAAAAAAACAAATATTGCAGTGAAAAATTTAATTTATGCAACCTATTTTATCGTTATCGTTGTCGTCGTTATTGAATGAAAGCGAAAACGTGCAAAAGTTCACTGGAGAAACAAATTATAAGAACAACAACAACTAATATGAACGAACTAAGCACTTGATTTTTTAACACTCTCACAAACACACAACGTGAGCAGCACATATTTACAGATACTCGCTGTTAACATCCATAACTTGTATCGCGCGTATCTGCCGACTCGTGCTTGTCAATGAACTTTGTTCAAGCTCGTTACTCGAACTCGTAGAATCAGTCGAACTTGATTATTACACAACTTGAACTTTTACTTCAAGTATAGAGACTGAAGTAAAGGAAATGGGAAGGAGGAAGTAATAAAGAGTTAAGGTAACGGTCATAAATAGTTGAATTGCAAATAGACTTAGAGTCAGAGCCAGAGCAAGAGTTAGATTAAGAGTTCGTTTAAAAAATAGAAGTTAAATTAAGAGTTTGTTTAAAAATTAGAGTAAGAGTTAAGAGAATTGAGTAAATGAAGGAATTAGAGTTAGAATTGGAATTAGAGTTAGAATTGGAATTAGAGTTAGAATTGGAATTAAAGTTAGAATTAGAGTTAGAGTTGGAGTTTGAGTTAGAGTTAAAGTTAGAGTTAGAGTTAGAGTTAGAGTTAGAGTTAGAGTTAGAGTTAGAGTTAGAGTTAGAGTTAGAGTTAGAGTTAGAGTAAGAATAAGAGTAAGAGTTAGAGTTAGAATTAGAGTGACAGTGAGAGTTAGAGTTAGAGTTAGAGATAGAGTTAGAGTTAGAGTGAGAGTTAGAGCTAGAGTTACAGTTAGAGTTAGAGTTAGAGTTAGAGATAGAGTTAGAGTTAGAGTTAGAGTTAGAGTTAGAGTTAGAGTTAGAGTTAGAGTTAGAGTTAGAGTTAGAGTTAGAAATACAGTTAGAGTTAGAGTAAGAGTTAGAGTTAGCGTTAGCGTTAGAGTTAGAGTTAGAGTTAGCGTTAGAGTTAGAGTGAGAGTGAGAGTTAGAGTTAGAGTTAGAGATAGAGTTAGAGTTAGAGTGAGAGTTAGAGCTAGAGTTACAGTTAGAGTTAGAGTTAGAGTTAGAGATAGAGTTAGAGTTAGAGTTAGAGTTAGAGTTAGAGTTAGAGTTAGAGTTAGAGTTAGAGTTAGAGTAAGAGTTAGAGTTAGAGTTAGAGTTAGAGTTAGAGTTAAAGTTAGAGTTAGAGTTAGATTTAGAGTAAGAGTAAGAGTTAGAGTTAGAGTTAGAGTTAGAGTTAGAGTTAGAGTTAGAGTTAGAGTTAGAGTTAGAGTTAGAATTAGAGTTAGAGTTAGAGTTAGAGTTAGAGTTAGAGTAAGAGTAAGAGTAAGAGTAAGAGTAAGAGTAAGAGTAAGAGTAAGAGTTAGAATTAGAGTGACAGTTAGAGCTAGAGTTAGAGTTAGAGTTAGAGTCAGAGTTAGAGTTAGAGTTAGAATTAGAGTTAGAGTTAGAGTAAGAGTAAGAGTAAGAGTAAGAGTAAGAGTAAGAGTAAGAGTAAGAGTAAGAGTAAGAGTAAGAGTTAGAATTAGAGTGACAGTTAGAGTTAGAGTTAGAGTTAGAGTTAGAATTAGAGTTAGAGTTAGAGTTAGAGTTAGAGTTAGAGTTAGAGTTAGAGTTAGAGTTAGAGTTAGAGTTAGAGTTAGAGTTAGAGTTAGAGTTAGACTAAGAATTAGAGTAAGAGTTAGAGTTAGAATTAGAGTGACAGTTAGAGCTAGAGTTAGAGTTAGAGTCAGAGTTAGAGTTAGAGTTAGAGTTAGAGTTACAGTTAGAGTAAGAGTTAGAGTTAGCGTTAGAGTTAGAGTTAGAGTTAGAGTTAGCGTTAGAGTTAGAGTGAGAGTTAGAGTTAGAGTAAGAGTTAGAGTTAGAGTTAGAGTTAAAGTTAGAGTTAGAGTTAGATTTAGAGTTAGAGTTAGAGTTAGAGTTAGCGTTAGAGTTAGAGTTAGAGTTAGAGTTAGCGTTAGAGTTAGAGTTACAGTTAGAGTAAGAGTTAGAGTTAGCGTTAGAGTTAGAGTTAGAGTTAGCGTTAGAGTTAGAGTGAGAGTTATAGTTAGAGTAAGAATTAGAGTTAGAGTTAGAGTTAGAGTTAGAGTTAGAGTTAGAGTTAGAGTTAGAGATAGAGTTAGAGTTAGAGTTAGAGTTAGAGTTAGAGTTAGAGTTAGAGTTAGAGTTAGAGTAAGAGTTAGAGTTACAGTTAGAGTAAGAGTTAGAGTTAGCGTTAGAGTTAGAGTTAGAGTTAGAGTTAGCGTTAGAGTTAGAGTGAGAGTTAGAGTAAGAATTAGAGTTAGAGTTAGAGTTAGAGTTAGAGTTAGAGTTAGAGTTAGAGTTAGAGATAGAGTTAGAGTTAGAGTTAGAGTTAGAGTTAGAGTTAGAGTTAGAGTTAGAGTTAGAGTAAGAGTTAGCGTTAGAGTTAGAGTGAGAGTTAGAGTTAGAGTAAGAATTAGAGTTAGAGTTAGAGTTAGAGTTAGAGTTAGAGTTAGAGTTAGAGTTAGAGATAGAGTTAGAGTTAGAGTTAGAGTTAGAGTTAGAGTTAGAGTTAGAGTTAGAGTTAGAGTTAGAGTAAGAGTTAGAGTTAGAGTTAGAGTTAGAGTTAGAGTTAAAGTTAGAGTTAGAGTTAGATTTAGAGTAAGAGTAAGAGTTAGAGTTAGAGTTAGAGTTAGAGTTAGAGTTAGAGTTAGAGTTAGAGTTAGAATTAGATTTAGAGTAAGAGTAAGAGTTAGATTTAGAGTAAGAGTAAGAGTTAGAGTTAGAGTTAGAGTTAGAGTTAGAGTTAGAGTTAGAGTTAGAGTTAGAGTTAGAGTTAGAGTTAGAGTTAAAGATAGAGTTAGAGTTAGAGTTAGAGTTAGAGTTAGAGTTAGAGTTAGAGTTAGAGTTAGAGTTAGAGTTAGAATTAGAGTTAGAGTTAGAGTTAGAGTAAGAGTAAGAGTAAGAGTAAGAGTAAGAGTAAGAGTAAGAGTAAGAGTAAGAGTAAGAGTAAGAGTAAGAGTAAGAGTAAGAGTAAGAGTAAGAGTAAGAGTAAGAGTAAGAGTAAGAGTAAGAGTAAGAGTAAGAGTAAGAGTAAGAGTAAGATTAAGAGTAAGAGTAAGAGTAAGAGTAAGAGTAAGAGTAAGAGTAAGAGTAGGAGTAAGAGTAAGAGTAAGAGTAAGAGTAAGAGTAAGAGTAAGAGTAAGAGTAAGAGTAAGAGTAAGAGTAAGAGTAAGAGTAAGAGTAAAAGTAAGAGTAAGAGTAAGAGTAAGAGTAAGAGTATGAGCATAAAATTTGGGTGAAATAAGGAAGCTCTTGGTTCTTAGCAAGCTTTTCAATTTGCTTTTGTTCTACTTAGCTTTGAACCAAAGTATCTATAAATGTTACAACTATATAGTCAAGTCTACCTTGGTTCGAATGAATTGATAGAGATAGAGATGGAGATAGAGATAGAGATAGAGATAGAGATAGAGATAGAGATAGAGATAGAGATAGAGATAGAGATAGAGATAGAGATAGAGATAGAGATAGAGATAGAGATAGAGATAGAGATAGAGATAGAGATAGAGATAGAGATAGAGATAGAGATAGAGATAGAGATAGAGATAGAGATAGAGATAGAGATAGAGATAGAGATAGAGATAGAGATAGAGATAGAGATAGAGATAGAGATAGAGATAGAGATAGAGATAGAGATAGAGATAGAGATAGAGATAGAGATAGAGATAGAGATAGAGATAGAGATAGAGATAGAGATAGAGGTAGAGATATAGATAGAGATATAGATAGAGATAGAGATAGAGATAGAGATAGAGATAGAGATAGAGATAGAGATAGAGATAGAGATAGAGATAGAGATAGAGATAGAGATAGAGATAGAGATAGAGATAGAGATAGAGATAGAGATAGAGATAGAGATAGAGATAGAGATAGAGATAGAGATAGAGATAGAGATAGAGATAGAGATAGAGATAGAGATAGATTATATTTTGGTTTCTAACATTCCTTTTCATTAGTACTTGGCTTTGACTTTATTTTGAATCTACAGCAAGCTTGGATGGAGCAGAGTTTTACGTTTATTTGCATAAAACTTAAAACAAAATTCTGATTAAAAAGATTTAAAATATATCATCTTCAGTTGCAAATTTCATTTGTGCCCATTTCCTTCACTACTTGCAAAACAGATTTTATTTTTATATTTCAAGTTAACTTTTCATGAAATAAATTTTCAACAAATTATTATATAGCAATGAGAAGAGAAAAATTGCTAATGTCGCAGCAGCGGGAGTTCGCTCATATTAAGCAGATCAAGCACATTCTGAGAAATGTTCTATTAAGCACATCAATATTCTTTACAATGACCTTTAAAATTAATTTAACGTCAGCCATAACGTCTTGCTCTAATTAAGTTGTATTTTTTTAATAGAGAAATAAAAAAAAAAATTGTAAGTTGAAGTACGTCACGAAAAATGTAGGAGTATCGATAAATGAAGGCCTACGAGTATTGTTAATTGGGTGAAAAAAAAGCAATATAAAAATTTCAAACTCAGCGTCTTCTTGTAATAACAATGATAGCAAAATACGAAAATAACAAGTACGTACAAAAATAAAGGCATTAACAAATGTAATGAAAACATATAAATATTTTATTCAGAAAACAAGAAAACACCTTGGGCAAAATAAGATAAACAACTTAAAATTAGATTTCAAATAAAAATCAAAAAAAAGTGAATGATAGAGTTGTGTTAAAGGTGAGAACATGACGTCGTTTATAGCACTCGAAATCAAGAGTGATTATCAAAAGTGTAGAAAAATTTAAGAGCCATACGTAAAGTCCTTATAACGGAGATATTGGTATTAGACTGGGTAGGTTTCTATAAAAAAAAAGTTATAAAAGTGCACCCCTAGGTATGATAGAGGGTGATTTTTGTTTGTAGAGAGAGTGCTTTGCTTTTCAGTAGCCTACTCAGCTGACAGTTACATCTGTTGGCAAGAGTCACAGGTGTAAGTCGGAGGACGTTACCGTAGACTCTTGCTAAACACCAATGGGCATTCAATTTCGTGCGAGAAGCATGGTCGCTGTTGTAGATATCACAGTATGCCTACCGTTGTAAACCTTGTCGCTTCCATCGCATTTCTGGGATTGCATTAATATTAGGTTTGTATCTCTACAAGACATCTATA
This sequence comes from Pherbina coryleti, assembly GCA_943735915.1. Taxonomy (NCBI): domain Eukaryota; kingdom Metazoa; phylum Arthropoda; class Insecta; order Diptera; family Sciomyzidae; genus Pherbina; species Pherbina coryleti. The sequence continues at coordinate 176,188,666 of OX030948.1, forward strand.
AGGTGGTTAGAGGAAGTCTTTCCAACCAAACCTGTCTCTTTCTTCGCATTTATGGGATTGCACTGATATTAGGTTGGTATCTCTCCAGACATATGTATATCAGTTGGATAGGGGAAGACTTTCCCATCATCCTCAAATCATGGTCACTTTTTTGTTTGCGATAGTTATCATCAGACTAAGGAGCATTTGTATTTTGTTCTTGTATTTTTGTGTCATTGAATTGTGTTTTTCTGTGGTGGACTTCAAACCCAACGCATAACCGTTTGAAGATAGGGAAAATCCTCCTCTTGGACTAGCCGTCAAGCTAACGGTTATAAGCTTGCCATTTCTAGAAGCCATCAAGGTACATGAATCGTATGAGACGATTGGAGGATCGCTCCCTAACCAGTCTTTTTTCAAGCAATTGAGCTGTACAACTTACATTGAGTGAAGTAAAATAATAAAAACATACTTTTAGGCTTAAATTGTATTGTAAAAACCAAAGGAATACTAAATAATATCAAAATTCCTGCTGAATTACATTAAAACAGCAGCAAACACCTTAAAATGTCAAAAAAAAAAAAAAAAATCACCAAAACTTGTGGATGGTAAAAAAACACTCGCCAACTAGGTGGAGACTTTGAAAATTCTATTGTACACCCTTATTTTCATGATTTTTGAGCTTTTTTGTTGTTGTTTTTTTTTTTTGTTTACAGCACAAACCAAATAACTGAAACAGTCAACAAGAGGAAGGGGGGGGGGGGGGGTTATTTTTCTTAAATTTTTAAAGCACAATTTAAAATTCACTGTTTTTTTATTGCTGCTACACATACAACTTTATTTTCAACCATTGACTGCTTGCAGGCGCGTAAACTTTTAATGCTGTACTCAAAGGACGCTGAACTTTGCGGCATTTTGTGCCAAAGTGGTGGGATACTTTTTGCATTTCACACTGTCATGTGAGTGAGACGTAGTTGACAATTTAATGATGCACAATATGCAGTTAACAAGAGAAATAAATACAAATCTTAGAGTGCCTAAAAGTATGCAATTTATTTTTCACGCTTCGTAGAAACACGTAGTATTTTGAGATACTTATAATATATTAAAAAATAAAGAAAACTTGAATTATACAAATGCAATATTTTGAAATATGCATCGTAAAAAACGCCTTTAAATATGCTACAATATCTTAGCATATTTTAATTTTCTCCATTAAAGTTCATGAGCTATTTGTCTTCTTATTTACTGCCTCCACATCAATTATTCCATTAACTTTTTAAGCTCAGGTTTAAGAAAATAATTTTAATTCTCTGTAGCTACCTATATAAACAAGTGAAATACAGTGAACTTTCAGGCGCACTTGCCATGACCTGACATCAAAGTGAATACGAAATAATAAACAGCTAGCTACGTATCCATTAAGAATTTAATTCAATTGCACTGAAGTTGAAAGACAATTGTTTGTAGCCCAAAGCTGCTCAAGCAAAAGCAGCAAATACTAGGCTACATAGCCTAAAAGCATGCTTTGATTTTAATTTTTTTTTCTCCGCTACACATACAACTCATATCGAGCACAACAATACCATCCACAAAATGTTGGTAGTTTGCCAGCAAGAAAAAAAAACAAAAATAATATCGCATTTTCCTAAAGTTTCTGACTCAAAATTTCTAAGAAATATTTAATTTCAAGCGCCTTAAAGTATGCAATGTCGTAAACTCATAGGTACCTAAAGTGGCTGATGTGGAAAATTTGACTTGCAGGCAATTTGAAAATATAATTTTCAGAAAACGAAAAGCAGACAAAAAAAGAACACTTACACAACATATATGTACATAAGTAGCGGCAGAATGAAATTAAATTATTAAAATTATGCCCCAAAATATGCAGCAAAAATTTAAAGTGGTGCTCTTCTGCTTCGTCTGCTTTTATTGCCGCCGAGCAAAAGTTGCTTTTATTTCATCATTTTGCCTCATGCGTATATAAAAGATATTTGTAACCAACAGACGGTAAATAAATTCGTTATTAAATGACGTAACACCGTTACGTATGTTTTCACACAGGTATTGATGCGCTGGTGTGGCATAAAGAAATATTGGGAAATTTTATGAACAGATAAGAAAAAAAGAAGAAATGTCGAAAGCTCAAGTAAGCGCCAAAATAACGGCCGCAATAACTCAAAATTTATTGATTCGCATAAATTGTTGTGGCTTTCTTTGGCAGCAAGCCTAAAAATAGGCTAGCTTTTTCTATGATTTTCTTATTGTTTTAAAGGCAATCTGTCAAATATATGATCAGTTCAATTCAATTGCAATCAAAGAAATTTTGAGTTATAGCAGCTAGCTGGATAGCTCAGTTTGTGAGATAAACATATTCACTGAAATGGATATTTATTTTTTATTTTTTGCGGCATACTTTTGGGAGCATGAGCAGGAAAGTTATGAGTATCTTCTGACTAGAATTTAGTTGCTTTGTGCCTTGAGGCTCATGAAGCATTCAAATTAATGTTTAAAAACTTTCAAAATTAATTTAAAAAACTTATTTTTCAATCTAAAGTTTTATGTTGAAGTCTGTAACAAGTCTATTTTAAAAAACAAATTATCTTTGAATTTTAATTCAGACACAAGAAAAAATAAGGAACAATTTTTTTGTTCAAATTATTTACGTTCAAATTTATGTTCATTGCTTTCTTAGAGTTAACTTAGAGGAATTTAAGAGAGTTTTACTTTCTGGACATTTAAAAGATAATTGAATTTTCGAAGATGCACATGAGTTAAGGCTATGCCTAAAAGTATGATACGATCAAGGTTAACCTTGACACAGGGTGCATCGAAGTAGATAAGAGCTCAGTTACTTATGTAAAAAGCGTTCTCTCTGTCAAAAATAAACTTCCGGGTAACTTTCTCGGCATATTGGCAGTATAAGTAGAACCTAAGTAGCTTGAGTGGATCACAGTGAAAAGTCATCCAAGACTACTGATGAGTTGGTGTACACTAAGAGAAAAAAAATATTACATTTATCCAAAAATCTTTTTAATTTATCCAAAAAGCGAGGCAATTTTTAACCGACTTCAAAAAGGAGGAGGTTCTCAATTTCGTTGGTTTGTCCGCGCTTTTTTTTTTTAAATGTATGTACATCGATAACTCCTAAAGCAATTGCCCGATTTCCGTAATTTTTTGTCAACAGATAGATACCATAAACGCGGAGGTCCTTTTTTAAAAAAGTGGGCGATATTCGACAAAGGGGCGTGTCAATATAAGAAAAACACTGTATTTCAGTTAATATTGACACTAGGGTACTGAAATTTACAGTAAAAACACTGGGGTAGACACAATTATTAAAAATTACGATCAATTAAGTGGGCGTTATTTGACAAAGGGGTGTGGTCATATTAAAAAAACACTGTATCTCAAATAGTATTGACACTAGGGTACTGAAATTTAGTACAGGGGTAGACACAATTTTTTAAAATTACTGTAAAGAAAGTGGGCGTTATTCGACAAAGGGGTGTGGCAATATTAGAAACACACTATATATCGAATAATATTGACACTAGGGTGCTGAAATTTAGTGCGTGGGTAGGCATAGCTATTACAAATTACAGTCAATAAAGTGGGCGTTGTCTGACAAAGGGGCGTGGCAATATTGGAAAAACACTGTATCTCAAATAGTATTGACACTAGGGTACTGAAATTTAGTACAGGGGTAGACACAATTTTTGAAAATTACTGTAAATAAAGTGGGCGTTATTCGACAAAGGGGTGTGGCAATATTAGAAACACACTATATATCGAATAATATTGACACTAGGGCGCTGAAATTTAGTACATGGGTAGGCATAGTTATTACAAATAACAGTTAATAAAGTGGGCGTTATTTGACAAAGTGGTGTGGCAATATTGGAAAAACACTGTATCTCGAATAGTATTGACACAAGAGTACTGAAATTTAGTACAGGAGTAGACACAATTTTTAAAAATCAATGTAAATAAAGTGGGCGTTATTCAACAAATGGGTGTGGCAATATTAGAAACACACTATATATCGAATAATATTGACACTAGGGTGTTGTAATGTAGTACATGGGTAGGTACAGTTACTGCAAATAACGGCCAAAAAAGTGGGCGTTATTCAGCAAAGGGGCGTGTCAATATTATAAAAATACTATATCTTAGTTAATATTGACACTAGCGTATTAATATTTGGTATGCAGGTAGATAAGTAGGTAGAATCATTAAAAAAGTGAGCGGGATTGTACACAGGATGTGTCACTTTAAGGAAAGTACTATATTACGGTTAATATTGATACTTGGAAACTGAAATTTGGCACAGGGGTAGGTAGAATCATTATATGGTACGGTAAATAAATTAGGCGGGATCAGAGAAAGGGCGTGGCACTACAAATTGTAAAGAAGCAGAAATGGAAAATACCCCACAAACTTTCAGGAATTAATAAATCAAATTTATTAAGAACAAAGTTTCATGTTTAAAATTTTCCTCAAGAATAAATACTATTGCATAAAATATTTCATATTATCTAAAAAGGAAAAAATAAAAACTTTTTAACAAAAAAAAAACCCGACTTCAAAATCACTACAAAGTAAAAAATAATTTTAAATAACTTTTCCCATTCATTTCTTGGTCATATTTTAAAAGCTATTTATGCGTGTTATAATATTGGAAATCTTATCATTTTCATTTTTTTTATTTTGTTTTATTATCAATATATTAATTGCTTTATGAACATAAAAGCTTTGAAGTCGGCGCTCATCTTTGACACACAATCATGACCTTTTACCATCCGTGCACTATTTGGTGCCTTGGTGACACTGTAGTAATTTTAAAAGCTTTGTACACATTAAAATTCTCACTAAACTGGTTTGGGTGAGCTTGTAAAGCTCATATTGAATATGACATAGTGTGTAACAGCTGCACAAATAATGCATGGAACGCATTGGCTACATTCAACGTACTCAAAAATTGCCAATTGAAAGAAAAAAATCGCTAAGAAGCTTTTATATTCATAAAGTTAATAATATTTTTATGATAAAACAAATTAGAAAAAATTAAAATAAAAAGATTTCGACATAGTAAGATAAGCGTCGACTTCAAAGCTTTTATGTACATAAAGCAATTAGTATATTGATGATAATAAAACATAATAGAAAAAATGAAAATGATAAGATTTCCAATATTATAACACGCATAAATAGCTTTTAAAATATGACCAAGAAATGAATGGGAAAAGTTATTTAAAATTATTTTTTACTTTGTAGTGATTTTGAAGTCGGGTTTTTTTTTTTGTTAAAAAGTTTTTATGCTTAAATCGACTACGTAAATATTTAAATTTTATTTAAATACTTTTTTAATTTAATAAAATCTTTAAATATTTAAACAAAATTAATAAAATATATGTATATTAATATTATGCACGAATTTTTTTAAAATATCTTTCAAACATTTAATATTTGAAAATAAAACTATCGCATTTAAAGAAAATTTATATAAAAATATTGAATTTAAAAAACAACATATTTTAATTCAATATGTTATAAATGATTTTATAGTATTATTTTCTTCATATTGCACCAACCATGATAATAAATATGCAGGTAAATGACAACCGGTGCAAGACATCCGTGAGAAAATATCAAGTTGTCACTCCACCCTACATAATCTCATCACGCGATCACCCATCGCACTCACAAATCATCTTGGCCAAACATTCAGGCTATATTACCCTTGCAACAAAAACTAAACGAGAACTATAAGAAAGCTGCAACTGCTAGAAATAAACTGCAGGAGCAGAGTGCGATGCTGTTGCTGCTTGTCGGCTATTTAAGCTGTATGGAATATGTGTGTAGGTGTGTGGTATAAATAAAATTTAAATACGGGAAAAACGTATTGTAAGGAAAATATTTGATTAATCCACGTAAATACTTAAATAAAATGTATACAAAGGCGTGGATAATGTTAATACGCGCTATTTCCCTTGGTGTAGCGGCAAAAGAAACAGTCTGTCTAGTCTGCTGTGTGATTTGTTCTATACAGAGGCGTTGTTGTTGTTGTTGGGTGTTGCCTTTATTGTCTTTATGTTGTCTTGTTGTCAACATACTTGGCCTAAAGCTCAAAATTGTTTTCAATATGTATTGAAAATTCCTCGTCGCCTGACTCTCTTGCGTTAATCCTCGCATGGAAACGTGTCTGACTGCCTTAACATGACTTAGTCAACATTATTCATGTCGAAATCGTCACAAGTCGAATCAAACCTCTCATTGGTGTCCTCTAGAATTGACAAGCTGACAGTCATCAATTTGTGCATCTGGGCGTTGAGCAGTTTTGATGAAAAGACTTTCGGAGCTTTTGAGAGAACGATCCTTCCTAAGATATTTGGTACAATTTGTGTCAACAGCGAGTAACGAATTCGATGGAAATCAATGCCGACATCAACATAGTAAAGCACTTAAAAATCAAGCGGCTCCGTTGGCTAGGACATGTTGATTGGACGCTTCAGCGAAAAAATATTCATTTCGGTACCCTGAGGCGATCAAAACTTTCAAAAAGATATATATCGGATATTCTTGCACGGATCGTATTTGGATAATTTTGCATTTGAACTTCTTTACAATGCTTTGTTACAGAAGCTGAAACACTTAACATAAAATTTCTTCAAATAAGACACCGAATGCCTTTTAAGTCTTGCACCTCGGCAATACTAAGCATTGTCAGATGAATTTTGAGAAATCCCTTCGAATACTTATTATTTTTTAGCATTAAAGTGCTCATAACGTTATAGTGTATGTACGCTTATTGTATTGTTTACAGTGGTTTGAAAATTGTATTTCAGCAAAAAATGGAATTAACACGTGAACATTTTTGGGTGCTGATTTTTTACGAATTTCATCGTAGATAGAAAAGCAAAGAATACATTGATTGACTTAGTTTCACTTTTGGTGATGAAGCACCACATCCAGCCACTGTTAAGCATTGATTTAGTGAGTTCAAACGTGGTCGTTGTTCTCTCCAAGACGAATTTCGTAAAGGTCGTCCAAGAACGGTTGTTGTTGCGGAAAGTTCGATGCTGTGCGTGAACTTTTGGAAGCAGACCGGCATGTAACATACCCTGAGCTGAAATCATCCTTGGGCATTAGTGGATCTAGCGTAAATTGGATTTTACATGAGTATTTAAGTGTCAGGAAGGTTTTTTCCCGTTGGATAACCTAAAATTTGACGGTTGTACAAAAAAAAAAGGCTCTTGTTGATTGGTGTAAGGAAATGTTGCAAAAATACAGCAGTGGTGTTCCGAACCACGCTTAAGAATCATCGCTTATGATCTACGCTTATGAGCCCGAAGCAAAGCATCGGTCCACTGTTTGCGTCTTCTGCTGGAAGTTTTCGAAGATTTGGAGAAAACCAACTACTGAAAGAAGATCATCCTTCATCACAACAATGTGAGTTCCTACATATCAGCTCAAACAAAAGAGTCCCGACTGGGCACCCAATGACTTCTTCTTGTTTCCTCATATTAAGAAAAAAATGCGTGGCGAACGTTTTTCTACACCCGATTAGATTAGGCCCTTGAGGCCTTCAAAAGCCTATGTTGTTTCAAAGGTGCCAACTTCGGAGAGATAATATTGTTTCGAACAATTTTCCCGAAGGCAGAGGGGGACAACTCTTTTCTTTCTAGAGAAGAGATGGAATCTTCTGCCCTGGGTGTGGGCGAGATTGAGCATGTGTTCAGTCTATTGCGAAGTCGAAAGTCTCCGGGTATTGATGGGATGACTGGAGAGATGAGTAAAACCATCTGGGAAGTTATTCCACATTACCTTGAGGCTCTGTACACTAAGTGTGTGACTGATGGCTACTTTCCCACTGTGTGGAAAGAAGCAAGAGTGATTGTGCTCTTAAAGTCACGTGATAGGCTGAGGAGTGAACCTTGGTCCTACCGGGGCATCAGTCAACTCCGCCTGTTTTCACGAGCAGCCTGTCCAAAGCCAGCGTAAAGGAGGATGGTTGCAGATATAAGGGGGTTTTCTAATGCTTTTAACCCTTATATCTGTGTAAAAACAAAAAGGCCCACCTTGAGCCTGCTGTGTGTCACAGCTTAATCTTGGAGTAGGTTGGACTATTGCACATAGAAATAGTGGCGTTTATACCTATGAATGCAGTAGCAAAAGCAATAAATAATTTGTTAGCACGGGAATAGTCTCAGGTGGTCTAAAAATTAAGTGTTAAACACTAGAAAATACCTTTATCTTCGGATATTGGTGAACGTCACTCTAGTTTTCACATTAAATTGTGCTAACGACGATACGTTTAAGTTTTACGCATCCTAGTTTTCACATTGTGTTAACGAAGATGCGTTACGGAGGAGGAGTAGTATAATAACAGTACGTTGTACTGGTTATACTAAAGAGGTAAATGTTTATTTTGCCTAGTTAAATATAATTTAGTGACAAAACGTCACAGTCAAATATAAGTATTAGACGAATACTTCCTGATAAGTTGGTGATGTTGATATGATTTTTCATTGTGGAACCTTTTGCCAGGGTGACTATTGTGGGCTGGCCCTTCGGGCAGTTTCGTGCTGGCTGTGGTAGTTCAATGTCGCGAACAAGGCCTACGGTGGTCTGGCGTGGAGTTGCGTTTGTTGACAACCGGGTGGCAATTCCTCAAATTGTCAGAGATTTTAGATGGGTCTCGTTTTAGACCGATAATTGTGGATGGTGATTACACTAGCCGTCCATGATTCCAATACACACTTGCGTTCCAATACTGGTAACTATCCATACAGTATATTTATTAATTTAAATATACATATGTAAAACTTAAGTGTGGTGTGTATCCGGTATTGAAACTACTATAATGGGGCGTTGGTCGCATCTGGAGTCATGGAAGTAACACACAGGAAATTCATTTTCTGGGTGTCATTTCCATGAACCACGACTCCTCGTGTCAATGGGCACCGTAGACACGGCAGGTGTCTACGTAAGCCACTTAAGGATTTCTGGGGCATCAGTCTTCTTCCAGTGCTTGGTAAGATGCTGGAAAGGATTATGGTGGAACGGCTTCTGGAGTGTGAGAGTGCGGGCCTTTGTGAAAATCAATTTAGTTATCGATTAGAGTACGATTGATGCGTGGATGTTTGTAAAGAGTGCTGTTGCGGTAAGTAGTTCCAAGTATATCTTGGGACTATTTGTTGGGACTATTTACTTTAAGGGTGCTTTCGATTATCTATGTTGAGATAGTGTGTGTGAAAGATTGAATGAGGTAGGGTGTTGGGAAGGTAAGCTTTGGAGAAGTTACTTTTCCGGCAGGCGTGCATGTGTCATTGGTGTTAATCAATGTGTATAAATGGATGTTGTTCGAGGTTGCCTGCAGAGGATCTATGGTCCATTTATTTGGAACCTCATGATGGATCCTTTGTTGAGGCAGCTTCAACAACTGTATAAATGTTGTGCTTATGCTGCTTGTCTTGGTTGAAGGTCAGTCTTGTGCTGAACTGGAGGCTGGGGCACGTGTGACCATGGGCATAGAGGTGATTGGGGTGAGTGTGGCCATGGACAAGACTGTGATGATGCTGTGGAAAGGCAGATTATCGTCTAGTCGACATCCATGTGTTCGTGTGAATGAAGTTATGCGACTAAAGTCAAGTACTTGGGGATAACTATGTCGGAACGAATGAACTTTTTAGTTAATTTGGTCATTTGAGCAGTTACTTGGGGATAACTATGTTGGAACGAATGAACGTTTTAGTTCATTTGATCAATTTGAGGGTCCGTCTTTTGACGGTTGTAGGGAAAGCGCGTTGTTTGCTGAGAAGTGAATCGGCCTTCAGTAGGAGGGCTGTACACCTCATGTTTGGGGGTTTATTTGTTGCTTGCGTGACTTATGGCTCTCCTGTGTGGGGTGGTATAGTCAGGTCTGCTGTGGGATATCGTAAGATACTCTCTTGTCAGAGAGCCATTCTGATTGGGTGTATGCCGGTGTGTCGTACTGTATCAACGATAAATTACATGTGTTGTTGGGGATCTGATCACCTTGATCTGTGGTAATAAAGCAATGTGTTGCTTATGGGATTCGGAAGGAGATACTTTCCTTATTGCTTGAATGTGTCTCACATACGGATGTTTAAAAAAAGATATTTTTGTTATTTTTTTTTAAATCTTTCAATTATAAAATATTTTAAATAAATTTTAATCTAAACAATATTTCAGCCCAAACGGATCATTATTACATCTATGAGTTCTGAAAGAGTCTTCAGGATGAGTCTTTAAAGATTCCATTACATGATTCTTAAAGGAGTATTAAATATGGCCATATAAGTATAAGAGTTAATTTTGAGTTCAGAAAGACTAATTTATAGGAGTTCTAAAAGAGTCTTTATTGTGAGTCCTAAAAGAGTATTAAATATGAGTCTTGGAAGAATCTTAATTTTGAGTCCAAAAAGACTAATTTATATGAGTTCTTAAAGATTCTTTATGATGAGGCTTTAAAGAGTCTTTATTATGAGTCTTAAAAGAGCATTAAATATGAGTCTTAAAAGAGTATTGAACATGAGCCTTGAAAGAATTTTAATTTTGAGTCCAAAAAGACTAATGTATGTGAGTTCTAAAAGATTCTTTATGATGATTCTTTAAAGAGTCTTTATTATGAGTCTTAAAAGAGTATTAAATATGAGTCTTAAAAGAGTATTGAACATGAGTCTTGAAAGAATTTTAATTTTGAGTCCAAAAAGACTTATTCATATGAGTTCTAAAAGATTCTTTATGATGAGTCTTAAAAGAGTATTAAATATGAGTCTTAAAAGAGTCTTAATTTTGAGTCCAAAATGAGACATAAAGCAGTCATTATTATGAATCATATTTTGAAGCCCAAAACCTAACAAAATGCACTCATAAAAGAGCCTTTTTTGAGCGCATTATGACGATGAAAACTCATTTATATGAGTCTCAAAAAGAGTCTTTGGAGAGTCATAATGTTTGCTGGGATAGTTTGAATGGTATGTGAATGAAGATCTCTAATTTGTATTCACCTTTGGCGGCCAGTCCGGAACTGTGATGAGTTCAACTGATAGTAGCTTGCTACGAGGTCTGACCAAAGAGGTGTTAAATAGGCCTCCACCCAAACCATGGGTTGCGAAGTGTCATCACACCATGGATCTAATTTGGTACTTTTGAACCCTCAAAGGGGCGTAGGCTGACGCAATCATTCGGTCCCATGCTATGGAGCGGCGTGAAATTAAGCCTATACGGCAGGTTATAGGAATTTCTGTTTCGAACATATTTTGATGCAAAGTGTATTGATCATTTTGGAGAATAATTTGGAAAAAAAAACAATAAAGAAATTTTTACTGATTAACCATTATTTTTTATTGCTAGGCGCAAGACTTAAAAGGCAAACCCTTGTAAATTTGTCACGAAAACGATCTTATCTCTGGGTTAAGGTTATCATCCAATTTTAAACGATCAAAAGACACTCTTTGCTTTCCCTCAAGGATTTTGTAGACTATAAAAAAAAAATCGCAAGTTCATCGCGACGAATTGAGATGAATTGAGTGCACAAAAAGTCTGTCACACAAGATGTAAACTGCCAGACGAAGGTTCAATGATATTGCAAAAAAAAAAGAAAAAATAAACACAAAGACTAAATATAAAGGACAAGAAGAAACAAGATATTGCAACTGTCTTAAAAAAACCCTTTTCGGAGTAATTGTTTTGCTGATTTGCCTCCTTTTCAGAACTAATAATTATGTCATGCTTTCATGCTGCTGCTGCTGCTGCCTAAGTTTGCGAATTATTTTGCACAAAATCTTGTAAATTGCAAAAATTTGCCATTTCTTGTCGTTAATCCTTTTCCGCTTCATTGGAGAAAATTGCAATATTTACCATGAATAATTTTTTTAATTTCAAATTTTCCCAGCCTGGGCAACTATTTGCTCTATCTACCCTGGTTTGTGTTAAAGTTATGAATTATTAATTTTTGTGTGTGTAAACACATTTTGGAATAAATGCATTTTGTTTTTTTAAATAAGCGGCGTGACTAGACTGAAAGGAGGGCTGAGAATGTCTGAGAGTGAAACATGTATTCGACAAAAATTTAAGAAAATTTTGTGGAATGTTTTGGTTTTTTTTTTAAAAAATTTTGTTGTTTTTTTTAGGACTGCGTTCAAGAATTTTAACCGAGTTACAACTTGCTTATCCCGCGAACATCTGCAGCTAATCTATGAAAATGTTGCCAATGACTTTGTTGCAAACAAAATAAGCAGCAAAGTATACGTAAATCTTATCAAGCCAACTTAAGAAAACAACAAGAACAAACAATAAAACCGTAAAAATTCGCTATATTATTTAGAACAAAGCAAACAAAAAAAAAAAAAAAACAAAATAGCTCTTCTTCGGCTTATCGCACATCTTGGCATATTTATTTAAAATTAACTTTCATGAATTTATGCAACACAAGAGTTTGTTGCAATTATTTTGCCAAAATAATCCAAATAAGCTGAACAATATGAAATAGCTCAGCATCTTGCATCTGCTCCAAAACACAAAAAATTTCTTGATTATCCTCACAAATCTGCATACAATGAATAAAAGAAAAATGGTTAGTACAGACGTAGCAGGTAGCGCTGCTACTGCCATGGATATGAATGCAAAAACAACACTAAAGTACATAGTCCTTGCAGAATCCTGGCAAATGTTATAAAAAAAAAGGAAAAAGAACCAACAAAGAAAAAGAGAAAACGCTCCCTCAGCAACCCTCCCAACTACAACTCGAGCATCATCTTATTGTTGATTGCCAAAATATTTGCATATGTTGCGGCGCTATACTGTAGCTTTGAGATTATTTATTTGAAGTTTTCATATTTACATAGGATTTTCCCAAAATAATTTAATTTATTTTACCGAGTTTTCAATATTTCTATCCACTTGCCAATCAATAAGAAGCAGAAATTGTTTTCTTGTTTCTGAATCTTGTTTTTTATTGAATTTTCAAAAAGTTAGGTATTTCTATAAAATAGCAAAGAAGATATGATAATTGTACTCACAGAGTCCCTTTTTTATAGAGAGTAAGAAACCGACAAGTGTTTGTTATTATTTCAAGACTCGTCATCAAAAATGTGAAACCACTTTTCCATTTGCATCTCAGAATTTTCAATAATCGACACTCAAGATCGAAAAAACTCCTCAACGCAAATCTGCTTGCATAATTCGAAAGTTTTTTTTCAAAATCAAAGATATTTGCTATGAATTGAATTCAAAACTTTTAGATACAACAATCCATATCATCCTTTTGATTTAATTTTAATTTTGATTTCGATTTTGATGTCGATTTTGATTATGATTATGATTTTGATTTTGATTTTGATTTTGATTTTGATTTCGATTTCGATTTTGATTTCGATTTCGATTTCGATTTCTATTTTGATTTTGATTTTGATTTTGATTTCGATTTCGATTTCGATTTCGATTTCGATTTCGATTTCTATTTTGATTTTGATTTTGATTTTGATTTTGATTTTGATTTTGATTTTGATTTTGATTTTGATTTTGATTTTGATTTTGATTTTGTTTTCGATATTGATTTTGATTTTGATTTTGATTTTGATTTCGATATTGATTTTAATTTTAATTTTTATTTTTGATTTAGATTTTGATGTTGACTGGATTTTGATATTGATATTGACTTGATTTGATTTTGATTTTGATTACGATTCTGATTATGACTTTGATTTTGATTTTAATTTTGATTTTTATTTTTATTTTGATTTTGATTTTCATTTTTATGTTGATTTTGATTTTGATATTAATGTTTTTTTTTATTTTGATTTTGATTTTGATTTCGATATTGATTTTAATTTTAATTTTGATTTTGATTTTGATTTTGATTTTGATTTTGATTTTAATTTTAATTTTAATTTTAATTTTAATATTAATTTTAATTTTAATTTTAATTTTAATTTTAATTTTAATTTTAATTTTAATTTTAATTTTAATTTTAATTTTAATTTTAATTTTAATTTTAATTTTAGTTTTAATTTTAATTTTAATTTTAATTTTAATTTTAATTTTAATTTTAATTTTAATTTTAATTTTAATTTTAATTTTAATTCTAATTTTAATTTTAATTTTAATTTTAATTTTAATTTCAATTTTAATTTTAATTTTAATTTTAATTTTAATTTTAATTTTAATTTTAATTTTAATTTTAATTTTAATTTTAATTTTAATTTTAATTTTAATTTTAATTTTAATTTTAATTTTAATTTTAATTTTAATTTTAATTTTAATTTTAATTTTAATTTTAATTTTAATTTTAATTTTAATTTTAATTTTAATTTTAATTTTAATTTTAATTTTAATTTTAATTTTAATTTTAATTTTAATTTTAATTTTAATTTTAATTTTAATTTTAATTTTAATTTTAATTTTAATTTTAATTTTAATTTTAATTTTAATTTTAATTTTAATTTTAATTTTAATTTTAATTTTAATTTTAATTTTAATTTTAATTTTAATTTTAATTTTAATTTTAATTTTAATTTTAATTTTAATTTTAATTTTAATTTTAATTTTAATTTTAATTTTAATTTTAATTTTAATTTTAATTTTAATTTTAATTTTAATTTTAATTTTAATTTTAATTTTAATTTTAATTTTAATTTTAATTTTAATTTTAATTTTAATTTTAATTTTAATTTTAATTTTAATTTTAATTTTAATTTTAATTTTAATTTTAATTTTAATTTTAATTTTAATTTTAATTTTAATTTTAATTTTAATTTTAATTTTAATTTTAATTTTAATTTTAATTTTAATTTTAATTTTAATTTTAATTTTAATTTTAATTTTAATTTTAATTTTAATTTTAATTTTAATTTTAATTTTAATTTTAATTTTAATTTTAATTTTAATTTTAATTTTAATTTTAATTTTAATTTTAATTTTAATTTTAATTTTAATTTTAATTTTAATTTTAATTTTAATTTTAATTTTAATTTTAATTTTAATTTTAATTTTAATTTTAATTTTAATTTTAATTTTAATTTTAATTTTAATTTTAATTTTAATTTTAATTTTAATTTTAATTTTAGTTTTAATTTTAATTTTAAATTGTATTTTAATTTTAATTTTAATTTTAATTTTAATTTTAATTTTAATTTTAATTTTAATTTTAATTTTAATTTTAATTTTAATTTTAATTTTAATTTTAATTTTAATTTTAATTTTAATTTTAATTTTAATTTTAATTTTAATTTTAATTTTAATTTTAATTTTAATTTTAATTTTAATTTTAATTTTAATTTTAATTTTAATTTTAATTTTAATTTTAATTTTAATTTTAATTTTAATTTTAATTTTAATTTTAATTTTAATTTTAATTTTAATTTTAATTTTAATTTTAATTTTAATTTTAATTTTAATTTTAATTTTAATTTTAATTTTAATTTTAATTTTAATTTTAATTTTAATTTTAATTTTAATTTTAATTTTAATTTTAATTTTAATTTTAATTTTAATTTTAATTTTAATTTTAATTTTAATTTTAATTTTAATTTTAATTTTAATTTTAATTTTCATTTTAATTTTAATTTTAATTTTAATTTTAATTTTAATTTTAATTTTAATTTTAATTTTAATTTTAATTTTAATTTTAATTTTAATTTTAATTTTAATTTTAATTTTAATTTTAATTTTAATTTTAATTTTAATTTTAATTTTAATTTTAATTTTAATTTTAATTTTAATTTTAATTTTAATTTTAATTTTAATTTTAATTTTAATTTTAATTTTAATTTTAATTTTAATTTTAATTTTAATTTTAATTTTAATTTTAATTTTAATTTTAATTTTAATTTTAATTTTAATTTTAATTTTAATTTTAATTTTAATTTTAATTTTAATTTTAATTTTAATTTTAATTTTAATTTTAATTTTAATTTTAATTTTAATTTTAATTTTAATTTTGATTTTGATTTTAATTTTGATTTTGATTTTCACAAAGGCCCGTACTCTCACACTCCAGAAGCCGTTCCAACATAATCCTTTCCAGTACCTTACCAAGCACTGGAAGAAGACTGATGCCCCGGTAGGACCAAGGTTCACTCCTCAGCCTATCAGGTGACTTCAAGAGCACAATCACTCTTGCTTCTTTTGACACAGTGGGAAAGTAGCCATCAGTCACACACTTAGGATTAACTTCCCAGATGGTTTTACCCATCTCTCCAGTAATCCCATTCAATACCTGGAGACTTTCGACTTCGCAATAGACTGAATCCATGCTCAATCCCGCCAACACCCAAGGCAGGATGTTCCATCTCTTCTCTAGAAAGAAAAGAGTTGTCACCTTCCGCTCTCGGGAAAAATGTTCCAAACAATATTATCACTCTGAAGTTGGTACCTTTAAAACTACATAGGCTTTCGAAGGCCTCAAGGGCTTATTCGGGCGTAGAAAAACGTTCGGCACGCATTTTTTTCTTAATATGAGGAAACAAGAAGAAGTCATTGGGTGCCCAGTCGGGACTGTAACGCAGATGACCCATCAATTCTCGCTTCGAGTGCTCAAATACTCTTTTGTTTGAGCTTATATGCAGGAACTCACATTGTTTTGAAGGATGATCTGCCTTCAGTGGTTGATGTTCCTCAATTCTTCAAAGACTTCCAGCAAAACACCCAAACATTGGATCGCTGCTTTGTTTTGGGCTCATAAGCGAGGATCATAAGCGATGATTCTTAGATCATTATTCAATTCAATTCAATTTAATTTAATTTAATATAATTTAATTTAATTTAAATAAATTAAATTTAATTAAATTAAATTTAATTTAATTTAATTTGATTTGATTTGATTTGATTTGATTTGATTTGATTTGATTTGATTTTATTTGATTTGATTTGATTTGAATATATTTGATTCGATTTGATTTGATTTGATTTGATTTGATTTGATTGGATTTGATTGGATTTGATTTGATTTGATTTGATTTGATTTGATTTGCTTTGATTTGATTTGATTTGAATTGCTTTGATTTGATTTGATTTGATTTGGTTTGATTTGATTTGATTTTATTTGATTTTATTTTATTTGATTTGATTTGATTTGATTTGATTTGATTTGATTTGATTTGATTAGATTTGACTTAACTTGACTTGATTTGGCTAGACATGATTTGACTTAACTTTAATTGCTCTGATTTGACTTGAATTGACTTAACATGACTCGGCTTGACTTTTTTTGGCTAGACGTGGCTTGATTTGTCTTGAATTGACTTCAGTTGATTTTGATTTGATTTGATTTTTAATTTGGTTTTGATTTGATTTGAATTGATTAGATTTGACATGACTTTATTTGACTAGACATGATTTGACTTAACTAAACTTGACTTGCTTTGACTTGACGTGACTTGACTTGACTTGACTTGACTTGACTTGATATGACTTGACTTGACTTGACTTGACTTGACATGACTTGATTTGACTTGATTTAAAGTTATTTAAATTTTATCTTGATTTGATGTTCATTTTGAGTTTGATTTTGATATGGATTTTGATTTTGATTTTGGTTCTGATTTTGATGATTAGTTTGATTCTGATTTTGATTTTGGATTTGGTTTGAATTTATAATAAAAAAGCCTCAAAACTAAAAAAGAGGACTAAACAATTTATAGTAGCATAAAACATTTGTCGAGATTACAAAGAAGTTGGGAAAAATCAAGAAAACTGTGACAAATTCTAAAAAAATATACATACTTGTACAGACCTATTATCAACCCTCATAATTCGAAGATAAGTAAAAAATTACAAAATTGAAAACGATATAAATGGTTAAAAAAACAATTGTATAAAAAATTTGTAAATCTGTCAAAATTTCCACATTTCTTCGGGCCAAAGATGGTGCTGAACTTTGACCTTGCATAAGACGCGCATGTCATGATGATGCCTTTTTTCACAGCTTGTTTAACGGAAAACAACCCTCTCATAAATTTAAGTATTACTTCAGCTCAAATTTACTAAATTTGGCAAATGTTGAGGGATAAAATATGTGACAAGAAATTTGTTGCAAAATAGGTATATTCTTTGAAAAAAAAGTATTTAAAAGAAAATAAGATCATTTGAATGAAAAAACTTTGGAAAAAATGTACTGTTCCGTATGAAACTCAAATTGTCAAAGTACCTAAGTCAATTAATGATACAACACTTATTTTAGTGACCCGAATATATAAATATATTGTGCCTGCATAATATATATTTGTATATCTGTGCTATGTTTGGTATTGGTTTGGTGTTTGAGAGTTGCATCTCTTTTCCACGTAGGATCTTGGGTTGGACAGTGGCCCCAAGCCGAATGACTACAATTATAAATGCGGTTATATATAGTCTAATAAATTACTTTGGATGTTGTCTTGTATTTCTTCGTGTTATGAAGAATGTGCTTTTATTCGATGATGCTTATTATGTTTACATAAGCACAAAAATTTTAAGATTTCAAATTTCAAATTTCTATATATAATTTTAATTTCCGCTGAAAGGCCAAGCAATTGTGCTTAGTGGAGGCTTTTATTTGCCAACAGGTGGTAGGTTTTAGCACGTAGGTGCATTCTATTCAGTCCGGCTGATCCGGGAACTTCTTAGAATGTAAATCGTGCATGCGTATGGCGCGGGTCATACGTATCTATGAAGATTTCCTACTTCCGGGCGAATCCAAAAAAAAAAAAAAAAAAAAAAAAAACACACAATGATCATGATAAAATTTTAAATTTACTCAAAAATCAATCAATGTTCTAACGGGGGTTAAAATTATCATCAATGATTTTTTTTTTATTTTTGTGCGTAATACGATCGCATCGAACTCACGCATGATCGAAAGATATTAGTCAATTTTTTCTGAAAAGAAGTAATAGTAGCAGGATCAAGCTAACTGCAATCGTTGGAAAACAAAAAAGCCGCCGCTGCGGCCTTTGAAGGGCGATAAGAAAAACTGATCGATTTCTGTCGATCACTATCATCTGCCTTGATCGCGGTTGCCCTTCTGATGTTACATTTGCCTTGCTTGGGGGATGTCTTTGAGGTTGGTATGATCCTGGTTCTTTGTGAAGGTAATTTTTCAAGGATTTACGGCGTACGAAGAACAAATGGAAAACAAATATTTTTTTAAGTACTAAGCTAAATAAGAAGGATTTAAGTGTAAAAAGTAGGTGTTGATCATCATGTGGCGTAGAACAGCTATTTGCTAATGTCGTCTATTGTATTCATGATGTTGCCACTATGTTGCAATTAATTTATGTAAAGTCGTTAAAAGAGCAGCATTTCAGCTTACCTGAAAAGAGTAGAGAGAGAGAGTTAAGGATTAGTAGGGAAATTAATTGAGGTAAAAGGAAGTAAGAGTAAAATATTTTGTTTTTATATTTGAGCTAATTTGTTTCTAACAAATGAAAAATTAATCTTAAAGAAAATATTAGCAGAAAAAGAAAAACAAATTGAAAAGATTAAGGTATATAACGTATATGAACAGTATGAGAAAGGTTCGCCATTTTTAGTTTATAATTAAAAAAAAAAATATGTAGCACGATGTGCTATCTGGTGGCACATGGGAAATAACAAAATATATTTTAATATCAGATGTGCTCGATGATAATGTGATAATGTATGATAATGTGCTCGATATGTAAGGTGTTTTTATATTTAAAAACTTTCAAAAAGTCAGAACTTTTTTGAAAAATGAAGAAATATTTTTTGTAGTATAATAAAAAAAAAACGTGCGCCATTTTCGGTACACAACACTTGATCTAGTTCCTTCAATTTGTCAAATAATTGTAAATGGTCTACAAGTTTTGTTTTAGATAATCCAGTAACCCGCCGCCATTTTTTTTTCGAAATTCACGACATCAATTCTCAAGGCCACAAAAATAATTTTTTTTGAAATTTTAGAGATATTTACAAATAAATTATAATGGTCACAAAATCGTCTGTAGAATACAGATATTTTTAATAAACTTTTTTAAAGATGTAGAACTAAACCCATTAACTCTTTATCACGAAAAGGCACACAGACCATAAGCAAGACACAAGAGGCAATCAGACGAAAGTAGAGATGATCATTTATATATTGTCATACACGCCTTGTTTCGTGATACAGCATCAAAATCAAAATCAAAATTCAAATCAAAATCAAAATCAAAATCAAAATGAAAATGAAAATCATAATCAAAATCAAAATCAAACTCAAAACCAAAATCAAAATCAAAACCAAAATCAAAATCAAAATCAAAATCAAAATCAAAATCAAAATCAAAATCAAAATCAAAATCAAAATCAAAATCAAAATCAAAAAATCAAAATCAAAATCAAAATCAAAATCAAAATCAAAATCAAAATCAAAATCAAAATCAAAATCAGAATCAAAATCAAAATCAAAATCAAAATCATAATCAAACTCAAAATCAAACTCAAACTCAAAATCAAAATCAAACTCAAACTCAAAATCAAAATCAAAATTAATATCATAATATAAATAAAAATCAAAATCAAAATCAAAATCAAATTCAAAATCAAAACCAAAATCAAAATAAAAATCAAAATAAACATTAACTTTAAGAAAAAATCATAATTAAAATCACAGTCAAAATCAAAATTTAAATAAAAGTCAAAGTCAAAATCAAAATCAAAATCAAAATCAAAATTAAAAATCAAATTCAAAATCAAAACCAAAATCAAAATAAAAATCAGAATAAACATTAACTTTAAGAAAAAATCATAATTAAAATCAAAGTCAAAATCAAAATATAAATAAAAGTCAAAGTCAAAATCAAAATCAAAATCAAAACCAAACTCAAAATCAAAATCAAAAGCAAAATCAAAATCAAAATCAAAATCAAAATCAAAATCAAAATCAAAATCAGAATCAAAATCAAACTCAAAATCAAAATCAAAATCAAAATCAAAATCAAAATCAAAATAAAAATCAAACTAAAAATCAAAACCAAACTCAAATCAAAATCAAAACCAAACTCAAATCAAAATCAAAATCAAAATCAAAATCAAAATCAAAATCAAAATCAAAATCAAAATCAAAATCAAAATCAAAATCAAAATCAAAATCAAAATCAAAATCAAACTAAAAATCAAAATTAATATCAAAATCAAATCAAAATCAAAACCAAAATCAAAATCAAAATCAAAATCAAAACCAAACTCAAAATCAAAATCAAAATCAAAATCAAAATCAAATTCAAAATCAAAACCAAACTCAAATCAAAATCAAAATCAAAATCAAAATCAAAATCAAATCAAAATCAAACTCAAACTCAAACTCAAACTCAAACTCAAACTCAAATCAAAATCAAAATCAAAATCAAAATCAAAATCAAAATCAAAATCAAAATCAAAATCAAAATCAAAATCAAAATCAAAATCAAAATCAAAATCAAAATCAAAATCAAAATCAAAATCAAAATCAAAATCAAAATCAAAATCAGAATCCAAATATAAATCGAAATCAAAATCAAAATCGAAATCAAAACAAAATTAGAATTAAAATCAAAGTGAAAATAAATAGAACTGAGATTTACGTCAAGAATTTGGACGTGGATTAAGACAAAAATTGGGTCAATGAATAGGACAAGAAGTGTAAATGTAGGCAGTGGCGGATCTACATACAGGCTGAAAGGGCTTTAGACCCCCTTGGAGAATTTTTTGAATGGAAAAAAAAAATGAAAAAAGCCCTAAAAGCATTTCAGCCCCCTCCTTGGGCTATAAAACTGGAGTTTCAGACCCCCGTTCTCTGGCGAATCTTAGATCCGCCACTGAATGTAGGTAATATAGGATAAGGATGAATACAACTTAAGATCTATAGGAAAGGATAAGTATAAGGAATAAGAACAATAATAAAGATTCGTTGTCACGTCACAACACTTACGGGTGTGACCATGACAATTACACATCATTCTCAATCAAGCAAGCTTCCGCCAATCTTTCGATGTTCATTTAACAAACGTTGAGCTCGGTGATTCCAAAACCACCTGAATAATAATTTTTTTAAAGTGAAACTTATTTTCGATAATCGGCCTTCACCTCTCTGCAGACAATGGGCCTCAGTGAAGATAATGATGTCAGAGAGTAAATAAATGCTATGTAAAGCTTCTTAACCACAAACAAATTTTATGATCGAGCACATAGAACGACAAAAAAAAGTCTAACCAATTGGAACAACATAGCATACTTTTAGAATACACCTCGTATCTGTAGTAAGCTCCCTAATGTCATCAACGTCAAAATATCGCTGTACAGCTGTAATGACCAATAGATCGTCTGTTACAAAATATTTTATTTGATTTTTAAATAAACATTTATATCTATCCAACATCATAAAACAGCATCCGTAAAACTTAATTATTTCCACTGAATTGCGTCCAAACAACCGCAAGGATAGCGCATGTCCTGCCACAAAAAAAGTGACAGCTGTTTAGCGCTTTTAAGGTGTCAGCATTAAATTTGAAACTTCCGGAATGAACAAAAAGGAAAACAATTTTTTTTATAAAGCCAACCACTAAAGAACAGAAACAAAAGGAAACACGTGAGGCAAATAAAAACAAAACAAAACAAAAAAAAAAAAAATAAAAATCAACAAATGAAGCTTATTATGAAAAAGCATTATAAAAAAAAAAAAAACAAAAGAAAACAAGATAGTGTCCGAATTTGAACGCAAACTGAATGCTTAATTTATAACCTGGCCTGCAAGGATAACAAGGATAACATGAAGAACGCACGAGCACAGAACACATCAAATTAGCGTTCGGGGTAACCCTTAAGCTGATGTTTTTGTTGTTGCTACTACAAGTTTTGGGTTTTACCTTTATTTGTTTAACATAATGATGATCGTGAAAATGTCCGGTTGAAGGACAATGAAGCATGTCCATCAAAAATCATCCAAAAACAGCATCAATGGCATCAACCTCATCATCATCATCATCATCATCATCAACAGCATGCAGATGAAATGATGTCAGTTAGGACCGGTGTCTACACCAAGGGTTGCCTTTAAAACCGGTAGTTGGTGTTCGATTTTTATTTCGGACGCACTTTTTTTTTATTTCTTTTTTTGTCTGTCAGCATATTTAATGCACTGCTGCACATTGCAGGATCACCGCTGTTGTTGTCGTTTACGCGATGTTGTTGGCGGCGCGCTATGCTCATTGTTTTTACTTTTTAGCTCTAGGCAAATTTTTATTAATTGAAATTGAATTATAAAAAATGAACAAAAAAGGTTGATGAAAAAATTTGGAAACAGCGGAAGGGGTTGTTGGGCCCTTTTTGTATTCTTTTTTTTTACGGTAATGTGTGATTTTTGCAGTTTTGGATTTTTGATAATTTTTTTGATTCTGTTTTTAAATTCGTTCAACTTTTCATAATAATCACAAAACTCCACTAAAACTTCCCTTTTCCCTAAAAAAAATCTTTTATTGAATTAAATGGTTGCATTTTAATTGAATCAACTAAAGATTTCCGCTCATTAAAAGACATGCATTCACAAAACTTTAATTATTTAACTCGACTTAAAGAGTTACACTAAAAAAAAAAAAAATGAAAATAAGATTTTTTAAATGCTACATCTTGTATTTTCAATTCTATTATTAAATTAATAAAAAAATTTTAATTTAACTTTTATATACGAGGGCTTATATACGATGGCTGGCTTTTAGGTCTTCCGCCTTGGCAACACTGACCATTGACAGAAGAATTTTGACAGTTCCATTCTAAAATTTGACATTTTCTTGCGTGATCGTACAAACAACATTTTGGCGTAAATGTGCTTATTGTGTGGTTTACCGTGGTTTGAAATGTTTTTTTCAACAAAAAACTGGACTTAACACATGAACATTTTCGTGCGATGATTTTTTACGATTTTTGACGTGGATTGACAAGAAAAGGTGCATAGAGTAATTAAGTTCGGCTTTTGTCAATGAAGCACTACACTTAACGACTGTAAAATGCTGGTGCAATGAGTTTGAGCCGGGGTCTTTCACTCCAAGACGAATTTTGTAAAGGTCGTCCAAGAACGTCTGTTGTGGCAGAAAACATTGATGCTGTCCGTGACCCGCTGGAAGCAGACCGGCATGTGACATACCGTAAAATGTCACATGTGACATACCGTCGTCATGAAGATTTGTTCCCGTTGGATTCCGCATAATTTAAGTCTGTCGCTCAAAAAAAGGGCTTCTGTTGATTGGTGCAAGGAAATGATAAAAATATATAGCGATGCTAGTTCGAAACACGTCATCAACTCAGGTGACGAATCATCGATTTACGCTTTAATCCACTGCTTGGTTCTTTCAAAGTGAGCAAAATCCAACAAAAGTCATTCGTGGACGGAGCATTTTCAAGCAAATGGTTGCCTGTTAATGTTGAATGGTACACAAAACTTTGTTTCGGAGTTTTGAGTAAAACCAACTACCGAATGAAGATTAACCTTCATTACGACAAAACGTGTTCCCACATATCAACTCAAATAAAAAACAGTTTTTGAGCACTCAAAACGTGGAATTGATGGGTCATCCCATCTGAAGTGATATTTGCTTTTGAGCTTTGAACCGAGGATTTCAGTTGTAATACCTGTCAAGTTTGCCAAAGTTTGAAATGGGATGATATACAAGGTGACGTAAAGTGAATCATCCAATTTTGTTTTTAAATAACTTTAAAAAAAAATGATTTTGCGTGATGAAAATCTTTAATTGAACCTTTACAATTTTTTTCTGTTAAGTGGAAAAGATGATATCCGCCAAGTGGCTGCCGCCAGTATTAATATACATTTACCCGTTTTATAGCATTTTCCATGACTTTCCGCAATATTTCCGGTGATAACTGATCGCATTCCTGTCGAATATTCTTTATAAGGTCTGCGATTGTCTGAGGCTTGTTGGCATAAAACCGCGACTTCAAGTATTCCCAAAGAAAGAAGTCTGGGATGGTTAAATTGGGCGATCTTGCTGGCCATGCCAAATCGTCAAAACGGGAGATTACGCGACCAGAAAAAGCTTCCCTCAAAATATAATAATAATAAAAATAAACAGGCCATTTCAGCCCTTGAAAGGACTTCGACCGAACTTCTTATGATCAAATTGTGTTGTGCGTGTTATTAAATGTTTGAATACAATTGATCGAGAACTGGACCTACTAGTTTTCTGCCGACTCCGAATGGCTAATGTGCATGTTCTCAAGAATCTTTACATGGCATTATTTACTCTCTGAGGTTTGCTATTGTCTGCAGAGAGGTGACTGCCGAACAAATTAATTGATTAAATTGAAAAAACTTTTTGTGTCAGATGGAATTGAACCAGTGTTCTCTGGCTTTTGGGTCACGCACTCTACCCATTGCGCTACGGCCGCGCCGCTTCCTTCAAAATATCCATTAATTATTCCACTCTCTTGTGGAGTATGGCGCTCCATTGCTTATCTATTTGTATTCTGCAACTGTCTAGTTTACAAATGTCAGAAATGATTGAAGTACGTCGCTATTTGCAAAAATTAGAACATCTTCCGATAGGGTGATTGCACCACCTTGTATATGAGTGCAAAGTTAAAAATATTATATGTCCGTAAAGACTAGTTCTAAGCTCTAACAATAAAAATAAACAAAAAATTCATGTCAGAGACCGCGGAGAAAGCCGCTAAAAAATTGAAAATGTAGCTATCATGTAACGGCATTGCATGGAATCATTCCTAATCGATGAGTAGGAGAGAATAGGGCAATGGGAGTCAGCCACATATACTCAAAACTGTACACTCGAGCGTCGCGTAAATTACTTCTCCGCTGCTCCATTCTGTGCCCCCAGACATTGTGTTAAACGACTCGCGTATATTAGCCGTCCGCAGTGCTGAGAAACAAAAGTGTTTCGTTTTTGTGACTCGCTGATGTAATTTTTCGTCGAAGTGAAATAAACGAAAGTGCGAATTTTTTTTCCAATATACGATCAAAAATTTTACACGTATTTAGTTAGATGCTCAAAATATTAATGTGTACTTTAGATTGTGTGAGTATCTTATAGGTTTCTTTATTTAATTTTTTTTTTCTTCAGTGCAGTTGTGGGAAATGAGAGTCAGGTTACTCCAGGAAAGAAAAGGCCAGGGAAAGCAGACTAAAGTACAGAAGAGAAATCCTGAAAAAGTAAAGCGGCAGATACTTTAAGAATCGAACGATACTTCAGGATCAGAAGTTGGTACTAACCACTTATGCCAGGATGATATAGACGGCGACGGAGAAGATGCCGGGAGCAAATGCCTAATATGCAGCGATTTTGGAAGAGACAATGAGCTGTGGTTTAGATGTACTTCGTATGGATCATGGGCTTAAGTGGACTGCACTGGATGGGACTCAGCCGAAGGTTACGTTTGCGATATCTGTTAAATTTTCTCTGACTCCGAATAACCGCAGGGTGACCACCATTGCCTCCACGTCGGTGCAATGAGAGTCAAATCCGTTTTTTTTTTAACTGTTATTACTTCCAAAGTTGATAACTAAAGTCTTTAAAACTGATCTTAGTTAATAGCCAGATAAGTAAACTTGATGTTTAGGCGGTTGCAATAAATATTTGATTACAAATACAAATTTTATTTAATTTGTCACTTAAGTTACTAACATAACCCTTTTCTACCCTATATGCGCTACGGTAAATGTTGTAAAACGCAAATGAATAATTTGTACCTAGCCTTACGACAAAAATAATATAAACAAATTATGAAATAGTCAGGTCATGTAGGCAGCATCTTATGTAACAAAAATACAATATTGTTGCGTGGAATTTTTACTCGGTGAGTAGAAATGCTACGATAAATTTTATTTTACTAAAGCAAAAAGTAGTTATTTGATCTCATAACGAAAATTAAAAAAAATTTTTGGAGCCACGGATGCAATCGCTAAATGCAGTAAAAATATGAAACAATGAAAAAACGATGCATGAAATTATAACACCGTGACTACTGGCGTTACGGTAAATTTTACAGAACAACAGTAAAGCTTAGGTTTTCTGTCGAATGACAAAAACACAATAAAAAAAAAAAATTTTAATGCTGTCATCAAGAATCTTAGGGAAATATTTAAAGTAACCTTAATGCATCAAATACAATAGCAAAAGCAAAAATAAAAATTAAAACAAGAAATTGACTTAATAAGGCAAGTATTGGGACAAGAGTTTGAATAAAGATTAGGACAAGAATAAGAAAAAGCATGAGGACGAGGATTTGAATAAAGATTAAGACCTCGAATAAGACAAAGAGAAATTCAAAGATTTTGCAAAGTGTAGAGCATGGAATTGGACAAGTATTAGGACAAAATTTTAAATAAGGACTGGCAAAAGGACTAAAACAAGGATTGGGATAAGAATAACAACAAAAATCTAGATACACTTAAAACAATATTTGGGCCAATATTGGGAAAAGAACAAGGAATAGACAACAATTTGGACACACTAAGGACAAGATAAAGGACAAAGGTTGAGTAAAGAAGAGGGAATGATTAGGAAAGAGATTCGAACAAGGGTAAGGTCAGAAATTTGAACATGAATTAAATCAAGAGTTTGAATAAGAATAGGAATGAGGACAAATTTGGGATCAAAGGAAAGAAAAGGAAAGTAGGAAGGGAAAAGAAAAAGGACAAGAATAAAGATACGTTGTGACGTTAAGACCTACGGGTGTGTCCATGATACAGCCAATTTTTTTTTCTTTAAGCTTTTTTTTATTTACAAACATTTTACTTAACAGCTAACAACTTAATAGCTTTTGTTACCAATTTCACTCCAATTTCTACCAATTTCTCAGCAGCTTCTGATATCGTAACATTCAGAATTTTTTTGACAATATATCGATTTAAAGCCTGAAAATCATAACAAATCCGATTAATCGGATCATTGACTACACCTCAAGACAATAGAAGTTTTACCGAGATCAACTCACCACAAAATATAGCAGCTGTGGTGTGTTTAGAGCAGTTCTCACCAGAGCTGCCAGATATTCTGAGCCCCCCATCCCCATTTGACAAGTCTAAAATCCTCGAAATCCCCAAACTTCTTCGAAAATCCCCAAATTTGAATAATAAAAATTACAACTACACCTTTTCAAGTTGTAGTTCAGAAAACGTAAATTTTATTCCAGAAATATAAATTGTAGTTCAGAATTGTGAAATGTAGTTCAGAATCCGTAAATTGTATTTCAGAAAAGTGAATTGTAGTTCAGAATAGTAAGTTCAAATTCAGAAATCGTAAGTTGTATATATTTCAGAATAGTAAATTGTAGTTCAGAAAAATAAATTGTATTTCAGAAAAGTAAATTGTAGTTCAGAATAGTAAGTTGAAATTCAGAATTCGTTAATTGTATTTCAGATTAGGTAAATGTAGTTCAGAATAGTAAGTTGAATTTCAGAAAGCGTAAGTTACATTTTAGAATTGTAAAATGTAGTTCAGAAATCGTCAATTGTATTTCAGAAATATTAATTGTAATTCAGAAACTGTAACATGCATTTCAGAATTTATAAAATATAGTTCAGAATCTGTAACATGTATTTCAGAAAAGATGAAATGTAGTTCAGAAACTTTTTCGGAAGTTCTATTTTGTGATTTTACAAATAATTCTTTTCCATTTTATTGCTGTTTAAGTCTACGTGCTGAATAATCAAAGTAATTTCTTAAATTCTGTTTTCAAACAACTGTCTTTTTAATTGCTGACACTCCTTCAAATTAAGAGTTAGGGATTAAAAAAATTGTAACCGCATTGAGTCCAATGCGCGGATTCTCGTAATCACTGTCTCTTTAAATGTTGGTAATTAGAGTTGCCAAATTATAATGATAATTAGAGTTACCAACTTATACGTTGGATGTATCGATATGTATAACACGGGTAAAGGTAATTCATAAGTTACATGTACATGTAGTACATATTACAGATTCTGAACTACATTTTATATGTTCTAAAATACATGGTACAGTTTCTGAACTAAAATTCATATTTCTGAAATACATGTTACAGATTCTGAACTACATTTTATCTATTCTGAAATACATGTTACAGTTTCTGAATTACAATTGAAATTTCTGAAATACAATTGACGATTTCTGAACTACATTTTACAATTCTAAAATGTAACTTACGCTTTCTGAAATTCAACTTACTATTCTGAACTACATTTACCTAATCTGAAATACAATTAACGAATTCTGAATTTCAACTTACTATTCTGAACTACAATTTACTTTTCTGAAATACAATTTATTTTTCTGAACTACAATTTACTATTCTGAAATACAACTTACGATTTCTGATTTTGAACTTACTATTCTGAACTACAATTCACTTTTCTGAAATACAATTTACGGATTCTGAACTACATTTCACAATTCTGAAATACAAATTACGCTTTCTGAAATAAAACTTATTAATCTGAAATAAAATTTACGTTTTCTGAACTACAACTTGAAAAGGTGTAGAGAGCACTGGTCCAAAACCTCCTAAAACAATAAAATAAACATGAAAATTTACCCAAAATAAACCACATATGCAACTGTTTTCTTTGCGTCTTTTAATTATTTTTAATTTTCAATCATAAATGAGATTCTGTGAACAAAATCAATAAAATATTTATTCAACTTTTCAAATAACATTAAAAAACAAAAAATGTAAAGAAATACCAAGGAATGAAGGGTTCTATTAAAAAAGCTGTATTTGAAAATACAGTAATTTTTCAAAACATTTATATTTTTTTATATATTTTTAGATATATCGCACCGTTACTACAAAGCAGACACAAAATTCTTAAATTTGCAGGAGAAGCAAAAAATAATTTTGTTTTTCAAGTCCTTACAAAACAAAGAGACAACTCGATTAGTTTTAATTAAAGAGAAATAGGATAGTTAAAAAAAATTTAAATTGCTGATGAAGATGATTACTAGGAATAGTTTTGCATTAATTATTAACAATTTGTAAATTTTGAGTTGTAACTGTTTTGTTGTTAGGGCGATATCACCACTTGAAATTGATAAGTATTAATTTCCATTACAAACTTTTTATATAAAATTTTGGTTTTTTTAATAAAAACCAATTAAAAAATTGAAAACAGATTTTTCTTGAAAATCCGACGTTACAAAAAGATATTCAATAACTACACAAATATAAATACAAATATTTTAGCTTTTAGAGGCTTCCATCGTTATTTTTTTCATTTCTTTGGTTTCGTTTTTCCATAATATGGCCAGATATTCAAATTTGCAATTTAAGGGTATGCTTACATTTTTAATGTTGCGCCACTGATAATTTATGTGTCAAACTAAAATTTACTGAATTTTTGTTCTTTCTCCTCTGAAATCCCCAAAAAATCCCCAATATAGGTATGGATATCCCCACCAAATCCTTCATCCCCAAACTAAAAAATTCGTCCCCAAAACTGATTTGAAATCCCCAAAATGGGGACAAATCCCCATATCTGGCAGCCCTGGTTCTCACAGCGAATAACTTAAGCTTTTGTTTTCTGTTGTGTTGTGCTGTCACAGATTGTTTAATAATTCAAATACAAGTTTTGTTCAAAACTATTAAAATTTCGTTTTTCATATGAACTTAAAAGTAGAAGAACTATTAAAGGCGGAACAGAGATTTATGGTTTATAGAGATCCCAAACGGCAGCGTGACAGTTACTGCAAAATGAATGTTTTGTATTCAACTTGTCACATTCCTGGATCAACTTAATCTTCCCATTTCTTACTGAGAAAAATGATTTTCAATTTTGAAAATATTGTTAGTATAAAATGTTAATTGATTTTTGTTTTTTTCACATTTCATACATTTCAGCTCACTATAGTCCATTATTTTTTGAAATATTCAGTCTCACTCTACTTAACTTGAGCTTGACTATAGTTTATTGCATGACCCTTTAAATGCTGTCCTTTCTAAAATTAGCAACTAAGCACCTTTAAATATTTTAAAAATTAATCGAGTTATAATTACATCTTCATTTAGCGTCGACCCTGAGAGACCAATTTCACAAATAACTTAACCTAATTTGGTAAATTTAAAAATTTAATGCCACTGAATGTTGCTTTATCCGCCGCCTATAATTATGCTCATTAGACATTTTTTCAAATTAAACCCCAAATTGCGCGATTATCCTTGGCTTCATTTTTTTTTTTTTCTATAAATACAACATTTTTTAACCCGCATCAGGTGTTTGTTGTCGCTGTTCGTACTGGCCTGAATACCAACCAAGGAGCCAGGCGCATAATTATTTGAATAAAAGTGAGTGTGGCATGAAGTCAGACACTTGGACGAGGACGAGTGAAACTTTGTTGCATGTTGTGGTAGGCACGCGTTCCTGATGTGGTGGCTTGCCAGTAATTAAGTTTCAGTTGTGTAATGCTGGTGGGGACTTCTTTGTTTTCCGGAAGGTCCTTTGCGGCAATTATATGCTCGTTCGCGCGTTAAATTTAATGATATTTTTTCATCAAGTATTTTTTAATAAAAACAATTATATATATTTATATTTTTGTTGTTAGATGGATATAAGCGAGACTACCGATAGTAAAGCGATAATTTGAATTATTAAAAATGAGTTATTAGTTTAAAAAATTGTTTTATTAAAAAAATTATAAAAAAATAGTTAAATTATTAAAATATTTCCAGAATTGTTAAATGTTCATGTCATTCAAGCTGGTTTTCGAAGCAAATTTTCTTCAGCGATGAGGCCGATTTCGCGCTAGGTAGATACGTGAATAAGCCAAATTGCCATTGCAAATATATGGGGCTCTGTAAATCGCCAAGGGATTGTGGAGGAGCCATTACATCCGCAAAGAGGGACTGTTTGGTGTGCATTATGGAGAGTCATTGGTGCGTTTTTTTTTGGAAATGATCAAGGAGCAACCGTTAGAGTCAATTCAGAACGCTATGAAGGTATGTTAGCCGATTTTTATTTTGGCCTACAATTCAAGATATGGATCTGGACGAAACGTGGTTTCAACAAGATGGGGCCACTAGCCACAAAACAGCACCAATTAGGGCTTTGTTACAACAAAAATTTCTAGGACGACTTATTTCGCAATTTGGCGATGTCAGTTAGCCTCCGTGATCCTACGATTTAACGCGTCTGATATTTTTTCGTGGGACTACGCATAAGATCATCTTTATGTGAATAAACCTGAAACTCTAGAGCAATTAAAATCCAACATACGCCAAGAAATCTGTATTTTGATTATGGTTTTGATTTTGATATTGAAATTAATTTTGATTTTGACTTTGATTCTTATTTGATTTTTATTTGATTTTGATTTTGATTTTGATTTTGATTTTGATTTTGATTTAAATTTTGATTTTGATTTTGATTTTGATTTTGAATCTGATTGTGAGTTAGGACTTAAATTTTGACTTTGATTTTAATTTTGATTTGGTTTTTGATTTTAATATTGATATTGTTTTGTTTATGATTTTGATTTTGATTTGGATTTTGATTTTGATTTTGATTTTGATTTTGATTTTGATTTTGATATTGATGTTGATTTTGATTTGATTTTGATTTTGATTTTGATTTTGATTTTGATTTTGATTTTGATTTTGATTTTGATTTTGATTTTGATTTTGATTTTGATTTTGATTTGATTTTGATTTTGATTTTGATTTTGATTTTGATTTTGATTTTGATTTTGATTTTGATTTTGATTTTGATTTTGATTTTGATTTCGATGTTGATTTTGATTCGATTTTGATTTTGATTTTGATTTTGAATTTGATTTTGAGTTAGACTTTAATTTTGATTTTGATTTTAATTTTGATTTGGGTTTTTGATTTTGATATTGACATTGATATTGATTTTGATGTTGTTTGTTTTTGTTTTTGTTTTTTATATTGATTTTGATTTTGATTTTGATTAGGATTTTGATTTTGTTTTTGATATTGGTTTTAATTTTTGATTTTGATCTGATTTTGATTTTGATTTTGATTTTGATTTTGATTTTGATTTTGCTTTCGATTTTGATTTTCATTTTTATTTTGATTTTGATTCTGATTTTTATTTTTTTTATTTTGATTTTGACTTTCATTTTGATTTTGATTTTGATTTTTATTTGATTTTGATTTTGATTTTGATTTAAATTTTGATTTTGAGTTAGGACTTTAATTTTGATTTTAATTTTAATTTTGATTTGGTTTTTGATTTTAATATTGATATTGTTTTGTTTATTATTTTGATTTTGATTTTGATTTTGATTTTGATTTTGATTTTGATTTTGATTTCGATGTTGATTTTGATTTGATTTTGATTTTGATTTTGATTTTGATTTTGATTTTGATTTTGATTTTGATTTTGATTTTGATTTTGATTTTGATTTTGATTTCGATGTTGATTTTGATTCGATTTTGATTTTGATTTTGATTTTGAATTTGATTTTGAGTTAGACTTTAATTTTGATTTTGATTTTAATTTTGATTTGGTTTTTTGATTTTGATATTGACATTGATATTGATTTTGATGTTGTTTGTTTTTGTTTTTGTTTTTTATATTGATTTTGATTTTGATTTTGATTAGGATTTTGATTTTGTTTTTGATATTGGTTTTAATTTTTGATTTTGATCTGATTTTGATTTTTATTTTGATTTTGATTTTGATTTTGATTTTGATTTTGATTTTGATTTTGATTTTGATTTTGATTTTGATTTTGATTTTGATTTTGATTTTGATTTTGATTTTGCTTTCGATTTTGATTTTCATTTTTATTTTGATTTTGATTCTGATTTTTATTTTTTTTATTTTGATTTTGACTTTAATTTTGATTTTGATTTTGATTTTTATTTGCTTTTGATTTTGATTTAAATTTTGATTTTGATTTTGATTTTGATTTTGATTTTGATTTTGATTTTGATTTTGATTTTGAATTTGATTTTGAGTTAGGACTTTAATTTTGATTTTGATTTTAATTTTGATTTGGTTTTTGATTTAAATATTGATATTGTTTTGTTTATTATTTTCATTTTGATTTGGATTTTGATTTTGATTTTTATTTTGATTTCGATGTTCATTTTGATTTTGATTTTGATTTTGATTTTGATTTTGATTTTGATTTTGATTTTGATTTTGATTTTGATTTTGATTTTGATTTTGATTTTGATTTTGATTTTGATTTTGATTTTGATTTTGATTTTGATTTCGATGTTGATTTTGATTTGATTTTGATTTTGATTTTGATTTTGATTTTGATTTTGATTTTGATTTTGATTTTGATTTTGATTTTGATTTTGAATTTGATTTTGAGTTAGACTTTAATTTTGATTTTGATTTTAATTTTGATTTGGTTTTTGATTTTGATATTGACAGTGATATTGATTTTGATGTTGTTTGTTTTTGTTTTTGTTTTTTATATTGATTTTGATTTTGATTTTGATTACGATTTTGATTTTGTTTTGATATTGGTTTTAATTTTTGATTTTGATCTGATTTTGATTTTGATTTTGATTTTGATTTTGATTTTGCTTTCGATTTTGATTTTTATTTTAATTTTGATTTTGATTTTGATTTTTATTTTTTTTATTTTGATTTTGACTTTAATTTTGATTTTGATTTTGATTTTTATTGGATTTTGATTTTGCTTTTAATTTTGATTTTGATTTTGATTTTGATTTTAAATTTTGATTTTTATTTTGATTTTGATTTTGAATAGCATTTGGTTTTGATTTGATTTTGATATTGGTATTGATATTGACTTTAATATTGATTTTGATTTTGATTGTAGGTTTGATTTTAATTTTGATTTTGTTTTTGATTTTGATTGTGGTTTTGATATTGACTTTAAATTTATTTTGATATTGATTTTTTGATTTTTGATTCTTATTTTGACTGATTTTTATTTAAATTTTAATTAATTAATTAATTTAATTAATTTTAATTTTATATTTTAAGTGTCATTCTTGTTTAATTTTTGTTTTTCACTTTTTTTTAATTTTTGTTTTTACTTTTACTTTTATTGGTTGCAATTTTTGAATTTAGTTTAATTTTTATTTTTTGTATATTTTATTTTCATTTTTAATGGTTTATTATCTATTATTTCTTATATTTATTTTTGATTTTATTATTTTTTATACAATATTTCTATATTTTTATTTCAAGTTTACTATTTATCTTTGTATTTTTATTTTTAATTTTTATTTTAATTGTTTAAATTATTTATGTGGTTGCATTAATTGTTATGACAATATTTATACTTTTATTTTTACTTTTATTTATTTTTGAATTTTTGTAACTATATAATTGTTTTATTTTTTTTTCGTTTCTAATGCATTAGCTCCATTTAGACTTTAATTATTTTTCATATTTAGTTTTGTTATGTTAGTTATATTTGTATTTACAATTATTTCTTTATTTTTATTTTGATTTTTACTCATATTTTTTTTTAATTTTGGTGTTTACTGCATTTTTTTGCTTAAATTTAATATTTTATTTTTGTTTTTATTTTTTTTATTATTCAAATGCAAAAATGTTGCATTTTCGTTACATTCAGTGGTTCCCTGAGTGGCCTCCTTATTTTTTATTTATATATGTCACGTGTTCGAAAACCTCAGCTTTTTTGTCGTTTCATATAATTCACCGTTGCGCTTTAGTTATTACTCCATGCAACGATTTTGCATTATTTTTGCGTTTATATTGCACTTAGTGATTGCCTTCGCGGTCGCATTGCATCATACATTTTTTTTGTCGTTAGGGCTACAAAAGTAACACATTAGCAGTTTCGTTGCTCGAGCAGCTTCTTCCACGTGCGCTAACGCCACTAATTTTTATTTTTTATTTTCTGTTTTTGTCATGAGTTCAAAGAATGAACCTTTACTATTGTCGTACTTTAACTTTTCTCTTAGCACCTAAATTCAGCGAGTATCAATTGAACACCGTTGCATTTAAGATAAATGGCTCTTTTAAGATTTTTTAATACCTGCGAGTTAAAATGTAGCGTTATTACGTCAAAATGGAAAATCATTTTATTTTAACTTAAAATATATTTTCTTAAGAGTGTTAAGGAATTTAATCAACCTCATATAAATATACAAGTTAACATATTGAAATTACTAAATAAATGAATTATAAAACTCAGAACAAAAAGATTTTAAAATATTCAGAAGAATTATTGAAATAAAACTTCAGTACAGTCAAAATATTAATACGTGCCTTAAGCAACTCTTTGTTAAATTATCACACGTGGTCTTTTGTGTTTTCATATTTATATTATTTTTATTCAAAATTAATATTCATACATGATGTGCATGTCCTGCATTTGCATTTATTAGCCTCTGAGGGTTTTTAAAAAACCTTTGATGAAAACCTTGATGACCATACAGAAAAAACCTACCCCCTGTAGTGCATTAAAAAAAAAATTTATAAAATATAAAAGTCCATAACTGACCATTCGTTGTAATGGAACCACACTCGACACTTTTTTGCAGCTAAGTGAAAATCCTTTCGTCAAGTTCATATTTAAAAAAAAAATCCCTTAACTTGCAAATGCTCTAAATGACTGCGCATGCGCATGCGCATTTGCTACAAATGCACATAATTAATAGAAAAATATGAGAAAAAAAAAAAGAGCTGAGCATGAAAAATATGCTGGAAAATAAATTGACTGGACACGCGAGCAAATTTTTTTTTTTGCTTTCGATCAAGCTGCACATGCAATTTTGAATGTTCTGGCGTTGCGCGACAATGTCCTTTTGCGCAGCCAGCTGTATGTCAAGCGGTGCAATGTACTGCTTGTTGTCACAACTGGACGCGTGCGCGTTACATGATTTGCACCTTGAGTTTAATGCAAGTACACTTGAATATACGCTCCTCCTAGTCCTGCTGCTGGTTGCACGGTGCCATGAAGTAATGCCAGGATATGCAAGCATATTTTACCATTTTCCCTATAGTTTTTGTTCAAAATTTTCTGTAACGCTTTTTTTCTAAGCTTGTCTTATTAAAAAAAAAAATTATATTAATACCCTTGAATGTCCTGAGTTGTGCGCGCACACGCAAATACTTTTACATGCACTTTGTTGAACTCATCAAAATTATTCGCTGCTTTATCCTGTTTTTGTTAATGGATATCATCCGATGGAACGAACGTTCATGCTTTCACAATTCAAAC
Source organism: Pherbina coryleti (assembly GCA_943735915.1). Lineage (NCBI taxonomy): Eukaryota > Metazoa > Arthropoda > Insecta > Diptera > Sciomyzidae > Pherbina > Pherbina coryleti. The sequence goes on from OX030948.1 coordinate 176,225,772, forward strand.
GCAGGATAACAAGTTGCCATACAATAACGCATTGAATTCACTAATAATCGTAAAGCCAAAAATAAAGCATTAAGTACATCCTGGATGTTATTTTTTTCGCTCTCAGACTTATCCACATCGTGCAGTTAACGCGAAGGACCGTTGAAAATTGTAGCAAATCCTTTAATTTGTTATTCACAATAAAGCGAGCTCCGGGTAATCTGGTCATAGATACACATACACGCTCGTCTGCTTTTAGAGCAGCACGGAAAGGATAAGGGCGAGGGAGAAGCATAACGTAATGTTATGTTATGCGTTTAAATTTGACAGCTTGGCTCAATAAACGTCACATAATTTTGGGCATTTAATATTTGTGGGTTTTTCTTGCAAAGGGGCTCAAGTAAAATGGACCAAGAAGAAAAGATGGTGAAGTTGAAAGGGAGTGTAGGTGCTTTGTTGTGATTTTGTATAGTCGGAGAAAAAATATTAAAAGAAGTAGTTAACAAAATATTATTCAAAACGAATTCTAGGGTTTGGTTTGTTTTTATTAATTTACAGAAATTTTTTTGTTACGGATGTGACATGACTCATTTGCTTTCAAACATTTTTTTATTTAATTATTGAAAGGAATTTGTATTGAAAAGGATGCGGTACGAAACACAAATTTATAAAATTTTACTGAAATTTTTACTATTTACTTTTAGCTCTTAACTCTTACTTCTTAATTCTTAACTCTTAACTCTTAACTCTTAACTCTTAACTCTTAACTCTTAACTCTTAACTCTTAACTCTTAACTCTTAACTCTTAACTCTTAACTCTTAAATCTTAAATCTTAAATCGTAAATCTTAACTCTTAACTCTTAACTCTTAACTCTTAACTCTTAACTCTTAACTCTTAACTCTTAACTCTTAACTCTTAACTCTTGACTCTTAACTCTTAACTCCTAACTCTTAACTCTTAATTCCAAACTGTTTACTCTCAGCTCTTAATTCTTAACTCTCAACTCGTAACTCGTAATTCTTAACTCTTAGCTCTTAACTCTTAGTGATCTTTACTCTTAAATCATAATTCTAAACTCTTAATTTTTGTGTCTTAACTCTGAACTCTTAACTCTTAAATCTCTACCCTTAACTCTTACCACTTAAATCTTAACTCTTATCACTTAATTCTTATCTATTAAATCATAACTCATAACTCTTACCTCTAAATCTTAGCTAATAGCTCTTGACTTTTGACTCTTATCTCTAAACTCTTTATTCTTAATCCTTAACTCTTACCTTTTAACTTTTAGCTCTTAACTTTTCATTTTTAACACTGAACTTTTTACCCTTTAATCTTAAATTTTAATTCTTAAATCTTAACTTCGAACTTTTAATTCTCAACACTCAGCTCTTAACTTCTAACTCCTACCTTTTAACTCTTAACCCTTTATCCTTAAAATATTAACTCTTGACTCTCAACTCAAAAATCTTCATTTCTAATCCTTAACTCTAAGCTGCTAACTCTTTACTCTTAACTCTTAACTCTTAACTCTTAACTCTTAATTCTTAACTCTAAACTCTAAACTCTTAACCTTTAATTCTTAACTCTTAACTCTTAACTTTTAACTCTTAACTCTTAACTCTTTACTCTTAACTCTAAACTCTTAACTTTTAACTCTTAACTCTTAACTCTTAACTTTTATCTCTGAACTCTTAACTCTTAACTCTTAACTTTTAACTCTTAACTCTTAACTCTTAACTCTTAACTCTTAACTCTTAACTCTTAACTCTTAACTCTTAACTCTTAGCTCCTAACTCTTAACTCATTTAACGGTCAGCTCGTAACATTTAAAATTGAAATATTAAGTATTAATTTCAATTTTTTCTTTGCTCTTAAGTTCAATTTTCAATTTAATTTTTCTTAATTTATAGTTCTTAACTCTGATTTTCATCTCTTAAAATTTGACACAAAACTTTGAATTGTTAACTCTTAACATCTAATTTTTGCGATTTTTTTTTTTATTTTGTTTAGGATTTTCTCTAGCTCATATTTTTTAATTTTTTCGACTTTAAGACTTAATATCTATTCGTTTATGTGTGCACCACTGGGTTTTCATTGAATTCTTTTCTGATTCCCTTAGTGTTACCGTAATCCGCAGTGAACACTTAAGCCATTTTGAAACTGCTATGTTAAACCGAAAACCACGTTAACTATGTTAACCTAAATTTAATCAAGTAAATAAATAATAAATAAAATAAAGAAAGAAAAAAATAAAATAAAATAAAAAAATTATGAAATACTTTCATATTTGAATATTTTCAAAAATTTAATGTGAAACCTAAAAATTTTCTGACGATAAGGATTAAGAATCCTCAACTTTTAGTCACAAATTTGGCAGCCATAGAAGAGTGAATTTTTTTACAAACAAAAAAGCTCAGCTGCAGCACAGAGACTCAAATGTTTGCTAGTAATGTTCTACACAGTAGCATGTGTAAACTACAAAAGAGGACAAAAAGGATACAAAGAAAATAAATAATATCCCGCAGCGCAAATGTAGCTCATAGAACTATTGAGAAAAAAATAAAAAAATAAATACACAAAAAGTAGAACAGGTCACACCAGTCTGCTGGATATGAGCGTTTGAAATGAAATCGGACACTAAACTGGGCAGACGCGGCACATATGTTGAACAACAACAACAAAAGCACCAACAGCAATAATTAAGTTAATCAAATTTTAAAATTCATAAAAATGTCACGTGCCTTGTGCCAATCCGCAACTAGCATCAACAGCATTAAGAGGAAAAGAATAGGGTTGCCATTTACAAAAATTAAAAAGAAACGTTTGAAATTCTATTTCGACTACGTTCATGGAAACCTGTGAGCAGCTCTCATTCTCAACACCCCACACCAGCCTATCATCAAAAGCAGCAATTATTGAAAATTGACGCGTGTCCTGCTTGTCATAACGGTCAGCGGGACGTTATTGTTAGGGCTTCTGTTGTTGTTATTGTTGCGCTGTGGAGAATAAAAGTCGCGTTTACTATATGTTGCGTGTCTGGACAGAGAAAAAAAAAAACGGTATGAGAGGTAAAGGTCAAAAGTATGAAATATTATTGAGGAAAATATGTAAAAAAAGAAGTTTAAAGTATATTTTATAAAGAGTGTATCAACAAGAAGTTCAGGGTTGCAAAGGAGTCTTATTAAAAGCTGGTATTATTTGGTAGTCAATTGTCATTTATAAACGCGGAAAATTCACCATGGCATGCTTCACAATGAAAGAAATAACAGAATTCGTTGTATTTTATTAAGAAAATTCGCGTTATAAGATAACAAATATTATCTATCGATATTTTATTTTGATTCACCGAAAGAAATTGATCTTGAGCTCATAAAATCTCATAACTATCTAATGAAAAAACTCGATGAATGAAGAGTAGACGACAAACACAAAAATTTATCATCTTCTTTTCTCTATTTAAGAGAAAACAGAGTATCTCCTATATTGGAGAAGATCAAATTAAAAGAAATTTGTTAAGATCCAAGGGAACATGAAAAATTCTGATCATTATGTGATGTTCATTGCCAAAAAAAAAAAAAAAAAACAAAACTTTAATGAATTCTAAAAAACTCTTCAGAATGTTTACGTCAAGTAGAACCCACATTCATTTCTTCTTACCTTGATGCTCTACATAATTTTGACAGATCATTTATCATCACCGACTCGTTGGATGCTGTTGCTACTGCTGATGTTCTATTGTAATTATGTCAATGTTCTGTAAGGATGACACTTTGTACACAATCCTAATGATGCGCGGAAGCTAAAAAGGTAAGTGAACTAAAGTGACCGCAATGTTTTACTAGGGGAAGTACTTGAGGTTGCGAAACATTGTCCTGAGAGAAGAGGGCCTGCATGTGAAACACTATTCGGAGTATGTTAGAGCTTGTGCACAAAGGATGCGTTTGCCTTGTAATGCGGTTTTGTGGTACTTATGGGGAAAGTGCCGATGCTGCAACAATTAGACATTCGGTCAACAGGAAGTTAATTTTATTAATGATGACTTTGATTAATTTTTTGCAGCTTTGTGAATAGTAAAAATCTGCATTGTCAGAATTTTCACAAGAGTGGATATGACTGTTGTTTTTTACTTTCTTGAAGTATAGAAACTTTTTCACATTTTGTAACTTTTTTACATAATTTCCTGTCTTTAGCATTTAACTCTTTACCATAAATGCATTTCTTTGAACTCTTAAATTTAAAGTCCTATAACTTAACTCTAAGCTTTTAACTCTTAAATTTGAACTATTTTATCTAAACTCTTAATGGCTCTGAAGGGTTAGCTCTTAAAGTTTAACTTTTAACTCTCCACTCTTTGATGGTAACTCTAAGCTATTTAATTTAAATTGTTTATTCTTAACTCTTAACTATTAACTTTATATTCCTAACTCTTTGATCCTAATGTTTCAGTCTTCATACTTCATCTTTTTTATCTTCGTTCTTTATGCTTCATTCTTCAATCAGCGTTCTTTATTCTTCATTCTACATTCTTCATTCTTAATTTTTCCATCTCCGCTCTTCGTTCTTCATTATTCATTTGTCATTGTTCATTATTCATTATTCATTATACATTATTCATTATTCATTATTCATTATTCATTATTCATTATTCATTATTCATTATACATTATTCATTATTCATTATTCATTAGTCATTGTTCATTATTCATTATTCATTATTCATTATTCATTATTCATTATTCATTATTCATTATTCATTATTCATTATTCATTATTCATTATTCATTATTCATTATTCATTATTCATTCTTATTCTTATTCTTCATTCTTCATTCTTCATTCTTCATTCTTCATTCTTCATTATTCATTCTTCATTCTTCATTCTTCATTCTTCATTCTTCATTCTTCATTTTTCATTCTTCAATCTTCATTTCTCATTCCTCATTATTCATTCACTTCATTCACTCTTAATTCTTCAACCTTCGTTTTTCATTCTTCATTCTGAGTTTTCAATTCTTCACTTTTAATTTTTCATTTTTCTTTCTCCGTTTTTCGTTTTTCATTCACTATTTTTCATGTTCATTCTTCAATCTTCGTTCTTAATTTTTCATTATACATTCTTCATTATTAATTCTTAATTTTTCTCTCTTCATTCGTTAGTATTCATTCTTCATACCTAATTCTTCATTCTTAATTTTATGTTCTTGATTCTTTATTCTTTATTTTTATTCTTTATTGTTTATTTTTTATTCTTTATTTTTCATTCTTCATTCTGCATTCTTCATTCTTCATTCTTCGTTTTTCATTCTTGATTCTACAATCTTTATTCTTCATTTTCAACTCTTAGCTCTTAGTTATTAATTTTTCACTCTTCATTCTCATTCATTCTAATTTTTTATTCTTCATTTTTAGTTCTTAATTCTTAACTTTTAACCTTAAAGCTTAAACTTTAAACTTTTAGTTTTTAACTTTTAACTTTAAACATTAAACTTTAAACTTTTACCCTTTAACTTTTAACTTTTAACTTTTAACTTTTAACTTTTAACTTTTAACTTTTAACTTTTAACTTTTAACTTTTAACTTTTAACTTTTAACTTTTAACTTTTAACTTTTAACTTTTAACTTTTAACTTTTAACTTTTAACTATTAACTTTTAACTTTTTACTTTTGACTTTTAACTTTTAACTTTTAAGTTTTAGCTTTTAACTTGTAATTTTTAACTTTTGACTTTTTACTTTTAAATTTTTACTTTTTTCTGTTTACTTTTTACTAATTTCTTTTTCCTTTTTACTTTTTCTTTTTTACTTTTTACTTTTTAAATTTTACTTTTTACTTTTTACTTTTTACTTTTTACTTTTTACTTTTTGCTGTTTACTTTTTATTTTTTACTTTTTACTTTTTACTTTTTACTTTTTACTTTTTACTTTTTACTTTTTACTTTTTACTTTTTACTTTTTACTTTTTAATTTTTAATTTTTACTTTTTACTTTTTACTTTTTACTTTTAATTTTTAACCCTTAGCTCTTTTCTTCCAATCCCTTTAGTCTTTTCTTAACTGGTAGCTTTTAGTCCTCTTAACCCTTTACTTATAACCCTGTAATGGTTACTCTAACTCTGAACGCATAATTTTTAACACGTAAGTATTAACCCCTCTTATCTTTTGAATCTGAATAGTAAACTTTTAACTCCCTCAAGATGTAGCTTCTAACTCTTAACTCTTTGTGTTTAACTCTTAACTTTTAACTCTAACTATTAACTCTGAGCTCTTAACTCTTAACTCGCAACTCTTAGATCTTAACTCATAACTCATAACTGTTAACTCTTAAAACTTAACTCTTAATTCTTAACTCATTACTCTTAATTTGTAGCTAAGATCCTAAGATCCTTTCTTGTAAATCCTTTGCTCATAACTCTTAACTAGTTACTTTAACTCTTGATTCTTAGTCCTTACCTCTTAGCTCTAACCTCTTACCCATAAACTTGAATTGGTAACTTTTAACTCTTAACTATGAACGCATAACTCTTAACTCGTAACTCTTAACCCGTAACTTTTATCTCTTGAATCTGAATGGTAAACTCTGAACTCTTAACTTTAACTCTATCAATACTCATGATACAATTATACAAGGTAGGAGTGACAGTTCTTTCGTCTTGCGGCAACTGTCAAAAATAGTATAAATTAGAGAACGAAAAACGAAGAAAAGAAAATAGAAAACAAAATATACAGGCAAATGACAGTCAGTGCAAGGTACTGGTGAGAAAAAAGCAAGTTGTCACTCCTACCTTGTATAATTGTATCATGTCAATACTTAACTTCTAACTCTTAACTCTTAACTCTCAACACGTAACTCGTAACTCTTAACTTTGAACTCTAAACTCTTAACTCTTTAACCTCTTTTAGCTCTTTTATCTAATAAAATTTAAGATTGAAGTATTAAACATTGATTTGTAAATCTTAAGTTTAATTTTCAACTCTTAACTTATAACTTTTAACTCTGATACCCAACTCTTAACTTCTAACACTAAACTTTGAATTGTTAACTCTTAACATCTAATCGATTTTTTCTCTTATTTTCTTTAGGATTTTCTCTAGCTTTTTTTTAAATTTTTTTTTTGATTTAAAAACTTAACATCTAATCGTTTATATGTGCACTGTTGGGTTGTTATTGAATTTTTTTTCTCATTCTGTTAGTTTACCGTAATCTTCAGTGATTACTTTACCCCTGTTGAAAACGCTATGTTAGACCGAAAATCACGATTAACCAAAATTTGACAACTAATGCTTCACAATTTTTAATCCTGGAATATGCTCATGGCCAGATAGAACTTCTGACAATAGGCGCAGTTGTGTACAAAACAAGAAACAATTTTAACAATTTATTGCTAAAAATTAAACGTTTTAATGAAACTCCTTTTTTGGCATGAATGAAAGTAACGCTACTTAAAGGATACAAGATTTTTTTTGTTTATGAAAGAAAGGAATTAATTATAGATTGTGTCAAACTACAGACAAACAGGTAGGAGAAGGTAACATATAAAGATCAAATGGATCGTTACAAAACGGACTCAAATGTTTAAAATTTGCAAACATCCATTGTAATTATTAAAGGTTTGCACGACATTAAATCTAATCCTTTTTGAATGCATTGAACATAAATCCTTGCCTGAGCAATATATAGAAAGTATTCACAGGATATGCTGCAATTGCCGAAAAGCAATAAAATGTTTGAAAAATTCAATCAAAACTTAATCCTTGCAATTGACAATAATTTCAACAAACAATTTAAGCAGTTGAGCGAAAAAAAGGACTTCCCTACAAATGCCTTACAATTTTACCGATTCGACGACTTAAGCAAACCTGGCTTCAACTTAAAAATTTCATCTGTTGATAATATTGCATTCGTGTTGTGAGACATTTTGTTAGCATGCCCCAAAGACATGCAGTCATTACCCTCCTTGAAATTCTTATTGTAAAAAAAAAAAAATAAAAATAAACATAGAAATGCACAGAAGACTTTAACTTTTTTAAGCACTCTATACAGGAGTCCTTTAGGTAAACCGGATGCGGTGGCAAAATATGGCAAACCAAAATGTCATCAACACTTAAGGCGAAGTGACAAAAGGATATGAGAAAAAGGAAAGGATCGGAAAAGAGCACAACAGCAAACGGCTTAAGTGCTAATAATTATTGCGACACAGTTGGCCGTCATAGCATTTCCTGTTGCTATGTTTTTTTTTTGTTTTTTTTTTGGTTAAGTCCCTTACATCTAAACTTTTTACAAAAATCGTTTTCAGTTATATTCAGTTCATATCCTGTACTGTCAACATAAGCCAAGGAAAATACTTTTCATTTATATCGATTTAATTTGGAGCAGTGTGAATATTTCTTGATTTAAGATTTTGAAAATAGAGGGATACGTTTTGAAATCCGTCTGATAAAATATAATTTGAGTTGTTCGATTTAGTTTTGAGTCGTTGGTCGTTCGCTTTTAAGCCTTTTTAAAAAAATATTTAATCTTTCCATCATTTTTGTTTAGAATTATTGAGTTCAATGAAATCCAAGTAAATTAATCCCAGGTATTTGATGACAGATGAGCGAATACCATAAGCTAAAAAAACTGTATCAGACGCAAATCGGCCTTCAACTAATTCACATTAACTGTCAACAAAGGCAACAAATCGCCTCTCATTATCTTCACCTATTGTCTTCGATTGTGATGTTCCGGACTGTGCAAAAATCTCACTCTTTTCATTTTGTGCACAGAAAATTGAGAGCATTTTTAAAATTCACACAAAGAATAAATAGTTCATTGATTAATTGCCATCGATGTATCAGTGTCCTGCATATTCTGTACACATACAAAAAATTATTTTTTCGCAATCTTTTGTAGTTTTTGTGAACGTACTATATTGACCATATTTTATTTAGTATTACAAACGTTATAGCAGGACTCTGGTATTTGTATAAGTATGGCATGTTTGTTTAGCAATTCTTCATGTCCTTGATTGTTTATTCAATCAGATATTTTAGGCAATGAAAACAATGAAAGAAATTTGGAATTTTTTTTTTTGGGTTTTTTTTTGTTTTTTATTTGTTTTATTTTTTGTTTTTTGTTTTTTTATGTTTTTTTTTTTTGTACTGAACAAATTTGTATTCCTGAATTAAATAGAACGTAAAAAACTACGAAGAGCCTGCATGACTTGCAGCAGTCTTTGCAAAAATAACTCATTATTTCATTATTAGATGTATCCAAAATCAAAATATGTAGCAATGATGATCAGGAAAATTTTATTTATAACTTTACCGATTATAAATTCTTAACAAAAAATAAAAATAAAAAACGGTTTGGAGGTGTGACATCACGAAGACACCCGCTTAATGAACTAAAAATGCAAAAGCATTTCATGAACTAACCTATAACTCGATGACTAGAGGCGATAAGGTTTATTTTATGGAACTACAATAAAGATGAGGTTTTCGGCTACAAAATAAAAATAAAAAAGAGGCCTCATGCTTCTCAAAAAACAAAAACAAAAAAAAAACAACAATAAAAAACCAAAAACAAATATAAAAACATAAACATAAACATAAACATAAACATAAACAAAAACAAAAACAAAAACAAAAACAAAAACAAAAACAAAAACAAAACAAAATAAAAACAAAAACAAAATCATGACCAATAACAAAAACAAGAACAAAAACAGAAACAAAAACAAAAACAAAACCAAAAACAAAAATAAAAACAAAAACAAAGACATAAAAAAAAACAAAAACAAAAACAAAAACAAAAACAAAAAAACAAAAACAAAACCAAAAACAAAAACATAAGCAAAAACAAAAACAAAAACAAGAAAAACAAAAACAAAAACAAAACAAAAAAAAAATAATAAAACGAATATAATAAAATTTTATTTTAAAAATATAAATATATTAACTGAACGAAATATAAAAAAACTGAAAATAAAACTAATATAAAACTAAAAATAACAATAAAAACCAAAATTAAACAAACACAAAAAAAAAAAACAATAAAAATTTATATTAAAAATAAGAAAAACATATTAATTAATATTAATGAAAATAAATAATAAAGAACAAAAAAAAAGTAACAAACTCAAAAAAAAAAATATAAACTAAAATTACAAAATAACCAAAAATAAAACAATAATGATATAAAGAATTGTATAGTTAAAAATAAAAATTGAAACAAAATTTGAAATATAAAAATAATCATTTTGAAAACATAATCATAAAAATTAATGTTAAAATAAAATTATAATAAAAGAACACACAAAAATAAAAAATAAATTAAGAAATAGAGCTAAAAATATATTAAAAATTTTTTAAAAATTTTAAATAAAAGTAAAAACACAAAAATACTAAAATTAAAACAAAAACAAAAAATAACAATAAAAATTAAAAATAAAACCAAAAACAAAATTAAAATATTAATTAATTGAAATATTATAAAACTGAAAATTAAACTACTATTAAAATAAAAATAATAATAAAAACCAAAATTCAACAAACACAAAAACAAAAACAAAAGCAAAAGCAAAAACAAAATCAAAACTGAAAAAAATAAAATAAAAATTAGTAATAAAAACAAAAGCAAAAGTCAAAATAAAAAAATATTTTTTAAACGTAATACTAAGAAACTGCGACTAGAATAAAAATAGCAATAAAAATCAATACTAACGTAAAAATAAATACAAAAACAAAAAAAATAAAAACAAAAACCAACGAAAAAAACAGCAACCAAAAAAAAAAAATAAAAAAAAAACAGAAAAACATCAATTTAACGAAATAGACGAATAAGAAAATAAAATAAACATAAAGATTAAAATAAAAAATGAAATAATAAATGAGAACAAAAAACAAAGATTAAATTATAAGATAAAATTAAAAATAAAAAATTATCACAAAAATAAAAAAAATAATAATATTAACAAAAAGTAAAAAAATAAAAATAAGACCGAAAAATTCACATTAAAATTAAAATAAAATAAAGTAAAAAAAAGTAATAACAAAAACCAAAAAAAAAAGAAAGAAATTAAAAAAAAAATAATAAAAAATTAAAATTAAACGAAATAGATTGAAAATAAAATAAAAATCAAAATTAAAACAAAAGCAAGAAAAAAACACAAAGTTATAAAAGAAAATAAATATGCAATAAATTAAAAAACAAAATTTAAAAATTCAAACAAAATTTAAGATACAAAAATATAAAATAATATTACATATATACAAACATACAAATTGAAAAAAATTTAAAAATAAAAATTAAACACAAACATAAAAATTAAAAGAAAAATATAAATAACATTTAAATGTGGCGTCCGTCAACGAACCTGGAGACCCGGGTTCACACCCCAGCAGCGACAGAAAATTAAATGAATTAAAATAATTTTTCTGTACGGCCGCCACCTCTCCCCAGACAATGGTAAACCTCAGAGAGTAAACAAAATGCCATGTAAAGCTTCTTGAGAACAAGAACATTTCGTCCATCGCCGTTCGGAGTCGGCGTTAAACCTGTAGGTCCGATTGTCCGATTGTCGGTCAACTGTGTACAAACTTAATAACATGCACAACACAATTGATCATAAGAAGCTAGGTCAAAGTCCGTTCAAGGGCTGAAATTACCAGTTATTTATTTATTTTTTTATAAACAATAAAATTAAATTAGAAATTATAATAAAAACAAAAAATAAAAACTAAATTATAAAATAAAAATAAAAAGTCATCATAAAAATTAAAATAAATAATTAAAAATATAAATGCAATGCAAATGCAAATAGATAATGCAAATAACACCAAAAATTCAACTAAAATTAAAATACAAAAATAAATAAAAATAAAAAAAAATAAGTAATAAAAATAAGAAAAAAAAAAATGAAAACGTAATAAGAGTTAAAACAAAAATTTAAATACAATAATAAATACATAAATATTAACGAAAATAAAAATAAACTAAAATTAAAAAAATAAAATAAAATAAAGTAATATAAAAATGCAATTAAAAATAGAAATTAAATTAAAAATATTAATAAAAATTAAATAAAAATTAAAATTAAGACGAAAATAAAAATTAAAATAAGTATACTAATAAAAATAAAATAATTAAAAATTCAAAAATAAAAGAAAATGAAATGTTGGCAATAAGTAAAACATTAAATTGGACGAGGATGAGAAAAAGACAAGGATTAAAAAAAGGATTTGACAAGGGCCAGGTATTAGGCAAAGGACTGTGAGAAGGTCATGTAATGATTTAAACAACGTTTAGGACAAAAATGAGGAGAAAGTTTAAGAGTATTAGGAAAAGAAGTGGGACAAGAACTAAAAAACGAACTTGGACAGGAATCTAGACATGGATTTTAACAACAATTTAATGACTAAAACAAGGAGAAGAACAAGGATTATGAGAACAAGAATAAGTTTGAGAACAACTTAAGGGTCTTTGGAAAGAATATCGATAAAATAAGGACAAGTATAATGATGATGTTGTGACTTCCAAATACCTACGGCTGTGTCCATGACACGCAATATAATGGTTTCGACAGTTTTGGTGCATAAATTTTGAAATTTATAAACATTTTGCTTTTTGGAAAATAATAAGTTCATCACAATGTTTTCCCCACAATGTTTTCTCACAATAATTTCTCTTCTCACACCATTGAACAATCTTTACAGTATTTTTAGATAAAAAAAGTCACCATGCTTTTTTCAGAGTGTGTGAGTCATACATCAAGAATAATCGTAACAGTTCAAAGTCAACTTATAAGTATTATTAAAAAAAAAAAAAAAAAAAATTAAAAAAGGACACCGTAAGAGGTAAGACTGTCGACTACCCTGCGGTGCATTATGGATTAAACATTGCATATTTTACTGGTGCAAAGATGTAAAGTTTTGTTTTCTTCTTAAATCTTAAGCCTTTTTATTTTGTTTATTGCACAAAGCATAACACATTGATTATGGTTTCATAATGCGAATGGAATGAAAATTTTGATTAAGGTTCAAGTAATTCCTGCAGACAATCAATCAATATCTTCGAGTTTTTTGTGCCTTAATTGTTCTTTTGAGTTTTTTCTATAGATGTTGTTTTTTTACTATAGAGCAAATTTTGATTGACAGCTGTCAAAGATTTATAAGTCATATTTTCTAGAGCCACACAGAGTGACGTGAAATACTGATTTAAAATGTTGCATATTTAAAGGGGTTCAATTAACCCTTTGACTTGAAGATTCTCTGTGATCTTTAAAGTTCGTGCTTTTTGCAAAGTTACGTTTGGTTTATTTACTTGGTTTTTCTAAGGATATTTGCTCAATATTCAAAGAATTTGGATACAATTCTTTGATATCCAAAGTTATTAATTTTATTACTTCAAAATTGATACAGAAAAAAAACTTACTTTTTCAATACAAAGGAGAAAAATACAGCTTCATAGCATGACATTATTTGTTGGTTGTGAATACCCCACGTAAAAACATCAATAATTTCCTTACTGCCTGGACATAATTTAGTGAACTTCATTTTCCCTGCAGTGAAGTTAATTAAATATCGACTGTCATGTTTGTTTCGCTTATTTTTTTAAAAAACATGTTTTTTTTTTGTTTTTTGGTATCCTTCTTAAGTTGAGTTTTGTTTTCTTCTCTTCGCTACTCATGCAGAAAATCCACCATGTCTAAGATGAATATCGGACAAATTAAAAGATTACATCAAGAATTTTGACAGAACTGGGTGACAAAGCAACAATATCTCAAACAATACTAACAACAACAAACAATCAAAGACACAAATAAACAAACACTCACGTCAGACAGTCAAAGAAACATATGTATAACGCCAGATCAGCGACATGATGAGAAACAATAACAAAAACGACACAATCGAACATAAAAAAAAAAATAAGAAATAAAAAAAAACTGCTTCCGCATTATTCTCAAAAAGATTTTTAATCAAAAATTTTCAAATCAAACCCAAAAACCGCAGCCTATGTCCTGCAGACAGTTCTATGTCAGAGTAAAAGGCAAGGACCCTTTTCAACTACCTTTTTTTATGAGATTAAAAATGCAAATCAGCCTGACAGGATGCTGCATCTCACCAAAGACGTGGAAAAAATCTCTCTTTGACAAAATGCATGACATGCACTAACATTTTGACACAATGACTGACTGGCAGCTGCGCATGCGCGGCCCAGTTATGTGAACACAATATCTTCAAGCAGGATATGAAGTTAACTAGAGTCTTGAGAAAATTGTACAGTCAAAAGTTGGAAAATGTTTGGATTCTTAAAATTCAAAGAACTGCTGCATACAAATTACATAAATTTATTAATAAAAATTAAATAAAAATGTTTTTCAAATTTCATCAACCACGTTTCGTTTAGTTTTTAATTTTTAACTTAATTTTTTTGAAATAATTATATAATTTAAATATTATAATTTAAAATAAAAAAAATTGAAATTCTTTAAAAGACCCAAACAGAGGATTGCATCTTTGTTTCGGGCACATAAACGTAAATCCTTGATTCGTCACCTGTCGTAGACGTATTTCGAACCACCCCCGCAATATTATTTCTACATTTTCTTGTTACAATCGACACAAGCCTTTTGTTGAAAATCGTTAAATAATGGGTTATCCATGGGTTATCCTTAATGCTCATGTAAAATTGGATGTATGCTAGTCCCACTAATGCCTATATCTTGTCCTTGTCGCGAACGTTATCTTAATTCTTATATTATTCTTGGTCCATATCCTTCTTCAAATTTTTATCTCATTATTTTTCAAATCCTTGTTCTAGCAATTTTAATTATTATAGCTGTTTATTATTTTTATTTTTATTTTTATTAATACTTTTATTATTATTATGATTATTATTATTAATGTTATTGTTATAATTAATTTTATTTTTAAATTTATTTTTATTTTTCATTTTATATAAATATTTAATTTATATTTTTATTAAATGTTTTATTTGCCCTTATTTTATTTTTATTTAATGTTTATTTTTATTTGCTTTTTAATTATATTTTAATTTTTTTCATCTTATTCTTTATTTTTTGTTTTGTTTTGTTTTGTTTTGTTTTGTTTTGTTTTGTTTTGTTTTGTTTTGTTTTGTTTTGTTTTGTTTTGTTTTGTTTTGTTTTGTTTTGTTTTGTTTTGTTTTGTTTTGTTTTGTTTTGTTTTGTCTTGTTTTGTTTTGTTTTGTTTTGTTTTGTTTTGTTTTTTATTTTTATTTATATTTTTATTTTTATTTTTAATTTTATTTTTATTTTTAAACTGGCTCACACGGAAAAAAATAAACAATGCTCATGAAATAAACGTTTGAATAAATAAATGAATGAATGTATATTTCTATACTATCGAACAAATAACTCTGAAAAGATCAATTCAACGATATATTGCACTGAAAATTAGGGAAAAATAGCTTAAAAGCGAAACCGTCTGAAATATAGTAGTTTTATTGGTATGTGGGCGGTAAATAAGGTGTGGGAATATGTTATTTCCTCAAACCAGATCAGCCCAGTTGTTTTAGAGTCTATAGCCATCAGACAAAATTTAATTGGTTTTTTTATTTATACTATACCTATACCTATACCTATGCCTATGCCTATACCTATACCTATACCTATACCTATACTTATACCTATACCTATACCTATACCTATACCTATACCGCCACTTGGACCCAGAGCACCTACATACCAAATTTCATTTTCAAAACATGTCTTACTCAGGTATAATAATAATTTCTGAAAAGTGGGCGTAAAAACAGTTCAACCACTCTCATTTTTATTACAATTGCCGACACTTCCGATATGAACTAAATTACCAATTTTAAGTAATACGATCCAAACCGTCTGAAATATATAATTTTTTCTTATTTGTGTGCGGGAAAAGAGGGAGTGGCAAACTTTTTTTATATAAAAACACAACCATATGTACTGTTGTACCAAAATTCCAAGGCAATCTGAGAAGAACTTTCGGAGTTTTGAGCTTTTGTACAAACATACATTTACATTTTTATTTACATAGATTTATTTTTGTTCTTATTTTCATTTTCATTTCTTTTTTACTACTTTATTTAATAATTCATTTTATTCATTCTTAGTTTAATTTATTGTTATTTCGATTTGGATTTCCATTTCGATTTGGATTTCTATTTCTATTTCAATTTTGATTTTGATTTTGATTTTGATTTTGATTTTGATTTTGATTTTGATTTTGATTTTGATATTGATATTGATTTTCATTTCCATTTTGATTTTGATATAAATCAAAAATTTAACTTTAAATTTTAACTTTAACTTTAATTTGAATTTTGATTTTAATTTTGTTCATTTTCAATTTGGTTCTGAATTTTATTTTAATTTTGATTTTGATTTCGATTTGGATTTTGATTTTATTTTAATTTTGATTTTGATTTTGATTTTGATTTTGATTTTGATTTTGATTTTGATTTTGATTTTGATTTTGATTTTGATTTTGATTTTGATTTTGATTTTGATTTTGATTTTGATTTTGATTTTGATTTCGATTTTGATTTTGATTTTGATTTTGATTTTGATTTTGATTTTGATTTTGATTTTGATTTTGATTTTGATTTTGATTTTGATTTTGATTTTGATTTTGATTTTGATTTTGATTTTGATTTTGATTTTGATTTTGATTTTGATTTTGAATTTGATTTTGATTTTATTTTAATTTAAATTTTGATTTTGATTTTGGTTTTGATTTTGATTTTGATTTTGATTTGAATTTTGATTTTGATTTTGATTTTGGTGCCGAATTTTGATTTTGATTTAAATTTTGATTTTGATTTTGATTTGATTTTGATTTTGATTTTGATTTTGATTTTGATTTTGATTTTGATTTTGATTTTGATTTTGATTTTGATTTTGATTTTAATTTTGATTTTGGTTTTGATTTTGATTTTGAATTTGATTTTGATTTTATTTTAATTTAAATTTTGATTTTGATTTTGATTTTGGTTTTGATTTTGATTTTGATTTTGATTTAAATTTTGATTTTGATTTTGGTGCCGAATTTTGATTTTGATTTAAATTTTTATTTTGATTTTGATTTTGATTTGATTTTGATTTTGATTTTGATTTTGATTTTGATTTTGATTTTGATTTTGATTTTGATTTTGATTTTGATTTTGATTTTGATTTTGATTTTGATTTTGATTTTGATTTTGATTTTGATTTTGATTTTAATTTTTATTTTGGTTTTAAAATTGATGTTGAGTTTGAATTTAATTTCGATTTTTATTTTGATTTTAATTTTGGCGTCGAATTGTGATTTTGATTTTAATTTTAATTTTGGTGCCGATTTTGATTTTAATTTGATTTTGATTTTATTTTAAGTTTAATTTTAATTTTGACTTTGATTTTGGTTTTAAAATTGATGTTGAGTTTGATTTTGATTTTGACTCTGATTTTGTTTTTGATTTTGATTTTGATTTTGATTTTGATTTTGATTTTGATTTTGATTTTGATTTTGATTTTGATTTTGATTTTGATTGTGATTGTGATTTTGAATTTTGATTGTGATTGTGATTTTGATTTTTATTTTGATTTTGATTTTGATATTGATTTTGATTTTGATTTTGATTTTGATTTTGATTTGGATTTTGATTTTGATTTTGATTTTGATTTTGATTTAAATTTTTATTTTGATTTTGATTTTGATTTTGATTTTGATTTTGATTTTGATTTTGATTTTGATTTTGATTTTGATTTTGATTTTGATTTGGAATTTGATTTTCATTTTGAATTTGGTTTTTGATTTTGATTTTGATTTTGAGTTTGATTTTGATTTTGAATTTTGATTGTGATTTTGATTTTTATTTTGATTTTGATTTTGATTTTGATTTTGATTTTGATTTTGATTTTGATTTTGATTTTGATTTTGATTTTGATTTTGATTTTGATTTTGATTTTGATTTTGAATTTGATTTTGATTTTTATTTGGAATTTGATTTTCATTTTGAATTTGGTTTTTGATTTTGATTTTGATTTTGAGTTTGATTTTGATTTTGAATTTTGATTGTGATTTTTATTTTGATTTCGATTTTGAATTTGATTTTGATTTTTATTTGGAATTTGATTTTCATTTTGAATTTGGTTTTTGATTTTGATTTTGATTTTGATTTTGAGTTTGATTTTGATTTTGAATTTTGATTGTGATTTTGATTTTTATTTTGATTTTGATTTTGATTTTGATTTTGATTTTGATTTTGATTTTGATTTTGATTTTGATTTTGAATTTGATTTTGATTTTGATTTTGATTTTGATTCTGATATTGATTTTGATTCTGATTTTCATTTTGATTTTGTTCGTGTCTACAGTTCCCGAGTAAAAATTTAAAAATAATAACACCGTTGCATGATTTTTTTTCTTATTCATGCTGCTTCCAAGACCTCATGACTTTATAAAGTTTTTTTCCAAGGGATAAGCACCAGTCTCCATTTATGTAAAATATTTCTGACCTTTACACTTATACTCAGTGAGTAATAATTCCATGCAACAATATTACTTTTTTTTTGCTGAAGCAGTGCCTTTCACGTCTCGATGACGTCATAAATTTTGTTTATTTTTATCAACAGGTCAAAGAATTAACTTTGACTATCTTTAAAGTTATGGTGCATAAATTTTCTGTTAGCACCTTTACTCAGTGAGTAAAAATTGTATGCAACGCTGGTGCATTTTAAGAAAATGTATTTTTTAACTTGTCGCAGGAAATGTGCGAGGTTGTCACGTCAGAATTAAATATTCCAATAAACAGTGGTTCAAAAAGATTCAATCTAAATTCAATCACATTAAATATCCAAGCATAATTTATTTATTAAATAATTTAATAAAATATGGATGTGGTTCAATTTACTGTCATGTGTGCATATTTCGACGCATAAAATGTGCAAAAGCATCAACCTACACTGTTGCCCTGCTGCACAGCTGGAAGCAGCTCACTTAAGTGGTTTAATGAATGACAATTGAATCGATAACGGGTGGCCAAATCAACGTATGAACATATGACCCGTATATCTTGGGAAAAACCAATGAGCGATAATGGACCAACATGCAAAAATAAAAATGAAAAACAGAGAGAAGTCAGTCAATGCGAGCATGAGTGCCAACAATAAGAATGTCACGTGACATGGATAGAGTGTTTGTGGCGCATGTGCGACAGCGTAATTAAAGCAATGAACACACGAGTCGTTAATTTTTGTCACAAATTAACCGCGTTAAAGATTTGCACGCTTTTGTTGTGTAACAGACGCTAAATGACAGGCGTCAATGTTGCTAATGATGTTTTTTGCAAAAGCATTTTGCAACATACATCATTAATTTATGGTTTTAAGCCGCTAAAGCGGTTTTCATTGAGGGAATTTTAAATGGCCACAAATGAATTTGTATTTTTTTTTTTTTTTTTTTTTTGTACAGTTAAAAATTGATTAATGGAAAGACACAAATTTTACACAGTTTTGAAATTTCACTTACATTTGCTAATGGTTTTATTGTATTATGTGGTGGTTATATTGATAATAATTCATTTATGCTGGAAAGAGGATAAGCATTTTATGCCTCTAGTTTACTTATAGAAATAGTGATTGAGACCAAAAATTTACTAGATTTGACTTATAAAGACCTGCAATTTTTTTATTGAACAAATTTGCAAAATCGTATAAAACCATTATTTTAACCGCCAAGCATCCTAAGTATCTAACTTCGCAATCTTGTTTGATGTAAGAAATATCCTTAAACAAATACTTTTATTCTTCTATTCACACAACTATCAAGAACCCTTTTGGAAACTCTCACTCATTCAACTAATCTCAGAATTACTTAAACAACATCTTTAGCCAACAGCAAGGATGACATGTTTACCGCAGCAAATATCATAAGAAATAAACTCTCGATGTTAACAAATCAAGAAAACAAAACAATGCTAATTAAACAAATACGTTGGGCGTCATTTGTAACCTTAAGCAATCCTTCAAATCAAATGTAAATAGGAGGAGCAGCCTCTTAGGGTTTTTAAGCAGATTAAAAGGATATCAATTTTGAAAAACTAATAAAAAAAAAGTGAACGACGAAATTATAGCGCACAAAGGTGCAAACAACTGAAGCAGATTTAAACCGAAATCGATAGAACAACAAAATTGAAACAACAACAAAATTCAGAAGAAGCTGCTCAAAAGGGGTTCAGCTGCAGGCATTTTCACCCGATTAATATGGGTTAGATTGTGAACGAGTGTGTAAAACTTTATAAAAAAGTTTGTAGAAAACATTTTTAAAAAAGCAAATGATTTTCACTGAAGCTTAGTCTGAAGTGACTCAGACTAAGCGGTCAATGAAAATCAAAGAAAAAATTTCATGAAAAAACCAGTGAATAAATTTAAATAACATGCAATTTTAATAAAAAGAAAAGTATTTTTACCATTTGACTTAATAAATTAACGTCAAGTTCTTCAAAAATTTATGAAAGCCATTTTAACGAATATGCAACGGCGTTGCATGAAATAATAACTTGCTAAGTATAGGCGCTACAGTGAATCTTTTAGAATGATAGTAAAGATTGGTTCTTTGGACCTCTTGATAAAAAAAAACATTAACAATGACATCAGAGCGCGGAGACATTGGCTAAAGTAACGAAACTTCAAAATTGGAATTAATAATCTTTGTATAAGGGCGTTACGGAATATAATAGGGGTATTCTCTATGCCTAGGATATGCCGTTGCACGGTGCAAGA